>CM053792.1:941024117-941396617 GCA_028749045.1 Cupressus sempervirens | reverse complement strand
GGAAGAGAAAAAGTGCAAATAGATTATGCGAAAATCACGAGTGCACCGAGACACTAGTGCTAATTTGCCTTGCCTCAGAAGTCCATAGAAAATCTCTTCCTTCTCCAACATTTGCAATTCCTCCAAGATCCAAGCCAACCGAAATTCCCACTTGACTAGAAGTGCTTGAAGAAGCATATGAGCATGTAAAAACATATGAGCATGTAGAAGCAAATGAGCTTCTTGAATGCATGTAAGCTTTGAAGCTTGTCCAAACACACTAGGAGATCCTCTATTTAAAGGCCTCTAAGATGCATCTAGAATGTGTCTAGAAAGAACTAGAGGATAAGCATGACAACTAAGCATGAGTCTTCTCCAACCTTCTAGGTGAGTCATAAGGTTGTAGACACCATGTGCTCAAATAATATGCTAACTCCTAAGTGTAGACAACTTGTGCATTCTTAGAGTGCAAACTCTTGTGTTGTCTACATGACAACTCTCGAGAATTTGCAACTCCTATGTGAGAAAATATTAAAATAATGCACAATAATTAATGTAATATTTACTTTATTTATTTATTTATTAAATTTTAAATCTCATGCACTAACTTTAATAACTCCACTTATTTAAAACTAAATATATTTATATTTTAATCACATGAAATCTAGAATCTTTTAATAATTTTAATATTTTTTCCACTTTTAAATTTATTTTTGAAACTTAATTGCTAAAATATTTATTTACTTAAATAAATATTACCACATTCCAATTTTAAAATTATAACTTTTATCTTCAACTTTAATTATTTTATTTAATTAATTTCTTAATTAATTAAATAAAATAAATATTAAAATATCATATTAATTTTCCATTAAATTAAACCATTAATTAAATGTTTTAATTAGGCTTAATTAATAGAATATACATCAAAGACTCATAAAATAAAATACAAAAACCCATCATAGCAAAACACATAGAAAATCAAATCGAGTGTTAATATCATGAATTATGTCATCTGACGCATTCGAAGGGTACTCAAATCAAATACTTGTCCTAATTTTCAATTAGGACAAATGGCTTAAAGGGTTGGGATTTGGACTTGAGAATTTATCTCTCCTCTCTTACCATTGAGATAATGTGATAAGGTACACTCATCCTGGCAATTTAGGGAAGTCAATACCCGGTACCTGAAACTTGCATAAAAACCATGCATGTACAAGCACAATATATACTAAACTAAATAGGCAATGGCAGGAAGTGGTGCATCATGTAGATCCTGACTAGCAAGTGACTACGACTCCTTCCTTATCCACATCAGACACACCATACATAAGAACAAACATGCACACCATACACATGCAAGTATGGGGTAAGTATCCGTAAGAAAACGCATATGATAATAAATCATCTTACTAATCATCATTATAAACTGAAATAATGTATTAATCATCGTACATATATGAAATATAGAGTCTAAGTAATCCCATCACATATCAATTGAATCTATTGCACAATATCTGATAGTCTCAAAATAATGCTACTAACCATCAACATAAAACTAACCCTAAAAGAGTTTTACAATGATAACAAAAATGTGACCTAGGGGCAGGCACTACAGCTATTGCTTCATCATCACTTACATCATCAAGATGTGCTCCTCTCCTCTAGGCTATCTCCAAAATATCTAATTTTGCTACAATTTCTCTCAACTGATCCAATATAGCATTATCCACATTATTTCCTCTACCACAAACCATCTTTATAAATCAAGTTCCTACAAGATCGTAATCCTCTACAAGCTATAGGTCAAATCCACAAATCTACCACCCTAAAACCAAATTCAAATAAGGGTACTATATGATCCAATCTCTAAAAGGATGAACCTTAGGCTTTGATACCAACTAATGTAGGGAAAGAGTGAATTACTAGGACCAAAGGCTCACCTAGCTATCCAAACCACCTTGCAAGAGTTAACACAATGAAAGCGAACACAAAGAACAACAAACATAGGAGGAAGAAGAGTGAAATACATTTATTATTTCATCAAAATATCTTCAATTAAAAATACATTCACATTCAAAGATCCAACTACAAATTTGCACTTCCAATTCTGCTCTCTAATCTTCTTCTAAAAAACTTACCTAACTGTAAACCTAAACACTCTATATATACTTGCCAAAATGGCTTAAAAATTATTCTAGAACATCACATAAGAGGAAGACCAACTCAACAATGGTCTGGATGCATCCCAAGAAAATATTTTACCATAAATGTCACAAACAAAATAAATCCTACAAGTCAGTCGTAGAAGTCACATCCAAGTGCTGATGCTCGACATACACTAGGTAACTCGACAAATGAAGAGTTTCTTGGCATACATTGGGTAACTAGGTTAATGAAAAATCACTTGGCATACACTAGGTAACTCGAATAATGAAGAGTTACTTGACATACACTAGGTAACTTGGTTAACGAACAGTCACTTGGTGAACACTAGGCAACTAGGTTAATGAAGAGTCACTTGGCATACACTCGATAACTTGGTTAATGAAGAGTCACTTGGAAAACATTGGGTAACTAGGTTAATGAATAGTCAATTGGCATACACTTGGTAACTTGGTTAATGAAGAGTCACTTGGCATACACTGGGTAACTTGGTTAATGAAGAGTTACTTGGCGAACATTGGGTAACTAGGTTAATGAAGAGTCACTTGGCATACATTGGGTAACTTGGTTAATGAAGAGTCACTTGGCAAACATTGGGTAACTAGGTTAATGAAGATTCACTTGGCATACACTGGGTAACTTGGTGAATGAAGAGTCACTTGGCGTACATCGGGTAACTTAGTTAATGAGGAGTCACTTGGCAAACACTGGGTAACTAGGTTAATGAAGAATCACTTGGCATACACGTGGTAACTCAGTATCAACATGCAAAATGAACAAAATGAGTAGGATAACAAGGCAACCCGAGATGCTCCTACATCAGCTTCTGTGTGCTCTTAGCTTTTGAAATGATGGAAATGTAGAAATAATCAATTTTATACCTATTTATTCAGCTCAAACTTGCATTAATTGTGTACTTTGCTAAATTGAAAAAGTTGTTTATTTTATTCTGAAATCAAATATATGTTGAAGATCAACTATCTTATCTTTGAATGCTATTTGAGGTTCACCATATATTCCTTTCATCATGAAAATGCTCCACGACAACTCACTTCACGAAATTTTCTATAGAAACATAGATTTCATCTTCTATCATAAACTTTCTTTGTTTTAATAGTAACTCTTATTTCCTTTGTATCTTGCTCCAATAAGCTCCAAATTGTAAGTGATCTTAACTACAATCAAAACTCATCAAGATAAATCTTCTCTCAACCTTACTATGACTAGCTCAATCTCTAAATGAAGTTTCCAATTTTGGTATTATGAACAAGCTTAATTTAACTTGGTTGAATCAAACTCAGTTATTAACTTTGATTTTCCTATCTCAGCATCATCTAACTTTTCTTCTGATATATCTAATCCTTTCACAATTATTTTATTGATTTCTTGTTGTGGTATCCATAACACACGCCCCATTCCTCACTAGGAATGGGGACCCCCTACTTTCTTCCGACTCCCAGACTCATAATTTGGGAATCGAAAGAAGGAGAAAGTCTCGATTAAATCAGTTAGAGTAGAAAAAATCAAAAAATTGAAAATCACAAAAAAATCAAAAAATTGAAAGCCTAAAAAAAAAAAAGACTCATGCGTGCGCATACCGAGGCACGCCTGCCTACAATGAAAAGAGCGGAGGGAAGTTATAAAATTCCCCCTCCCCCCTTCTTTTTTTATTTTTTGATGTTAAAGAGGTAAAGTTGAGGAGGGAAAGGTATGGAAACCTTCCCTCCACCTTGCACGTAGACTTAGTGCTCGCACGTGTGCGACTAGAAGAGGAAGCGCGCGGCGTGGCACTGTGCGCGCCCTTAAGGATGTGCACGCATAGCGCTGCCATAATGCCCTTCTAGGCCACGTGCACATGCCACACCGCCATGATGCCCTTCTGGGCCGTTCAACAGCTGTTGTTGGCACGCCCTTTTTTGGACACGCAGCAGTGTGCCGCTACATGCCTTTTGGGCTGCGCGATGGCCGCGAACACCGCACCCTTTTAGGTGCATGGTGGTAGGCGCACGCTCCTTTAGAGCTGTGCGGCGGCCATCACGGTGCCCTCTAGGACGTGCACGTGTAGCCACTACCACGCCCCTCTTAGCACGCATGCCGTCGTGTTTTCAAACCCCAAACTTCATTTTTTTTTTAAAACTAAAAAATTGTTTTATTTGTCTTTTAATTTTTTTTTATGATCTCAAAAAATCAAAAAAAAAGAAGAAAAAAGATTTTAAAAAATAAATTTAAAAATAAAAAATAAAAATAAAAATCACAAGAAGTAAAATAAATTCTAGAATATCATTCTTTTTGTTTTTTTTAATGTTTTATATGTATCCAGTGACTAATCATTCTTTTTCTTTGTGATGTACAGGAAATATAATCAAATGGCATCCACATCTGGATCAATAGTAAAGCCAGTTGTGTACAAGTTCCAAGGCGTAACCCCAAAGTCATGATTGCACAATGAAAACTCTGAGAGCAAAAACACAAAACTTGGACACATGGACTAGGGAGAATTTTTGAGGGTTTGTAACAACCCAACTCAAAGATCTTCTTTGAGATCTGCCTTAATCCAGTCTGGATTGGTAAATACAGCATCACATCCTAGGACTGTTCGGTCAGCTGAATTGATTTTAACCTTATCTTGACATTTCGTTCTCGAGGAAAGGGTGGCAAAGAGCATCATTGAGGAAGTGGTCTTAGATCTATGACCTAATAATATCGAGAGAGTTTTTCACTTACCTAGAGCTGATCAGTTTATAAGACTTTCATATGAAGCAGCTGAGAGGTGGGATAAGGATCATCACCAGAAGGCCATGGACATCATATATTCCTCATACTTCATTGAGAAGCCATCTCAGGGAAAGACAATCAGCAAAGTAGATATGGCACGAGGATACATGAAGGATGACATTGGATATTCAATCATTCTTCTTAGCAGAGTTATGGGATTTCCTGTAGTAGGTCATCTCACTCCATTCATGGTTAACTACATTGGAACGATTAGACATGCAAAAATGCCACTAGATTGGGCCACCACACTTAGTTAGAACGTGTGTGATTAGTTGCAGATAGTCAAGGACAAGATAAATTTTTATATAACTTCTTATATGGTATATCTACTTGCAGCAAGAGCCACTGACTATTCCAAATTGTACAAAAAGGGCAGTATGCAGGACCCTAATGCATGGTCGTATATAGTTTATTCTCAGCTAGTTAAGAAGAAGCTCTTGCCACAAAGCAAAGAGTACAGGATTGTGAATGATGCCTTTATCTTTGCCATCATTCGATTCATCGGAGGTGATTATGGAAAGAGGTTGTCTGATGAGGCCAAGGTATAGATCATAGCTCTTGGTGCCTATTTTATCCAATTATGTACATTCACATACATTCGGGTTGGTGGTGCATCTATCCATCCAAAGAATCTCCCAACTACCCAAGTGACAAGTTGGTTCTAATGGAAATTTCTTGGCAAATTGAGTCAGCTTATGAGAGGATCAAGAAACAATGAAGACCTTGTTGGGATTGGTCATTTGTAATAAGAGCATACCAGGTAAAGAGGAAGAAAGATATCCCAACTTTCAAGTGGGAATTGGAGAACTATCCCCTCAAAGAATATAACTCTCCCCAGCCATTCTTCGACAATGTTGGTACAGTGGAAAATTTGGTAGGAAAAGAGTTCTACCATGAGGATGCCATTGAAGATCATTGGATGAATTTCACAAATGACTATGATGTCTATATTAGGGACTATTGTAGAATGACTTTATATTTAGCAGAGAAGGCTCTCCATTTGACCATCCTAGATGAGATAAGGCTACAAGATTCCCAAGAGCTACTGGATCCCTTATACAATATAGATAAGGTTGGTGAGAGGCCCATCTAAATGCAGAAGTTGACAGGGAGGAAGGAGATGATATTAATCATCGAGCAAGACATGTCATCAGAATGACAAAGAGTTGGATCAAGAAACCCTTTCCACTTGATCTGATTCCAAACATAGTGATATTCCATGTACATGGTCACCTAGAAAGGGTAAAGGGGAGGAAGGTCACAGTTCCTATCTTTACACTCTAGCCTCCTATCAAGCTAGAAACAATCTACCAACTTGATTTTCTAGTGGGATATTACCATCCTTCAGAGAAGAAGAAAGAAAAGAGGAAGAGAGCCTCTCCTCAGAGGATCTAGATAGAGCATGTTGGAGAACAAGCCCCTATGCAGCAACATGAATCTACTGCCCAAGACCCCCGAGACCCTACAATTTCACATATCCAGGTTGATTTTCCATTACCTCCTATTTTTTCAAGCCAACAAGAAGAAGGAGAGATTCCAGAGACATCCATTCATACAATGCATGAAGAACCCGCTTCTCCTATTGTTCCACAGAAGCAAAGGAGGGTTAAGGTTAGAATGAACAAGAGGCAGAGAGTTCGTAAAAGATTAGTGCCTAATCCATCTTTTGTTGAAACCATTCCCAAGGAAGAATCAAATGAGGATGAAACAAAGTCAGATGGGGAGGAAGAACAAACAACAAGATTGGATGCAGATGCCACCTGAGACACAAGGTCCTCATCCAACACCCTCATCTTCACCTCAAGCTATGATGGTAGATAAGGTTTTACTGACACCTCCACCTCTGAGTTTAGAGGAACATGTTTAGAAAGGATCATCATTACGAGGAGAACTAGAACCAAGGACTACTAATGAGCCACCAAAGCAGGCACAGGTAATGGAATGTATACAATAGCCTTCCTAGGAAGTTGATAATCAAAGTATGGGATCTATAGAAACTGAAACTATAGAAGAAGAACCCTCTTAATAGGAAACTCCAAGCAAAAGAAATAGAGGTAAGGAGGTAGCTAAACACATCCCTTCATCATCTAGAGCCAAGGTTAAAGAAAGACATATCTCGAGATGGTTCTAAAAGGAAATAATGACAAGTGCTAAGCATTAATTCCTTGCTTCAAAGGATGATATTTGTGACATTGTAGAGATTTTGAACAAGCCTGACTCTCCATTATAGGATGCAACAACATTTGCATTCATTACCACTACTTGGAATCAAGACTTATTTGTACAAGTGGCTCATCCCTTGAATGGTACAGATGAAGAAGCTGTCAGCCTTCAAGACTATGAAGTAAATGATATCATGTTAGGGAAACCTACATAGGATACTTCTTGACAAATGATGACTATGGGATTCAAAGAGGTTCTTAACCATATGGAACATGATGAGATTGAAATCAGAGCACTTCGAAGGCAATTTGAGATCTTGAAAGGATATCTAGCTAAAGTTATTGGTACTCTTGATTCTGAATGCCCTGAGGAGATTTTGACTACCATTCTTAAAGATGGGGAAGGTGTATGGCTCAATCCATTTCTAAGAGCTTTTCAAGATTGGTGAGACAACCTTGAGGATAGGGGTATCACTATAATTATAGGAAGTCTAAAATTATTGCATGCTACACAAGACAATGTTGATAAGATCGTGGCAATTTTGAGGGAGGACTTCAACATTATTAATGAGGTACAAGTTTGGAGCAAGGATTTACAAATTCTACAAGCCATAAAAGGACAAAGGTACTACATTTTGATTGATGTATATATCGGTGAAGAGCTAGACATGATAGATGATTGGATAGAAAACATTGTAGAGGGAAATAAAGCGATGGAAACATTGCATGATGAGATACATGGGCTCAAGGACCAAGCTCGAGAGCTAATTTTGGAAGCAAAAAAGTTATATAGTGATGCATGCTTGGATATTTTTGAAGATGAAGAATGAGAGAAGCTTTTACCAGTTGAGGTAGTTGTAGAAAACTTTAGAAAGACTTTAGAGGAAGTATCCAATGATGAAGACATCAGATAAGCCTTCAAGACATAAGAAGCATTGTTAGAGTTGGATACCAAACTTGGAGATTTTGCAGAAACTTGAATTGAGGTTGACAACTATAGACAGAAGGTCAAAGATAATTTTGAGGCTTTGGATCTTTCCGATGCTGCTAAGATCACTAAGATTATAGAGAAATTCAAGGGCAAATATCCAAACATATCTTTAGGATGAAGATGAACAAAACCCAGATGCCAGAATTTCAATTTTGTATATATTTAATTTGTTTTAATGCTTTAAAAGCATTTTATTGCATCAAGATATCTCTCAGTCTCAACAAAAATTGAGGAGACAATTTCTTATAAATATCCCATTGTAAAATGTAACAAGGGTTGCTTTTATTATGCAATAAAATTATGCTTTTGGTGCTAGCATTCAGAGTGTAGTTATTCTTGCCTGAATGTGTCATTGTTTTGCGGATTTATTCATGAGATTTTGATTGAGCCAAAGTTTTATTGCATTGTTTCTGGTTGTGCAATATTTTAGTTCTGGTGTTTGCTATAGATATATGAATTCCATTGATGTAACAAGCTTGAGAAGAGATTACCCGATTGTGTCTACATAGCTTTTTGTCTCGCATGAGCGCACTTTCTGTGGCCTTGTGATTTGATGAAGAGTGAAATATCATTCAATTTGTTAAAGATTCTCACTGACGATTGCATCAGTGGATTCTAGGAAGTGTTGCTCCTCTTTTCATTGGTTTCCTACTAATTTCTTCGAAGGTTTAACTCGCAGCGTGTTGTGTTCTATAGCTTATGTCCATTTAGGAATTTTAATTCCAAGTTATTTGATTTCATGTTATTTTCTTTTAGTTTCGTTGTTTTCTTTGCTAACCCCCTGTTAGAATAGGACCTCATAGTAGCTGCATTATTAGAGTTGCATTCATTGAAAAATAGAAAATACAAAAACATTGTTCTTTTGGTGTGATATTTTGAGACAGCGAACAAATTTTACTTGATTTCAAGGTAAAAGAGTTTTTGGAACCAGCAAAGGCCTCATTGTGAACATGCACATTTATCTTCTACTGAGCAAATTTTGGTATGTCGCAAGAAAAACACTGAACCTTGGAGTGGATCCTTAAAAATATTTGCTTTTCAAGAGAGGAATTACACTATGGATTCCTGCCATTAACCTTGTGCAAATCGAATGCCCAACAGAAGTGGTGCTAGAAGGTGGGCCGTACAAAGAACATATTATTGGAAACAAGAAAGATTTGATCAAATTTTGAAAATTTTGCACCCTTGCATTAATCTACACTACATAAAAGGCTCAAAAATCACTTCTAAAATTTTCAAAAATTTAGGTCCATAGGTCTGCAGGTCCACAGCTCTATAGCTTCGAAGATCTATAGATCTGTAGCTCTGTAGATCTACACGTCTACAAAACTATGTAGTTTGCAAAATTTAGAAGAAGTGAGGAAGTGTACTTTTGCAAAGGTGTGCTTTTCCTAGAATTGATACAAGTTGGAAGAGATTGATCCTAGATCCCCATTCCAATGAGCATTAAGATCTTCACCAACTACCCAAGAATTTCTAGAGCTTACTCATTTTTGTAAGCCACGTAGTGACAAAGGAATACCCCAAATTCAGCCACTTCCATTCGACATTTCATCATCTTCTCCTACTCCACCACCCATTCAACCAACAGGTGGACCTCCATATATTCCAACACTCTCATCACCTTTCCACCCACCTTTAGGTCCACAAAATCCTCCGATGGCCTTTTACACAAATGCAGTTGATTCACCCCTTAGCTTGAGAGGTTCCCTCCATGACCTCCCTAAGAATCTTGAGAAATTTTGTCCAAGGCTTAAGTACAGAGAAACAAGAACTGCTAAAGATCATGTCAAGATTTTTAAGGAAATTTGCAACTAGAAGCAAATTTCCAATGAAGATGTGGTTCTTCATTTATTCCCCTACTCTTTGGGGGAAATTGCCTTCAATTGGCATGTGAACCTACCACCAAGATGTATTGGAGACTGGGACACTTTCAAAAAATCATTGTTGGAACAATTCAAAACATTCATCAATCCAGTAGTGATACATCAACAATTCATATCTATAAAAAGGGACCCAGTTGAAATAGTTTCATGCTTCAATCATCATTTTCATATGGCCTACAACAAGTTGGAAACACCATACACAATTTTGGTTGAAGCTGTCATCCAAGTTTATTTCAATGCCATGGATCCTCTTAGCTCAATTTTTCTGAGAAGACTTCCTGCAACAAATATTGACACATTGTACAAACTCTTTATAGAAGCAATCACAATCACAAAGAAAGCTAATCCTAATGGAGGGGGAATGATGCTTCCTATGCAAAAAGTTCCTACTATGCCAATGGTTCCTATGGGAGCACCCACTATACCTATTCAGTTCATACCTATGAACCCAGGTCCATTACAATAGGTACCGGCTCCACAAACTCAAGTGATAACATATATAGGGTATGAGCCCCCAAAAATAGCCTTCTTTGAATAAAAGGTGACGGTTCCTATGGAAGCAGATAATAATCTCCTTTCAAAAGTTGGTTAGATGAAGAAAACAATGTCACAAATGAACAATGATTGACTCATCTTAGATTGTCTCAAGGAAAAAATAAAAACTTCCACAGAAACAATGATGGCCCCTACAACAACAATTTTGGTCAGAATTACAATAAGAACTTCAACAATAATGGTAACAACTTCAATTCTCCTAATCACAACAATGGCTTCCAAAGACAAAACTGACAATGGAACACTAGACCAAATAATGGAAGCATTCTTGCCCATAACAATAACATTCAGTATGCCAACATTAATTAGTATGATGATAGCCAAAATGTGCCTACCAACGATGGTGCATACTACAATGGTAATTAGGATGTGAATCAAAACCCACCAATGAATGATAATCTGCCTCCTGTTCAATTCAATGCAATGCTATTAGAATCTTACGATTCTACACAAAATGTACAAGTGGAACAACAAGAAAATGAAGAATTATCATTCCCTATTAGTCAAGAACCTGATCTTCAACATGATGAGATGTTTTCCTTTTGAAATGATAACTGAAACACATATAATCTCAGAAACAAAAAGGATCCCTTGACTGATGGAATTCCTCCTAGTTTGCAACCAACCCCAACTAATCCTAGAGCAAGCAACAATCCACCACCTCTAAGGCTAGCCCAAGGAGGACCACAATATCAGAATCAAGAAAACATACCAACAGTACTAACAAACCCTGCTTGGTCTACTAAAAAATATAATGTGGTTGAAGACCTAAAGAAAACAAAAGCCAATATGTCCATGTTCGACATGTTGTAGAATTGTCCACAACAAAGAGAACCACTCATGAAGACATTGGATAATACAAAGTGGTATGTGCAGGATCATGGTCAACCGAACTATGCTCTTAATTGGCAATAAAAAAACAAAAAATCAAGGTTATGTTAACTTGACATACAATTTTCTACTTTTTATTGACTTTGTATCAAAAATTTGAGAGAAAAGAATCTCTAGAAAATTGAATCTAGTCTCTAAACTACTAGGATTTATCCCAAAAAAAAAAAAATTGATTGGTCAAAATTTTTAATTTTAATGCAATATTACAAAAATTTTAGAACAAAAATAAGAAGTAAACGTATGTCTGACCACCTTAATCAAAATCAAATGATAAATTTTTTTAATAATATTCCAGATATAAGTAGTAGACTCATGGCTAGATGTGACACATATTTTTGGGTATTTTTACTCTAAATAAATAATAATTAATTAATTTTTTACTTTAGTAATTTTGGAATTATAAAACTCTGGTGTCTAACCACCTTAACTAATTCAAAACTCTACAAAATTAAATGTTTCATTTTTTTCCTTATAGTAAAAGAAATATAGAATGTGATGCATCTTTTGGATTTAAAAAATGTTGTTCCATCTAAGAGTTATAGTTATTTTTCAAGTAGTGTGTCAATTAGCACTTTATATGTAACTACATTAGAAAATAAGTAGTAATTATTTACTAAACTCATAATTTGACAAATGATACATTTATGGAAAGATAAGAACATTCTTAATAAACTATTTTTAGTTCATCAAATTTTGGTGAAAAAAACATTGTTAGCTACATGTTTGAAGTAAAAATCACATAAAAATAGGCCAAAAGCACATTTTAGGATGCTTTTAAAGTTGACCATATAGGTTTGGTATCAAAAGATATAGTAAACCTTATAAAGGTATTAATTGTTTTCATTTAGTATCAGGGTGGGTGGGCAAAAAGTTGGAATAGATTTTGAAATTGTTTGAGATATTTTAGAACTACAAATTTTTCAGATTGCCACTTTTTGGCACACCATGATCCTACACATAACCAAAGGTTTCCCATAATATGAATAATGTCCCCCAAAAGATAGTTCCACAACAAGTAAATGTTGTAGAAGCAATGCCTACTATATTCAAGGACAAAGTCAAGGTACCCTCATTTTTACTGAGCATAAGGATATATGGAAAGAATTTTCACAATTGTCTTATTGATTTAGGATCATCCTGTAATGTGATGCCATTATCAATAGCTCAAAGGCTAGGAGTTAATCCTCAACCCTTTAATCGAGTGGTAATACAGTTGGATAAAACAAAGGTAAAAGTCATTGGAGTATTGAAAGATGTGCGGATATAGCTAACAGTTGATCCTTGGATCCAAGATATTGTTGACATACATGTGGTTGACATCCCAGAAACATACAGATTACTCCTGAGCAAAGAATGGATAAAATGTCTTAGAGGATGGTTCTCTATAGATTTCACTCAATTATGGTTACCATGGAAAGGTTTAAACAATCAAATCAAGATAGATGCCAAGCCCAAACTGAAAACAATGATCACAGATTACAATGCCCTGAATAAGGTAGCATTCTTACAATTTGATTTGGGTTCATACAAAGTAATGGCATTGAACATGGTTCCAAACAAGACATCTCAAGACCAAAATGAAGAACCTTAGGTGAAAATACCGAAAAGTTAGACCATGACACAATTCATAGAAAGTATGGTGACTAATCTACAATATTTAGTAGAGGAAGCTAACCCCAGTATCCTCCTCCTTCCAAGATTTTGCCGGTTGCACAAAGTTAGTCATTCAGAGTTTGAATGTTCAGCATGCCAAGAAGCAGTAGCAAAAGTTTTGACACAAATAATGGGAAACAAAAGTACGAAGACCTCAAGTGATGAAGTTATCCAAAGTCAAAATTCAGTGAATTCATCCAACCTTGTTAAGCAAGTTGAAGAGGAAAGTGAAGATTTAAATGTATCATATAGCAATACCTCTTCAGATGGTGGAGGTTTATCTTCTCCTCCTCCTGGGATGATTAAAGTTCAGAGAAGAAGACGATATGTTAAAGGTAAAGGATGGACCTCAATAGTCATTCATCCAAAACCCAAAGTTGAACAAATCACTGAGCTAATAGAGGAAATTCAGGAGGAGTAAGAAAAACACACTCTTCCTCTATCCATGGGGTATGAAGGAGGTTCATCAAGCCCTAGACGAGAAAAGTTACAATGGGTGCCCAAGAAATAGTCATTTAAGGCTCAAGCAAAAGAAAAGTTAAGGACGAATAAACACAAAGTTAGAAAACCCAAGGAAAATGCAGTTTGGACACTCCGCTTTGATGGTTCTAGATGCAAATTAGGAGCTAGTGTAGGTATTGAACTAATCAACCCAGAAGGTAGGTCTTTCTATGCCGCATATCGATTGCAATTTAGATTTACTAATAATGGTACAGAATATGAAGCCTTGATTCGAGGACTTCTCTTTCCATTGGAAAAGGGAGTTACTACTCTTATAATCGAAGGGGATTTTCAACTAGTGATAAGAAAAGTAAAATCCATATACTCATGCAATGAAAAAAGATTAATTTCTTACAAAAAATGGGTATGGGATATAATGGATGACTTTGAAGCTCTGAACATCAAATCCATTCCCAAAAGAAAGAATGTGGTAGTAGATGCCCTTGCTATTTTAGCTAGCACTTTACAACCCGTAGAAAGAACAAAGTTGAAAAGATTCTCAGTTGAATTAGTTGTCGTTCTTGCCATTCCTGACAATATCACAAACTTTCAAGTCTTCCAAGATGATCAGCATATACTCAAGTTTATTATGTGCAGTCGCCATTTCCAAGGACAAGAGATTGATGATACACCTAAAGACAAGCTTGAAGATGATGATCTTGAGGATGATGATGGAATCCTTAATTTGAAAACCAATAGTATTCTGAAAGGGATGGTTGAACTTGAATTCATCTCCAAAAAATCAACACTCAATAGAAGGGAAACTCAAGAGAAAGGAACCAAAGAATGTGACTCATACAATTTCGGTACTGATGAAGAACCAAAAATGGTAGAAATCGGAAAAACTTGCAATCAAAAGGAACGGGATGACATGCTCAAGTTTCTCATTGAGTATAAAGATGTCATTGCTTGGAGCTATGAAGAATTAAAAAATTATGATCCTAAGATTATCACACATGACATCCTGTTGAAACCAGATGCTAAACCTTTCTAGCAAAGACAACGATCGGTAAATCTAATAATCAAACCGCTGTTTATGAAAGAAGTCAAAAAAGTATTGGATGATAAGATCATATTCCCTATTTGTCATTTCACCTAGGTAGCAACTTTGGTCCCTATACAGAAAAAGATTAGAGAGATTCACCTTTGTGTTGACTTTCATAACTTGAACTTGGCATCTTAGAAGGATAACTACCCTCTACCCTCATTAGATCAAGTGTTGCAAATCGTTAATGGTTCAAAGATGATGTCATTTTTGGATGGTTACTCAAGATATAACCAAGTGATGGTCGATGAAGAAGATAGGCTAAAGATTGCTTTCACAACCAAGTGGGGAACATTTTCCTACAGAATGATGCCTTTTGGGTTGATTAATGTGGGAGCTAAATTTCAACGAGCAATGGATGAAGCCTTCAAAGGATTGATAAACAGGTGTATAGTCATCTACATGGATGACTTGACTATCTTTTTGAAGGATCAAAGTACTCATATTGCTGATCTAAGGCAAGTATTCAATAGATGTCATAGGTACAGCATATCACTCAATCCCAAGAAATGTTCGTTTGGTGTTACTAAAGGAAAGCTCCTGGGACATGTAATTTCTGAAGTTGGAATTTCCATTGATCCAGATAGAGTTGAGTCTATTTTGAAGTAAGCACCTCCTCATAGCCGGAAGGAATTGAAATCTTTTTCTGGAAAGATAAACTTTGTACGCAAATTCATAAGTGGTTTCGCAGAGATAGTATGCCCCCTCAATGATTTATTCAAAAAAGGGGCTAAAATAGAATGGGTACTAGAGATAAAGAAATCCTTCCAAGATATCAAGGTTGCCATTTCCACAGCCCCAGTTTTGGTAAGTCCAGATTATGGGTTACCTTTCAAGATCTATTCCTTTTCTTCCAAACATTCTTGTGCAGGGATCTTGACACAAAAAAGAGAGAAGGGGGATGAATGACCATTGCTTTCATGAGTTGTCCTCTAAAGAACAGTAAGTTAAAATATTCAAATCTTGACAAATAGTCCTTTGTGTTATTCAAGGTAATAAAAAAGTGCTATCACTACATACTCAGAAGTAAGGTGTATGCAATTGTACCTGACCCAATAGTAAAGATGCTTTTGATGCAAAATGAACTTGGTGAAAGAAGAGGAAAGTGGATGGAAATACTTCAAGAATTCGATCTAGAGATTCAACTTATGCGATTAGTCAGAGGCCAAGGATTATCCAAAATGATCGCTGACAAATAAGAAGGAAATCAAAAGGAATTCAAATTTGATGAAAAAATTGATGAAGATGATCAAAAGAAGATGGTTGTATCACAAGTTGATATCAATCAAGCTGTGGTGATAGATGTGTGGTACTAGGTTATTTTCTACTTTCTCCTACAAGATCAATGCCCCAAGTGGATGAACAGTTCACAACATACGGGACTTAAGATGAAATGTGAGTCTTACAAGTTACTTGGTAACAAGTTGTATAAAAGAAACTACGAAGGGATTTATTTTAAATTCTTAGGATGTGAAGAAGCTAAGGATGTTTTGGAACATTTTCATGATAAGTATGGTATGGGACATGGTTCAATAGAAGAAACAAATCACATGATTTTAAGATTGGGTTATTTTTGGCCCTCAATATTCATGGATACTTTTGAAAATGTACGTTCCTATCATACATGCCAAACTAGTGCTAACAAAGAGAGGCATCCAGCAATGCCACTGCAATCAGTATATGAGGTGTGCCCTTTTGCAAAGTGGGGACTAGATTTCATTGGTCTAGTAAACCCACCGTCATCAACTGGACATGCATTCATCCTTACAGCTATAGATTACTACACATGATGGATGGAGGCTGAGACTTTCAAAAATTGCACTGCTAAGGTGGTGACAGACTTTTTGGAAGAACATATTGTTACCAGATTTGGAATGTCATTTCCTCTTGTATGTGACAATGGATGTTTCTGCATTTTTGACACAATGGGCATTTGAAAGAAAAGTCATCATCATATTCTCTTCAAATTACTACCCACAAGGAAATGGGGTAGCGGAGTCTACAAACAAAAATTTGATCACTGTAATAAAATGACTACTGAAGGAGAACCCTAGGGATTGGAATACACAATTAAAATACGCCCGGTGGACAAATTGGGTCAGAGTGAAAAATTCCTTGGGTACTTCTCCCTATTTACTTGTTTACGGCAAGAACCGGTATTCCCACTCAACCTCAAGATTCTTGTTTTAAAATTCATGACTGGGTATGCTGATGACACTGACAGAGTACAAATTCGATTGATGAATCTTCTAGAAATGGATGAAAAATGAACAACTGCATTAGAACACATGGCTAAACATCAAGCCATTGTCAAGAGATGGTTCAACAAGAGGGCCACAATAAAATCCTTCAGGATTTCTAACCTAGTCCTACTTTGGGATAAGGCAAAAGAAAAGCCGAGAAACCATACCAAGTTTCAATGCTTGTGGATAGGCCCATATCAGATTGTAGAAATTCTCGAAGAAAACATATTTAGGCTAAGTTCCTTATAGGGGGAGTTTCTACCTTTGCCCGTAAATGGGTAATTTCTGAAACATTATTTTGAATCCTACAAAAAAAAAAAAAAACATTAGTTAGGTTTCATTTTTGCACGTAGATTAAATTTTCATTTCTACAATGGTGTGTTTCCTTTTTTCTAAGTTGTGTGTTTACTTTCAATCATATGTTTTCTTTTAAAGTCAGATTAGTCTTAGGGGGTAAGGTGTACTTGGGAATTTTCTCAAGATTTCACTAACCACTCTTTGGTCACGATTTCAGGAGGAGGTATTGCTTTGTCAAAACATTTGGACGATTGTGTGTTTTATACCAACCAAGAAACATACATGTCTCATGGAATTAAAGGGACTTTCAGTCTGGAAATCAGAAGCCGAGACTAACAAGCTCTCAACACTTTGAAAATTTAAAGGTTTGATGGTGTTAGGTGTTGTTTAATTTCAATTCAAAAATGATGAGAAATGATCCAAATTCTGACTGGTTCAAATAGGAGGGGTCTCCTCGGAGGGTTGCTAAGATCATTGTTTGGCGTAAGAGTTTCTAAAAAAAAAAAAAGAAGAAGTTCTAAATGAGGAACGCAAGAGATATTCATAAGAGATCAAATTCAAGAAATGACACCGATGTTCTAGCTACACAATCTAAGCGTAGTCAGGATACAAAAACTAAAAAAAAAAAAGAGAGTGAGAGACAGTGTTAAGTCAGAAGGATTCTACTGATCTGAAATGGCTAGAGGTGCATTACAAAACAAAGCGCCTGGCAGTCAAAAGTATTGTTTCATCAAAAGTAACATTTTAAATGAAATGGAGCAATTATGAAAAAGGCCCAAAATAAAAGAATGTGACATCTCGCCAAGAGCCCTCGAACTGATTCTCTTATCTGGTCAAGCAATTGATTAACAAGGAGCCTTCATGAAAATTTTGAATGAATGAACTGTGAGGGGTGGAAGATTGTTTTAAGTTGATAGAGAACTTTGATTGATGACATCCTGATACATCAAAGAGAATGAATACACAATGCACACAATGAGTTTGAAGGTTTAGACTTCAAAAATTTGGATTACAAGGTCATCTAAGATACGCTCTGAGTGTTTGAAGTTCAGTTGGTGTTTGACACACAGTGGAAGAATGTTTTCTGATGAAGAAATGCCTTGGTCATTTCTTATTTTTTTCAGAGCTATTTTTTGTGGTATCCACAACACACCCCCCATTCCTCACTAGGAATGGGGACCACCTACTTTCTTCCGACTCTCAGACTCATAGTTCAAGAATCGAAAGAAGGAGAAAGTCTCGATTAAATCAGTTAGAGTAGAAAAAATAAAAAATAAAAAATCACAAAAAAATCAAAATATTGAAAGCCTAAATTAAAAGAAAATGCACGTGTGCGCATATCGAGGCACGTGAGCATGTAAAGAGGGGAGGGAAGTTATAAAATGCCCCCTCCCCCCTTCTTTTTTTATTTTTTGATGTTGAAGGGATAGAGCTGATGAGGGAAAGGTATGGAAAGGTGACGCCCTTCTAGGCTGCGCGACAGTCACTGCCAGTGTGCCCTTTTTTGGATGCACAATAGCACGTCGTTGCTCGCCTTCTGGGCTACACGGTGATCGCAAATATCACAACCTTTTAGGCACATGACAGTGTGTGCATGCACTCCGTTAGGGCCGCATGGTAGTGCGCTGTGCGTGTGCACCTTGAAGGCCATATGCAGCTACCATGCTATTTTGGGTGCACAGCAACACGCTACGCATGCGCCTTTAGGGTCGCGTGCAGCTGCCATGGTGCGTGCCTTCTGGTCAAAGCACAACTGCCGTAGTGCATGCCTTCTAGGTAGCATGCGGCCATCATCGTGGCGCCCTCTGGGACGCGCAATCATGGCCTCCACTGTGCCCCTCTTGGCGTACACGCCGCCGCATTTTCAAACCCCAAACATCATTTTTTTTTTTAAAATTAAAATTTGTTTTATTTTTTTTTAATTTTTATTTATAATCTCAAAAAACCAAAAAAAAATAAAATAAAAAAGATTTTTAAAAAAATATTTAAAAAAATAAAAAATAAAAAATAAAAAAAATAAAAAATCACAAGATGTAAAATAAATTCTAGAATATCATTTTTTAAAAAATGTTTTATATGTATCCAATGATTAATCGTTCTTTTTCTTTGTGATGTACAGGTAATATAATCAAATGGCATCCACATCCAGATCAATAGGAAAGCCAGTTGTGTACAAGTTCCAAGGCATAACCCCAAAGTCACGATTGCACAATGAACACTCTGAGATCAAAGACACAAAACTTGGACACACGGACTTGGGAGAATTTTTTAGGGTTTGTAACAACCCAATTGAAAGATCTTCTTTGAGATTTGCCTTAATCTGGTCTAGATTGGTAAATGCAGCATCACATCCTGGGACCATTTAGTAAGTTGAATTGATTTTGACCTTATCTCGACATTTTGTTCCCGAGGAAAGGGTGGTAAAGAGTGTCACTAGGGAAGTGGTCTTAATCTACGACCTGGTAATATTGAAAGAGTTTTTAACTTACCGAGAGCTGATCAATTTATTAGACTTTCATATGAAGCAGCTGAGAGGTGACATAAGGATCATCACCAAGAGGCCATGAACATTATATATTCCTCATACTTCATTGAGAAGCCATCTCGGGGAAAGAAAATCAACAAAGTAGATATGGAATGAGGGTACATGAAGGATGACATTGGATATTCAATCATTCTTCTGAGCAGAGTTATGGGATTGCTTGCAGCAGGTCATATCGCTCTATTCATGGTTAACTTAATCGAAACCATTAGACACACAAAAATGCCACTGGATTGGGCCACCACACTTAGTGAGAATGTGTGTGATTAGTTGTGCACAGTAAAGGACAAGAAGAAGTTTTATATGACTTCTTATGTGGTATATCTACTTGTAGCAAGAGCCACTAACTATCTTGGATTATACAAAAAGGGCAGTATGTAGGACCCTAATGCATGGTCATATATAGTTTATCCTGAGCTAATTAAGAAGAAGCTCTCGCCACAAAGCAAAGAGTACAGGATTGTGAATGATTCCTTTATCTTTGCCATCATTTGATTGATCAAAGGTGATTATGGAAAGAGGTTGTCTGATGAGGCCAAGGCACAGATCATAGCTCTTGGTGCATATTTTATCCAGTTTCAGACATTCACATCCATTTGGGTTGATGGTGCATCTATCCATCCAAAGAAGCTCCCGAGGTACCTAAGTGACAAGTTGGTTCTAATTGAAATTTCATGGTAGATTGAGTCAGCTTATGAGAGGATCAAGAAACAGCGAAGACCTTGTTGGGATTGGCCATTTGTAATAGGAGAATACCAGGTAAAGAGAAAGCAGGATATCCTGACTTTTGAGTCGGAATGGAAGAACTATCCCCTCAAAGAATATAATTCTCCCCGGCCATTCTTTGACAATGTTGGTAAAGTGGAAAATTTGGCAAGAAAAGAGTTCTACCACGAGTACACCATTGAAGATCTTTGGATGAATGCGACAAATGACTATGATGTTCGTATTAGGGACTATTGTAGAATGACTTTTGGTGCAGGAGCACCTAGGTAGGCTAAGTGTGAAACCTATGTATTTCTTTATTATTGGCTTGTAGTGATGCTAGCCACATCACTATTCTAATAATAGGTCCTATGTGGTCCTTAGGTGTGTTTAGGAGAATTGGCAAGACCCAAAGTGACCAAGTTGCTAGAAGTTGCCGACTATTGTCAACTAGGTGACTTAGGTCCGGAAAAGGCTAAAATGGTCTAGAAAGGTTCCAATGGATTTGAATTGTTTATTTGAAGTCATTTTATGCATATTATATGTCTACTTTGTTTTGTGCCAAATTTGGAGGTCTAACTCCATGTAGAACAAAAGTTGCTGAAATGTTGTCATGTTGTCATGACAACATTTTCTTGCAAAAAGAAACTTTTTGGCATTTGTGTGTTTAGAACGTCCTAACTATTTAGAATAGTTATGGAACTGATGGAGGAGCCTGTAAAAATGTGAGGACAGCCATTTTCAGGGGGTTGGACAAGTTGGTTTTGCATTTTGTACAAATTGAGCAAGTATTTTGTGGCCGGTTTTATGCATTTGAAGGCATTTTTAATAGAGGAGGATTGAATGGCCTGATTTTTGTGTTGGAAAAGTTTTGAAATATTTTTTTTAATCATTTTGTAGTGTTGGTTTGATCATTTTAATTCGTTTGCATTAGTGTAGAAAAATCTTTTTGTTCTTGGCAAGTTGCTGATCTGAACAGGGCTGCACTTAGAAAATGGGATCTTAGGGCCACTTCTCACCATTGGAAACCTCTAGTATTTTGGGATTTGGAACTAAGATCCATGTAAATTATGTATCAAGAAGGAGGGCCCTTGAAAGCATCAGAAAGCATTTTTAAGGTGATGCCCTAGGCAAGCCAAATGCAACTTGGCTAGGAATCACAGTTGGAAAATGAGTTATGGAGAGGATTGAGTGTACAAATACCTTAATCCGGCTACACAGCGAGTAATCAGAAGGTCTAACCTTGCTCCAGTCCAAAGTAGAGGTCTTGGAAAGGTGTCTAAGGTGGTTTTCCATCACAACAGCGATAAAGCACTTGAAATCCTCATTTTTGGCCTAAAACTGTACTTTCATTGTATGGAAAGTTTGGAGGCTAGAAAATTATAGAATCTTGAATTATTCTAAAAAGGGTATCCAAAAATATAATTTTTTTGTAGGGTTGTTAAGAATCTTTTCAAGAAATCTTGTTTCCAGCTATTTAGGAGGGCTAATTCCTAGTAGCCTTTTTGGAGCAATTTGGTGTATCTTCCCTAGTAGATTGAATGCGCCTATGAAATCAGCATTGTTTAGGGTCATGGATGTTAGAAGGAGTCTAAAAAAACCCTAGATGAAGAACTGGTACCCTTGGAGCTATAGATGGACTTGAGGGTTAATAGCGGACTGGAGCCGGCTAGTAAGAAATTTGATGTTACTTTGTTGGTGTACCCCCAACTGAAGGATTAGGATCTCTTGAGCAAGGTCCTTGTAATTATAGGGTGTGAAGAAGCCCTAGTGGGTATAGTGAGTGACCTAAGGTAGCCCTGAGAGAGAGCTTGGGGTTTGGAAGCAAGGTTGGGGTGTTACATCAGAGTGGTATCAGAGCCAGTTAAAGATTTGGGAAAGGTAGTTAATGTTGGAAGCCGCTGAAGAATCAGTAGGAGAATCCATGATGGTGACAAATGTGGAGTTAGCTAAAGAATTTGATGAGCAAAGGCAAAGAAATCAGCTTCTTGAAGAAGCACTAGAAGAGGTGAAGCAAAAACTAGATGCAGTTGTAGAGGCAGCCAAGAAAAGAGATGAAGAAGAAGATGGGAATGGTAAAAAGGTAGCAGAGGAAGATATTGTACCTGAACCTGATCCTATCTTGCAAGAAGAGCCCTTCTTCAAGGCAATCAAAGCCTTAGGAGGTAAAGCTTTGGAAGGAGTGCCACTTTTCAGTGGTAAGATGGATATTGATGCAGTTATGGATTGGTTAGAGGGTATGGAGAACCACTTTGAGTGTGAGGGTATCTCAGAGGCACAGAAGGTTAAGGTTGCTAAGTCAAGGCTTAGAGGCTCAGCCTTAACATGGTGGAAGTATGTACAAGATGAAAGAGTCAGCATGGGCAAGAATCCAATTGCAAATTGGAGTGCTATGGAAAACAAAATCAAGGAGAACTTCCTACCTGAAGACTTTGAGATCCAACTCCATAAAAAGAGGCAAGGATTGAAGCAAAAAGATCTTGATGTGACCTCCTACACTGAAGAATTTCCGAGGTTGTGTTTGAGATCCAAGAAGCAAGAAGAGGAGTCACTCAAGGTGGCAAGGTATCTTGGTGGCTTGAAGTGGAACATTCAAGAGGAGCTTAGCTTATGGGCCCCTACCACTATCCAAAGATGTCATCAGCTAGCTTTGAAGGTAGAAGAAAAGAACAAGAGGAAAGGAGATTCTAACTTCAAAGATAGAGGCAAAGGTAGAAATCAGAAAAATCAAAGAGGAGGCTACCATGGCAAAGGTAGTGATCAAAAGAGCCAAAGTGAAAGCAAACCCATGGAGCAAACTATTGACCACTCTTCAAGAGGTGGTTATAATAGAGGGAGAGGTAATCAAGGAGGATCAAGTAGGGGTAGAGGAGATAGGAGCAGCTCTTACTTTGCAACAATGAAGTGTTACAATTGTGGTCAACTAGGCCATCTTGCCTATAGGTGCCCGGACAAACCCTCTTCCTCAAGCCAAGATAAAAGGCTAGCATATGCACAAGAAGATAATAGAAGTTGCAAGGATGTTGACATAGACCATATTGAGTCTGAAAAAGGTGAGAACCTCATGTTTAGGAGGGTGCTGATCAAGCAACCAGCTTCTAATGAGCCTAGACATAGAAGGGCATTGTTTAGGATCAAGTGCAAGATCCTAGGAAAAGTATGGAAGGTGGTGGTTGATTCTGGATCAACTGATAATGTAATATCAGAGGAGGCTGTTACAAAGCTCAAACTGAAGAAGATACCTCATGACAACCCTTACAAAGTCACATGGCTTAACAAAGGGCAAAGCATCCTAGTGAATGAACAAGCATGGGTGGACTTCTCAATTGCAGGATATAAAGACTGCTTATTATGTGATATTTTGCCAATGGATGCTTGTCATCTTTTGCTAGGGAGACCTTGGCAATTTGCTAGGGAAGTGGTCTATGATGTCAAGGAAAATACCATAACATTTAAGAAAGGAAGCAAGACCTTCAAAATTCAGTCATTGTTAGAAGGGGATGAACCATAGTCCAAGGTGCCTAATGTGCTGCTATGTGGAGAGAAAGAGTTTATTAGAGACCTCAAGCGTGAGGAGAGCCAAGGATTTGTAGTCATACTAAAGGCTGCAAGTGAAGAAAAGCCAGTCCAAGAACCTTTACCAGCAAAGGTACAAGAGTTGCTTGTAAAGTATAAGGAGATTGTTAGTGATGGTACACCAGCTACCCTACCACCAAGAAGAGTTATCAGCCATCAAATTGACTTTGTTCCAGGTGCCTCACTACCTAATAAGGTAGCCTACAAGTTAACCCCATATCAGAACCTTGAAGTGGCAAGACAAGTCCAAGAGTTGATGGACCAAGGTTTGATCCAAAAGAGCATAAGCCCTTGTGCAGTCCCGGTGGTTTTGGCATCCAAGAAGGGAGGAAAATGGAGGTTGTGTACTGATTCAAGGGCCATTAACCGCATTACAATCAGGTATAGGTTTCCTATTCCAAGAATTGAAGACCTTATGGATTGTCTAGGAGGTGCTATGTATTTCACTAAGTTGGACTTGAAAAGTGGGTATCACCAAATTAGAATAAAGGAGGGAGATGAATGGAAGATAGCATTTAAGACTACTGATGGTCTTTATGAATGGCTTGTGATGCCATTTGGTCTTTCCAATGCCCCTAGCACCTTCATGAGGCTCATGAACGAAGTGCTCAAAGACTTCACAGGCAGATTTGTGGTGGTGTATTTGGATGATATCCTCATCTACAGCAAGACCAAAGAGGAACATGTCAAGCATGTAGAAGCGGTTTTGAAGAGGCTTCATGAGGAGAAGCTATCTATCAACCTTGAGAAGTGTGACTTCTTCAAGCAAGAGTTGGTGTATCTAGGCTTTGTGGTGTCTAAAGGAACTTTGAAGATGGACAAGGAGAAATTTGCTGCTATCCTAAGTTGGCCTACACCTACCACATCTAGTGAGGTAAGAAGTTTCCACGGTTTGTCTCAATTTTATAGGAAGTTCATTAGGAACTTTAGTGGTATTTGTGCACCATCTCTTGATACCATAAAGGGGGGAGTCAAGTCCAAGTTTAGGTGGACTTTAGAGGCTGAAAAGTCATTTGATATGTTAAAAAAACAAGTAGCTACTCAACCCATCCTAAAATTGCCTAGCTTTGAAAAGTTGTTCACCTTAGAATGTGATGCAAGTGGCCTAGCAGTGGGTGGGGTGTTGAGTCAAGAAGGTAGACCAGCAGCCTTCTATAGTGAAAAGCTAAATGAGGCCAAGAAGAAATACTCATCCTATGATCTAGAATTGTATGCCTTAGTCCAGTGTCTTAGGAAGTGGAGACACTATTTGTTGCCAAAAGAATTTGTTGTGTTTATAGATAATCAAGCTCTTAGCTACATCAACACACAGGAGAAGTTGAGCAATAGGCACTTGAAGTGGATGGAATATTTGCAGGCCTCCACCTTTATAATCAAGCATAAGAAAGGACAAATGAACAAGGTTGCTGATGCATTAAGTAGAAGGGTTTTAACAGTCCAAGAGATTCAGCTCCATAGCATTGGAGTGGAGAGTTTTCAAAATCTTTACAAGAATGATGAGGACTTTGCTGAAGCCTATAAGGCATGCATGGATTTTGGAAACCACTTTCATAGCAGATTTTCATAATACACTTTGCAAAATGGGTTGCTATTTAAGGGTAACCAGTTGTGTGTACCAAGAGGTTCCATGAGAGAGAACCTAATACAAGAGAAGCATAATGGCAGCTTGAGTGGGCATTTTGGTATCAGCAAGACAATAGAACTAGTGCAAAGGTTCTATTATTGGCCTAAATTGGTCAAAGATGTAACCAAGTATGTGGAGCAATGTATGGTGTGTATGAAGGCAAAAGGAGGAATGAGCAATGCAGGTCTTTACCAGCCCTTACCAATTCCTAGCAGACCATGGGATTGTGTAAGTATGGATTTCATTGTTGGTTTTCCTAAAACTAAGCATGGGTATGATAGCATTTATGTTGTTGTTGATAGATTCAGTAGAATGGGACATTTCATTCCATGTAAGACAACTAATGATGCAAGTCATATAACTCATTTGTTTTTCAAAGAGGTTGTAAGGATTCATGGACTTCCATTAAGCATTGTGTCGGATCGAGATGTGAAATTCATGAGTCACTTTTGGAAGACTTTATGGAAGAAGCTTGGCACTAACATGTCTTTTGGTTCAGCTTACCATCCTCAAACTGATGGTCAAACTAAGGTGGTTAATAGAACTTTAGGTAACCTTCTTAGGTGCCTAACTAAGGAGTATGGTCAGACTTGGGATGTTATCATCTCACAAGCAGAATATGCCTACAATGATAGCAAGAATAGGACTACCGGAAAGAGTCCTTTTGAAATTGTTTATGGCATGCACCCAAGAGGTGTGTGTGAACTAAGGTGTCTTGGAAACATGGATCAGATTAGTGGTCAAGCTGAAGACTTTGTACAAACCATGAAGGAGATTCAGGAGCAAGTCAAGAAGACTATTCAAGACAACACTCTAAAACTCAAAGCCAAGGTGGATGAAAAGAAGAAGGATGTTCAGTTTGCTGTTGGGGACTATGTGATGGTCCATTTGAACAAAGCAAGGCTTCAAAAAGGCATTCCTACTAAGTTACAGATGAAGAGGGTAGGGCCTTGCAAAATATTGACTAAATATGGAGCAAATGCCTATAAGGTAGATTTACCTTCCGATTTGGGCATATCCCCTATTTTTAATGTGCAAGACTTGGTGGCATACAAAGGTGACCCATCTCAGCTTAGTCTCGATGTTCATGAAGATCTTGAACTTGCTTCAACACCTACAAACAACAAGTTGGAGGTAGAAAAGGTGTTAGATTCAAGGGTAAAGAAGACTACAAGGCACAAGGTTTACATGGAACACCTCATCAAATGGAAGGAGAAACCAATTTCAGAGGCTACATGGGTTGCTGAGACAAAGTTCAAGAAGGTTGGCATACCTCTAGATTTGTTGCAAACTAATCCACCTTGAGTTCTTTGTTGGAGGGGGGAGTATGGTGCAGGAGCACCTAGGTAGGATAAGTGTGAAACCTAGGTATTTCTTTATTTTTGGCTTGTAGTGATGCTAGGCACATCACTATTCTAATAATAGGTCCTATGTGGTCCGTAGGTGTGTTTAGGAGACTTGGCAAGACCCAAAGTGACCAAGTTGCTAGAAGTTGTCGACTATTGTCAACTAGGTGACTTAGGTCCGAAAAAGGCTAAAATGGTCTAGAAAGGTTCCAATGGCTTTGAATTGTTTATTTGAAGTCATTTTATGCATATTATATGTCTACTTTGTTTTGTGCCAAATTTGGAGGTCTAACTCCATGTAGAACAAAAGTTGCTGAAATGTTGTCATGTTGTCATCACAACATTTTCTTGCAAAAAGCAACTTTTTGGCATTTGTGTGTTTAGAACATCCTAAATATTTAGAACAGTTATGGAACTGATGGAGGAGCCTGTAAAAATGTGAGGACAGCCATTTTCAGGGGGTTGGACAAGTTGGTTTTGCATTTTGTACGAATTGAGCAAGTATTTTGTAGCCGGTTTTATGCATTTGAAGGAATTTTTAATAGAGGAGGATTGAATGGCCTGATTTTTGTGTTGGAAAAGTTCTAAAATATTGTTTTTAATATTTTTGTAGTGTTGGTTTGATCATTTTAATTCGTTTGCATTAGTGTAGAAAAATCTTTTTGTTCTTGGCAAGTTGCTGATCTGAACAGGGCTGCACTTAGAAAATGGGATCTTAGGGCCACTTCCCACCATTGGAAACCTCTGGTATTTTGGGATTTGGAACTAGGATCCATGTAAATTATGTATCAAGAAGGAGGGCCCTTGAAAGCATCAGAAAGCATTTTAAAGGTGATGCCCTAGGCAAGCCAAATGCAACTTGGCTAGGAATCACAGTTGGAAAATGAGTTATGGAGAGGATTGAGTGTACAAATACCTTAATTCGGCTACACAGTGAGTAATGAGAAGGTCTAACCTTGCTCCAGTCCAAAGGAGAGGTCTTGGAAAGGTGTCTAAGGTGGTTGTCCATCACAACAGCGATAAAGCACTTGAAATCCTCATTTTTGGCCTAAAACTGTACTTTCATTGTACGGAAAGTTTGGAGGCTAGAAAATTACAGAATCTTGAAGTATTCTAAAAAGGGTATCCAAAAATATAATTTGTTTGTAGGGTTGTTAAGAAGTTTTTCAAGAAATCTTGTTTCCAGCTATTTAGGAGGGCTAATTCCTAGTAGCCTTTTTGGAGCAATTTGGTGTATCTTCCCTAGTAGATTGAATGCGCCTATGAAATCAGCATTTTTTAGGGTCATGGATGTTAGAAGGAGTCTAAAAAAACCCTAGATGAAGAACTGGTACCCTTGGAGCTATAGGTGGACTTGAGGGTTAATAGCGGACTGGAGCCGGCTAGTAAGAAATTTGATGTTACTTTGTTGGTGTACCCCCAACTGAAGGATTAGGATCTCTTGAGCAAGGTCCTAGTAATTATAGGGTGTGAAGAAGCCCTAGTGGGTCTAGTGAATGACCTAAGGTAGCCCTGAGAGAGAGCTTGGGGTTTGGAAGCAAGGTTGGGGTGTTACATCAACTTTATATTTAGCAGAGAAGGCTCTCCATTTGACCATCTCGAATGAGATAAGGCTACAAGATTCACAAGAGCTACTGGATCCCTTATTCAATATAGATAAGGTTGGTGAGAGGCCCATTCTGAATCAAGAAGATGAGAGGGAGGAAGGAGATGATATTAATCATCGAGCAAGACATGTCATTAGAATGACAAAGAGTTGGATCAAGAAACCCTTTCCACTTGATTTGATTTTGGACATAGTGATATTCCATGTACATGCTCACCCGAAAAGGGTAAAGGGGAGGAAGGTCATAGTTCCTATCTTTGCGCTCCAATCTCCTATCAAGCCAGAAACAATCTACCAGCTTAACCGTGTAGTGGGATATTACCATCCTTCAGAGAAGAAGAAAGAAAAGAGGAAGAGAGCCTCTCCTCAGAGGATCCAGATAGAGCATGTTGGAGAATAGGCCCCTGTGTAGCACCATGAATCTACTTCCCAAGACCCTCAAGACCCTGCAATTTCTCATATCCTAGTTGATTTTCCATTACCTCTAATTTTGTCAAGCCAACAAGAAGAAGGAGAGATTTCAGAGACATCCATTCATTTGATGCATGAAGAACCTGCTTCTCCTATGGTTCCACAGAAGCAAAGGAGGGGCAAGGTTAGAATGAACAAGAGGAAAAGAGTTCGTAAAAGATTAGTGCCTAATCCATCTGTTCTTGAAACCATTCCTAAGGAAGAATTAGATGAGGATGAAACAGAGTTAGAGGGAGGAAGAAAAAGTGCCTTTACAAGGGAGAACTCATTTTTCCAAAGCCACAAAATTGGAAAGAAAGAAGAATGTCACAAATACCCCACCACCCACCCAAGCTGAAATGGTAGAACTCTCTTCTTCAGAAGATGAAGTACAACGATGGGTGAATGAGTAAAGAGAGCTAGGTGATGATATTCTCTCCATTACAGATTTCGATTTCATGCCAGTGGGTATAGAATTGGTTGGAGATAAGATTAGAGATACTCCTACAAGTGAATCTCAACAACAAGATTGGATGCAGATGCCACCTGAGACACAAGGTCCTCATCCAACACCCCCATCTTCACCTCAAGCTATGATTGTAGATAAGGTTTCAATGACACCTCCACCTTTGAGTTCAAGGGAACATGTTTAGAAAGGATCATCATTACAAGGAGAACCAAAACCAAGGACTACTAATGAGGCACCAAAAGAGACACAGGTAATGGAATGTATACAATAGCCTTCCCATGATGTTGAGGATCAAACTACTAGATCTATAGAAACTGAGACTATAGAAGAAGGACCCTCTCAATAGGAAACTCCAAGAAAAAGTGATAGAGGGAAGGAGGTAGTTGAACACATCCCTTCATCATCTAGAGCCAAGGTTAAAGAAAGACATATCCTAAGATGGTTCCGAAAGGAAATAATGATAAGTACTAAGCATCAATTCCTTGCTTCAGAGGATGATATTTGTGACATTGCAGAGATTTTGAACAAGCCTAACTCTCCATTATAGGATGCAACACCATTTACATTCATTACCACTACTCAAAATCAAGACTTATTTGCATAAGTGGCTCATCCCCTGAAAGGTACAGATGAAGAAGTTGTTAGCCTTTAGGACTATGAATTAAAGGATATCATATTAGGGAAACCTACACGGGATACTTCTCGATAAATGATGACTATGGGATTCAAAGAGGTTCTTAACCATATGGAACGTGATGAGATTGAAATCAAAGCACTTCGAAGGCAAGTTGAGATCTTGAAAGGATATATAGCTGAAGTTATTGGTCCTCTTGATTCTGAATGCCCCAAGGAGACTTTGACTACCATTCTTAAAGAAGGGGAAGGTGTACGACTCAATCCATTTTTTGAGAGCTTGTCCAGATTGGTGAGACAACCTTGAGGATAGGGGTATCACTGTAATTAAAAGAACTCTAAAATTATTGCATCCTACACAAGACAATGTTGATAAGATCATGGCAATTTTGAGGTAGGACTTCAGCATTATGGATGAGGTACAAGTTTGAAGCAAGGATTTGCAAATTCTATAGGCCATAAAAGGATAAAGGTACTACATTTTGATTGATGTATATACTGGTGAAGAGCTAGACATGATAGATGATTGGATAGAAAAGATTGCAGAGGAAAACAAAGTGATCGAAACATTGCATTATTTGATACATAGGCTCAAGGACCAAGCTTGAGAGCGAATTTTGGAAGCAGAAAAGTTATATAGTGATGAATGCTTGGATATTTTTGAAGATGAAGAATGAGAGAAGCTTTTACTAGTTGAGGTAGTCTTAGAAAAATTTAGAAAGACTTTAGAGGAAGCATCCAGTGATGAAGACATCAGACAAGCCTTCAGAATAGAAGAAGCATTGTTAGAGTTGGATACCAAACTTGGGGATTTTGCAGAATCTCAAATTGAGGTGGACAACTATAGACATAAGGTGAAAGATAAGTATGAGGCTTTGGATCTTCCCAATGCTACTAAGATTACTTAGATTATAGAGAAATTTGAGGGCAAATATCCAAACATATCTTTAGGATGAAGATGAAAAAAACCTAGATGCCAAAATTTCAATTTTGACACTTAGAAATTTTTTGAGATTTTTGACTCAGTCAAGGTCCACAGCTTCGCAATTCAAAGGTGCACCGATAGTTGATTGCCAATTTCAAAAATAGAACTTTTCATGCATTGGAAATGCATTTTGATGGCAAGTTAACTCTGACACACATCAAGTGAAGGGCTAGCTTCTATTTTTGGTGTCTCCATGCACTTCTACTTCGATCGATGGCTTTCTCCTACTTTCTCTCTCATGCTTTCATTATTTTTGACATGTAAAGGGCTCATGCATCCAACTAATGAATAAAATATGGATGGAGTCCCTCTAAGTACTAGTTAGATTACCAGTTTGTATATATTTAGTTTGTTTTAATGTTTTAAAAGCATTTTATTGCATCAAGATATGTCTCACTCTCAACACAAATTGAGGAGACAATTTCTTATAAATATCCCATTGTAAAATGTAACAAGGGCCACCGTTATTATGCAATAAAATTATGCTTTTGGTGCTAGCATTCGAAGTGTAGTTATTCTTGCCTAAATGTGTCATTGTTTTGTGGATTTATTCATGAGATTTTGATTGAGCCAAAGGTTTATTGCATTGTTTCTAGTTGTGCGATCTTTTAGTTCTGGTGTTTGCTACAGATATATGAATTCCATTGACGTAACGAGCTTGAGAAGAGATTACCCGATTGTGTCTACATAGCTTTTTGTCTTGCATGAGTGCACTTTTCGTGGCCTTTCAATTTGATAAAGAGTGAAACATTATTTGATTTGTTAAAGATTCTCACCGATGATTGCATCAGTGGATTCTAGGAAGCACTGCTCCAGTTTTCATTGGTTTCCTACCAATTTCTTTGAAGGTTTAACTCACAGCATGTTGTGTTCTATAGCTTATGTCCATTTAGGAATTTCAATTTCAAGTTATTTGATTTCATGTTATTTTCTTTTAGTTTCATTATTTTCTTTGCTAAACCCCCATTAGAATAGGACCTCATAGTAGGTGCATTGTTAGAGTTACATTCATTGAAAAATAGAAAATACAAAAACATTGTTCGTTTGGTGTGATATTTAGAGATAGTGAATAGTTTTTACTTGATTCTAAGGTAAAAGAGTTTTTGGAACTAGGAAAGGCCTCCTCATGAACATTCACATTTATCTTCTACTGAGTGGATTTTGGTACGTCGCAAGACAAGCATTGAACCTTGGAGTGGATCCTTAAAAAGATTTTCTTTTCAAGAGAGAAATTACACTATGCATTCCTGTCATTGACCTCATGCAAAATGAATGCCCAATATTTCTTCTCGAAGTTCATTAACTGCATGTGCTTTTTCTTCATTATCTTTCTTAGTTCAGGAGTTACTCTCATGATTCCTTCTACCATTTCTGAAGTTCCTCCCATTGTTGCTTCTATTTCCAAAGTTTCTTCTATGATTTCTTCTGTCATATCCAAAGTTCCTTCCATTATTGTTTATATCCATTTTGTAGTACTTTTTTGAATGTTTGGAGTTGTTGCATAACTGACATACTAGGGTTCTACTTCTAGGATTCTATTGATCAATAGGAACTTGACAATTTTAGGATATCTGTCTAAAGTTGTTACATTTATAACAAACAATATAGTTCCTTTCTTCATATGGTCTACTTTCTCTTGAAATCCTTTCATTAGATCTTATTCTATCTATAGGGTTAGTGTTTCTACACATTCTACTATTTCTTCTATCACTATTATATTTATGTTTCCTACAATCAATTGCATTTGACCAATACCATGACAATTATGACAATAAAATTTCATAACATGATTAAATGATTTATTTGTACAACCTCTTTTCATATGACCTATTTCATTACATGGAAAAAATTCACCTCTAAATTCATACTTGGTTTCCTTATGATATTCTAGTTGCTTAGGTTCATCCAATTTCTCAGTTACCTTCTCTTGTCCAACGTCTTTGAATTTATTAGAAGATTGACTGGATTCAATCTTATCATTAGATTTATCTTTCTCTTTTGGATTTGATTTACTTTTAGGTTTCTTTGCAAACATGTTAAATAGATAACCAAGACCAGTCTTATCATAGGTAGGTCTTTGTATTGACATTGATTCATCAAGCTTTTCTCTACTAGTGTAAATATTTTCAAGTTGTTTATTGCACTTAGTTAGTTCACCTTTCATAATAGTGTTCTACTTATGAAGTTCTTCATTATCTTCATTCAATGTTTTTAATTCATATGTCTTCTTTTCTAGAATTTATCTAAGATCTAAATTTTCAATCTGCAAATCAAATTCAATTTTTCTAGGATCACTCTCCAAACTCAACTTTAAGTTCATAATATTCAATTCAAGCTTCAAGATTTTGTACTCTATTTTTAGTTTTTAATATTCATCATCAATAGTAGATCCAGTAGATTTAGGCTTGGATTTGGGATGTTCAAGCTTGTTCTTCAATTATCCGATGTATACTTTGGAGTCTTCATATATATATATATATATATATATATATATATATATATATATATATATATAAGCTTATCTCTTTCTTTAGTAAGGAGATTAATTTGTTCAAGTGAATCTTTGAGATTCTTCATCAACTATTCCATATCCATAGGGATCTTACTCAATTTGTTAAGCCTCTTCTACATAACTGTGCTCTAATACCAATTGTTATAAATAGGGAATACTTGTGTGTGTGGGGATGGGTAAATTAGTATTCTACAAACTTTTGTCACCAATTGGATATTATTAGTTACTTTGAACCATGCATAGGAAAGTAAAAAAATAATGTTGAACAATAATAATAACCATACATAAAGAGAACTCATAACACCATACTTTGTTAACTAAAGAAACCATGGACAAGGGAAAACCCCAGTGGGGATGATACCCACTAGATAATATACTAGAATATATGTTCCTTGTGAGAGGATGAACCCTATTAGGAGTCAATGAGAAAATTTAGTATAGAGAGTCCATGTTAGGAGACTTTGAATCCATATTAGAAGATTCCAACCCTATTAGGAGTTGTAGTACAATGGATGCAAGACGAGCTCACTCCTCAAACATGTACTTCTAATTACAAGAAGAGCTCATTTCCCAAATAAGTAATTAATCCTCAAGTTTATAGATGTTGTACCTTCCTTCTTAGTTGATCTGAGTTCAGCTCGATCTTAGATCATGAAATCAAGCTCACAAAAACTTCACATATATCGCTTCACAAAAAGTTTGTATATCACCTCTCATATTAAAATTGCACATCACTTCACATCACTAATGACTTCGCAAGATTTCTTTGCATAAATACCATGCCTTTTCAAAAAAAATTTCTAGGTTAGCTAAGACCACAATATACCTTTTCAACTTAGAGCAAACATATAGGATGTTGGCCCTAATTCATCAAATAATTATTTTGTTAAAAAAATAATTCCTTTCACTTTAGTTTCATTGTTCTATTTCACTAGTAAATCTTGAATATCTCTTTTCGAGTATGTGCAGGATCATGGTGTGCCAAAAAGTGGTGATCTGAAAACTTTGTAGTTTTAAAATATCTCAAACCATTCCAAAATCTATTCCAACTTTTTTTCCAACCACAATGATACTAAATAAAAAAAATTAATATATTTATAAGGTCTACTATATCTTTTGATCCCAAACCTATATGGCCAACTTTAAAAACATCCTAAAAATGTCCTTTTGGTCTATTTTTATGTGATTTTTACTTCAAACATGTACCTGATGACTTTTTTTTTTACCAAAATTTGATGAAATGAAAATAGTTTCTTAAGAATGTTCTTATCTTTCCATAAATGTAAGGTTTGTCAAATTATGAGTTTAGTAAGTAATTATTGCTCATTTTCTAATAGAGTTATGTATAAAGTGTTGATTGACACACTACTTGAAAAATAACTATAACTTTCAAATAGTACAATATTTTTTAAATCCAAAAGATGCATCACAGTCTATGTTTCTTCTACTATAAGGAAAAACAATAAAAAATTGAATTTTTTAGAGTTTTTAATTAGTTAAGATGGTCAGACATGAGTCTTTTTATTCCAAAAATATTAAAGTCAAAAATAAATTATATATTATTTATTTAGAATAAAAAAACCCAAAAATATGTGCCACATCCAAGCATGAGTCTACTATTTATATCTATAATATTGTTAAAAAATATTATCATTTGATTTTGGTTAAGGTGGTCAAACATATGTCTACTTCTTATTTTTGTTCTAAATTTTTTGTAATATTGCATTAAAATTCAAAATTTTGACTAATCAATTTTTATTTTTTTTGAGATAAGTCCTAGTAGTTTAGAAACTAGATTCAATTTTATAGAGATCCTTTTCTCTCAAATTTTTGATATAAAGTTAATAACAGGTAGAAAATTGCACATCAAGTTGACATAACCCTGATTTTCTAATTTTTTATTGCCACTTAAGAGCATAATTTGGTTGACCATGATCCTACATACCCTTTTGATACTGTCTATACTGATGTTTGAGGTTATACACATCATCATCAACATGTATACTCTCTTCATCTATCTTTGCTAGTCATAATATGACATCAGAAATATTTTACATATAAAACAATGTATTGTTGTAAACTAATTTCATACTTAGACAATTTTCTGAGTACCAAAAACTAACTATCTTTATTGCCGTGTTTTTCTAAAACTAATTACATCATGTGTTGTCATTAATGACATTAATTACATCACTACATAAATCCAATTGTCAACACAACATGTGTGACATATTGAGACAATAGTTACTAGATAACATTGAGAAGCTTAAGAAAACTTGATGCAAGGGCATCCAAGGGTCAAAGCTATTGACTCAGATGTGGGTTTTAGTCGAGATTTACTTCCAGGGGTCATGACTTTTGACTTGGATGTGGGTTTTGGCTGAAATTTTATAGGTAGTTGTAGTAGAAGGAGTTATTTGGATTGCCAATGGAGCTTAGCTCAATAGGTGGTTGTTTTGAGATTTTTCCAGGATCCTAAAAACTCATCTTGACCTCCAAAATTAGCTTTTAGTGTTTTTTTCCAATTTTTTTAGAAATTTGTTTTTATAATAAATCCAAAATCAGATCTTTTATTTGATTGATTAGTTTCCAATTCGTCTTGCCTTAGTTGGGGGCTTTTCTTGGAAAAAATCAAAATTTATAGGCTAAGTTTTTAAAATTACCAAAAATGTTAATTTTTATTTTTCCCAAAATTTTTCCAAATATGATAAGTTTTAAAATTGTAATAAGTAGATTTTTTTTCATTGTAGAGGCCAAGTAGTGTTGGAGAATAATTTTTAATGAAGAGCTTGGTTATTCTAAAACACTTATCTTGTGTCAAATTTAGATTTGTTGTTTAATGATATTGGGGTTACATCAAAACTAGAAATGTAGTATTTAGTTTTGAATCATTATTGATTCACCTATTCTTCCTAGTGATGAAGCAATTCTCTAGTATGCCTAATATGGAATGGCATAACATGAATCAATGCACCATGATCTTGGTGACACACCATTAGAGAAGATAATAAGAAGAAAATATTATGGAAGATATTAGTAGAATGATGAGGGAATTTCAATCTCTGATGAAATAGAGGTATAAAATACCACCCTCACTAGTATACAAGTACAAGGAGGACATATGTTTCATGTTTGAAACATATGTGACTTGCATGGAGACAATCATACCTAGATTAAAGTTCATAGACCCCATGGGTTATGAATTGAGTGAGGAAATCATTCAAGGATATGCGAAGATCATACTCGAGTCTACGGAGGGAAAGGACACTCCTAGATGGGGTACTTGTGCTAAAAATATCAAAGAATTAGAGAGAAAGATCTACAAAAAATAGATAAAGAAGAAATTTGAGAAGATAATTCTTAGAGAATTAGGAATGACAAGGTATGAATTCAATGAGATAAAGGGTATAACCTTTGAGATGTTCAGGCTAATGGACAATCTAAGGTATTGGCAACTACTCATATTTCCATTGAAACACCTTCAAAGGGAGTGACAGTAGCTAGATCTACTTTATAGATACCTACTACTTCCTCCGCCACAATTGCTCAAGTACACCTAGTACACCCTACTATTGTATAACCCTTGAAGAAAACTTATGAAGAGGAAATATAGATTGTTGAAGAAAAATTATCTACTCCTCCAGCTAAGAGAAAATTAGAGAGATTGACCAAGGTGAAACAAGAGGCTAAATCACCCAACAAGAAAATGACCAAGCAACTATCTAGTGGGGTAAAAGCACAAACCTATGTCACCCTTTTGTAAGGGAAAAGTCTAACAAAAGTATAACTGTTCACCTTCAATGGCATAAAACTAGTATTATTATTTAGAATTTAAAAATGAAGTAAACTAATGAAATGTGTAGAAATGGGTGAAGATTAGTATTATAATTTTTAATAATTATTTGGAACAAGAATTGATATATTTTCCTAATTTTTATAGATGATTTTTCAATTGCTAAAAAAGCTAAAAATTAGGGGTTTAGTTCCCACCACAAAACTACATAGAAATAAACTTATTTCCATTTGAGCTCGGACTATGTTATATATAACATATATAGCTAGAACAATCAAATATAAAAATTAACATTAGATCTATATTTTCTCTTTTATAATGATTCAAATTTAAACTCACTTGAAATTAATAGTTTTCATCTCCCACAACATTTTTGAAAACAAATCTATTCTAAGCACAATAAAAATTATGCATTCTTGAAGAAGAATCTCTACTCTAGAACATCGTATAGCTTTTAACTTTTTATATAATTTAATATTTTTTCTTTCTCAAAATCAACATCTTTTTGAGTGTTTAAATATGTTCTTGTAGAATTTTTTAATTATAATATACTATATCTAATTGAAACACTATAAACTCTATATGAGAATATTCTTGACTTTCAACTCTATTAAATGGTGTTTATCTGTTACTAAAAAACTATCATAAAAAATAGTAAGAGTTATTGAAATGTTAGTTTTCTAAAATAATTTTATTTCTTTAGTAATTGGATACAAACTAGTATAAAGCATGCATCTAATAGACATTTCCAATGAGAAAAGTGGAAGACCATATATATCTTATGTAGAATGAATTTATCTAGATCATATGTTTGAACAAAATTGATTTTTCGGTAGAAATACTTAAATTCAGTCATTTTGATAAGTTAGCCTAAAAGGTAACACAACATTGTAGTTTCACCTAGCTTCCCTAGAAAGAGGAGAAAGACACTACAAATGGTTGAATCAAATGAGTATGATGAATTAGATGAAGAGGATAGACCTACTAATTAGGTAGTTGGAAAAACAAGGACCAGCATAGGAAAGAAGCCTTGGAAACAAAAGGTAGAGAACTTGAGCATCCAAATCATAAATGGTAATAATTTCATTCAGTTCAATAAGTTTTATAGCATGTATAGTAATATGGATAGAATGTGGTTAGAGAATGTAGTAGTAAGAAATATGATATTAAGGAATAAGAGATTTGAAGATGTCCAAAGACACATTCGAGTGGGTTTGTACAATAGATTGATAAATAGAAGAAGATTTATTGGAGAAGAAAAGGAAATTAGAGAAAACATGAACAAGAAAATTTCTAAGTTGATAATGATGAAGATGTGCAAGACATATTGAAGGGAATTAAGCCCTTGGTAAGGAATAAAAATGACACATTTTTTTATGGGAGGAAACTATAAAAAAAGTAAACAAAGAGATAGAAGAGGCCATAGTAAAATATATGACTTCTGTACCAAAGGGAGTGAGCACAAAGCCAGAGGGGAGTAAGCCCTGTATCTACTAAACAAAGTAGTCCGCCATCAGCAAAAGTGGAAGCCAAGGAAACTCAAATGGAAGACCTATCTTTGTAGATATCCATTGGAAAAGATGTGATATAAATTAACACTACAAAGTATAACTATAAACAATGTAGAAGATCCTTTAAATGATCTTGGGCCAAATATTGGTTGAAATATCACAAATTATTCTAGTTCTAATTAGGATGAAGATAAGAGGAAGATTGAGGCCAAAGAAAAGAACATGAAAGAAGATGAAAGAAGATGAAAGAAAGAAGAAGAAAGAAAGTAGAAGAAGAATAGAAAAATAAGAAAAGGATTGAATATTAAAAGAAACAAGAAAAATAAGAGAAAAAGAAGCAAGAAAAGGAGAAGACAAAGAAAGAAGAAGAAGAAGAATAAGGAAGAAGAAGATGGAAAGAAGAAGAATACAAGAAGAAGAGAAAGGAAGAAGAAGACAAGAAGAATAGGAAAGAAGAAGGAAAAAGAAGATGCAAAGAAGAAGAATGCAAGAAGAAGAGAAATGAAGAAGAAGACAAGACGAATAGGAAAGAAGAAGGCAGAAGAAGATAAGAAGAGAAAAGAGGAAGAAGAAGAGAAGGAGAAGAAGGAAGTAGAAAAGAAGAAAAAGAAAGAAGAAGAAGAGGAAAAGAAGAAGAAGCATGAAGAGATCAGAAGAAAAGAAGATGAGAAGAAGAAGGAGGATGAGGAATAGAGGAAGAACCAGGAAGATAAGGATGAAGATTCAAGTGCATCCAACACATCTCTCACCGTAGATACACTTACAGGTTGAGATGATGATGATCAATTAGAATTGATATCATCTCTTAGTAAGATAATAAGTAAGAAAATATAGGTAAAGAGTTTATAGAAGAGTTGTATGGAAGTTACTAAAAAGTTTCAAGGAGTTATGATAGTAAAATCACTAGATCCTAACCCTGAGGATAGAGTAAAAGTTGTGATTCAAGCATTTAATGTTGAACTCACAAGTTTGTTAGAGGTTGTAGTAGCACAGACTCAAACCAAGCATGATGTAAAGATGTTTGACATTGTTTGTCAAAACATCAGAAATGACATATTCATTGTTCATACTTGTATCAAATCATCAAGGAAGTTCTAGCTTGAAGAAAAAGATCTATATGTGAAGTGTGCAATGTCTTTTAGCTTCATGTAAGACATTGATAGTGAGCTTAAGGCCAAATTCATAGAAGTGGAAGCATTGCTAAAGAAGCTTAGTCAACCTAGTGAGTAGATCAGAGAAATTGAGTCATAAGTTAGAAAGGCCCATGATAAGATAAGTCTCATGAAGATAGGAAATCAAGGACAACCAAGAGGTTCTCACTTCTAAGAGAACATGTATATATGAAGTTGATAACAATAGAGCATTGATTGGAGGAATGTCTATCTATTAAGACATGTTTTGATAATTTTGTATATTTATATCTGAGTGCAGTAGATACTTCATCTTTTGGCATGTGAACTCTACTCAGTATTTAGGAGTCAAGGACTCATGGGAGAATGATATGAAGAGCCTTAAATTTAGTTTTGGTGATTGTATATCTTTCTTATCATCTTGAGAAGAGGTAATGGAACACATTTTTGACATGTAAATAGGTTTTGAAACCTTTGACATTGATATCAAAGGGGGAGAAGAATGCAAGAAAACTGTATACATATGCAAAGGGGAGATTAGATATTTATATAAGAAATCATTGTAAAAGGAGAGATAAGGAATGATGGAAATATGATATGTAATGATCCATCAAGACATGAATAAAATTTTGAAGTTTTTGAAGGTCAATTTTGAGTAGTTTCTTTTTTATCTTATTGTTGTTTTGTATAACATTTTGGGACTTAGCCAGTTTTCCCATGTGTTTCCATCAATGAAAAAGGGGGAAATTTTTAGAAATATGGCTAGGTAAGATGAATAAGATTTTTCATTTATGTAAACATATATTTTAGGATGTAATAATAAAATATATTGTTGATATAGAAAATGTTTTTGAGATAGAGAAGGATATAGATATATTTGGTGCATACAAAGTTAAGGGAATTATATAAGAGTTTCATTAGGATGTACCTAAGTTTACAAGTAAGTACAGATAGTACCAACAAAGTTATAGGCCGAATACCAATAAAGGTAGTGTGCACAAAAAAACATACTACAGTAGGAACATAGGTATAAAGTGTTAAGGAATTATTTTGGCCACAAAATAATTACTTATGTTTGTATGGATGGAATTGTAGATTTTTACCCTAATTCAATTTATTGTGTATTTTCATCAAGCAGACTACATAAGAGTTTTATGAAAGGAAATGGTATAAATAAAGAATTACTTTATGCGAAGTAAAGGTTACATGTGATATGTAATATATATTAGAATGTGGTGTATATGATGTCTATGAAACTATGTATATGACATGTAGAGTTATATGAGATTTTTTAATGTGAATTCTAATGTCAGATCGGGCTATGCAAAGTGAGACAGTCAACAATAAAGAGGTTTTTAATATATCTTCTTTGTATAGAAACACTATATTGTATAATTACATGTTAGGGCGATGGGATCTTCTTCCATATAGTTGTAATTATGATACTAAATCCTAATAGGATTGAATAAAATCCTAATATGATTAGTCTTTTAGTAGGGCCTAATGCTCTAACAAAGACTAAGATACTATATGTAGTTCATAGACTCCTAACAAGGTTAATATCCTTAGCAAGATTCTTTTGTTTAGTGGACCATTATATGGTGCCGTCCCCATTGAGGTTTTCTCTTGGCCAAGGTTTTCCTAGTTAAAAAATAATGATGTTATGAGTTCTCTCTAATTATGGCTTTTTTACTATTCAACATTATTGGTTTATTTTCATATGCATGTTGTAATGTAACTAATAATATCTAGTTGTGGGTAAATTTTTTTAGAATATTGATTCACTCACCCTCACAATATTATCAATTTCTAATAGTAATATTTTTTAGTGATCTTACACTTAGCTTGAAACCACTTCTTCCCAAAAGAGATTCTTCACCAATTTGCTCATTCAGAAAAATTCTTCTTATCACCAAGTTCTCAACATGCTCAGGTTCCTTATGTGTTTCAACAACTACACAATCCAAGATATTTCTAATACTTACTCTTATATGCCTCCTAAAATGGTCACCTAGGCTACAGGCCCCCATTCTTCAATTTATCTTATCATGGAATCAATTTAAAATTTCTTGAATCAATGCCTTAGAATATTTTCAATTCAAATCAATTTTCTTGATCAAATAATAATTAATTCAATAATTTCAACATTTCTTAAGGTTTGATCATTTCAGTAATTTAATCTTATTTAATTAAAAAAATCCCTTTTAAATAAATAAAATAATCTTATTTAATTACAATAAAATATCTCTTTTAATTAAATAATTATATCTTATTTAATTAAAATCTCTCTTTTAATTAAATGAATATACCTCTTTTAATTAAATAAATCAATCCCCACTTAAAACTCTATTTTTGATGAAAAATGAGAAGAAGAAAAAAGGATTCTTTTTTAGCACATACTTCTAAGTTGTGGATATTTTTCTCGCACTTCCATTTTTAGGGATTTGTCCCACATTTCTATTAAGGATGCATTCCTTGCCAAACTTTCCTTTATAAGGAGCCCTCTCCTTCTCATTTTCAGAGATCAAGATTTTCTTGTTGTTCTATAGGTTTGGAGAGTGATTTTGGAGGAGAGCTTGAGCACTTGAGATTGGCCATTGTAACATCTATTTTCTTGTCTTCTTCTCTTATGCATCCATCCAATGCAATCCATTTAGATTACTCTTGCACTTGCATGTTAGATTAGCATTATATTTCCTTCTATAGAATAATCTTGCATTTTCATTTTTTTTCATATATTAATTTTCTTCCATGCATTGTTATCATGTAGAATAGCTTGCATTTTTATTTGCATGCATATTTGATGATAATGGAGACTAGCACTCTTGATTTTCCTCTTTGAATCTCTCATTTTATGGTGTACTTGTATTAGCACAAACTAGGTCTAAACTAAGAGCCTCCATTATAAAACCTTGTACTCCATGAATAGAGAGCTATAAGTCACCATTTCAAACCTCATTCTTGAGTAATCTTGGATATAATAATTCATAGAAGTGTGTCAATATTTTAGCTAACATTTTTGGCACCCACCATGGGGCAACCCACCTTTACATGTTGGTTTTGGTTATTTTTGGAGGTAATCCCCTTGTGCAGATTTGTTTGGAGATTAAAACCCTAGATTTTCAAAGATTTGATTATATCTACCAAATGACTTAGAGGTTTTGTCTAAATTTATTTTTGCAGGTTGTCGACATATTAGAGAAGCTTCAGTAAACAATTTATAATTTTTTGAGGTGTTGTGGATTTTTTATAATATTTTCTTTTTTTTCATAAAAAAATATTTTTTAGTGTAAATCAAAAAAATTTCAGAAAGGCCTTTAAATTCTACAAGGGGTCCATTATTTGTGTTTTAAATTTGGATACAATATTATAGCTCATTTGGTCAATTTATGAGAACTAGCCTATTTTGGCAAAATAGCTCAATAGGGCACAAATGAAAATATTTTTTTAAAATTATGACAATTTTAGAAAGCTCTTTGTTTTTGAATAGGGGTCTTTTTTTTTTCATTTATGGCTTGGGATCTAAATTCATGTCATATAGGTCCAATCTTGTTGACTAGGTCAAAAATCAAAATGAAAAAAAGGGCATTTAATGACTAGCTTGCACTTATTTTTCACATGGTTCACTGCATGATATGAGTTGACATTTCACTTATTTTCTGTTATTATTGATCCTAACAATTGATTTTCAGATCTAACCTTAGGGTTTGCATAAGTTGAGTATATAATACATTTCTTGTTTAATTTTTTTCTTGTCTTGCTTGTTGGAGAGTTCATGGCTTGTTTGTATGGAAAGCTAAACAAAAATGATGTGAAATCTACTAAGCACATTGCATGGATTAATGGGTATTGTATTTAAAGCTCTATAATGTTTGATTTCCTTCCATTAAAATGAACTTCTCGTGTGTCTTACTTGAGTGATTTCTTGCCTTTATGTATCTCATTTCAATTCCTTCTCTAAAAGAATGAACATAGATTTATTTTCTCACATATCTATTACATGTAGTAATTAGGCCCTATGAACACTATCTATTGATCTTTAGAGAGTGGGCTTCAAGCTCTTCTTGATGATGAAACCACTTTTAGGTAGGGAAGGTGATGATCAACTATAGGTTCAAACATTTTCAATTCTTTGGCAACTAACAATATGTTCTCTCTTGAGAGAAATAGAAATCATTCTAAGTAGATAGATTTTGTTGAGTTGGTATTGACAATTAGCATGTTAATTAATCTATTTGTTGTATTTTTGTGAAATGAAGAGGATAGAGGATTATGCTTTGTTCCCTTTGGGAGTATTAGAAACTTGGAACCCTTGAATATAAATGAATTCCCCATGTGGTCCATGTTGTGAGACTTTCTTTTTAGAAAGATTTAACCATAGTGGACACTCTCTTTATTGGGTAAATCATGTGGATGGAATGTCAAGTGGTATTAGCCATTTTTGTCATAGATAAAAAACTAATATATGAATGTTCTTGTAGAAGAAATCTCCACATGTGGTCTCTTGTTGGGCTATCAAATCTCCTTGGCAACTCTTGATTGATTAAATTATCATACTATGTCAAAACCTTTGTACACTAGGATTGCATTTTGCCCACTTGAGATTACAAGAGTTGTAGAGTTGACCACTACTACAAACCATAGTGCAACAAACATTTTCTTTTTTGGGACTATGTGTGTGACCCAGTTACTTTGAAGACACTTAACAAATTGAGTAAGATCCCCATGGATATGGAATAGTTGAAGAGGAATCATGAAGCATCCCTTGAGAAAATTTGTCTTCTTACAAAAGAAAGAGACAACCTAAAATAATGGTATGGAAATGCTAAAGATTACATTGGAAAACTAAAATAAATGATGTACTATCTAGAATCTAGAAAAGAATAAAAAGAGTAGAATAATGATACTAATGATGTAGAAACACATAAGAATGAAAATGAAATTTTGATACATGAATTAAATATTTTTGAACTGAAATTGAGTTTAAAGAAGGATAATAGTATGATTGAACATGACATAAATTCAAAAAATATAGTTTAAAGATCTCATCTAACTCTAGTAACATTTGAATTAGACTATATCAAAATAGAGCACATAAAATTAGAAAAGTATAATACCATTATGAAAGGAGTGTTAACTCGGGCTAACAAAAAATTAGAGAATGTAGTGGTAAGAAATATGATTTTGAAGAATAAAAGGTTTGAAGATGTAGAATGATATATAATAGAGGACTTGTATACCAAATTATTAAATAGAAGAAGAAGAGTTATAGATGAGGATAAGAAAATAAGGGAAAATATGATCATAAAAATTTGCAAATTTAATAGAGATGATGACTTAGTCAATATTATTAAAGGTATTAAACCTTTGTTAAGAAATAAAATAAGATAAATTCTTTTAATGGGAGGCTACAATGAAGAGATCAACAAAGAAACTAAGGTAGCCATCATTAGGTATGTGCCATCTATCCCTAACATCTGAAAAAGAAGTGCAAAGACATTGGGAGAAATACCTATACATGTTGAATAGACTACTTCAACAACAATATTTGAAGAAGTTAAGAACACGAAGATGGAAGGTCTATCATTGAAGATCTCAATTGGGCCTAACACAATGCAAATTGGTGAAACAAAAGTAATAGTGAATGTTATGGAGGATTGTTTCAAGGCTCTTGGGTCAAACAATGTTGCAAGTATTGTTTATGATGCCATCTTAGATGACGAGAATGAGGAAAGGAAAAGAAAAGCTAAAGAAAATAAAAAAGAAAAGACAAAGAAAAGAAAAGAAAAAAAGAAGAAAGGAGGAAGAAGAAAAAGAAGAAACCCAAAAGAAGCAAAGAGAAGAGGAAAGAAATTTGAAAGAAGAAGAGAAAAAGAGGAAACAAGAGGAAGAAAATAAAATAAAGGAAGAGATAGAAAAGAAGAAAAGGGAGGGGGAAGAAAAGTAGAGGAGAGAAGAGGAAAAGAAAAGGAAGAAAGAAGAAGAAAAGGAAAATAAAAGAGAAGAGGAAAGGAAAGAAAAGTTAGAAAAGAAGAAAAGAGAAGAGGAAGAAAATAAGAAGAGAGAAGAAGAAGAGGAGAGAAAGAAGAAAGAAGAAGAGAAGAAGAGAAAAGAAGAAGAAGAAAAGATAGATGAAGAGAAGAAGGTAAAAGAAGAAGAACACAAAAATAAGAGAGAAGCAAGTGTACCTAGCACTACTCTTACCCTTGCAACAATCATAGTCTTAGATGATCATGATCAATCAAAATTGATATCATCACTTAGAAAAATTATTAGCAAGAACAAATAGGTGAAGGGTTTACAAAAAACATTCATGGAAGTGACTGCGAAGATATAAGGAGCTTTGATTATGAAGTCACTTGATTTTGACCCTAAAGATAGGGAAATGGATATGATTCAAACATTTGATGTTGAATTCACAAGTTTTTCAAAGGTTACAATAGCAGAAGCTCATGCCAAGCATGATGCATAGATATTTGATACTATCTGCTAAAGCATCATAAATGATTTATTAATTTCCAATAGTTGTATCAAGGCATTAAGAAAATGTGAGCTTGAAGGAAAAAACCATGTATGTGAAGTGTGAAATGTCTTTTATTTTGTTAAAAGACATTGATGATGAGCTCAAGAAGAAAAAAGTAGAAGTAAAAGCACTAGAAGATGAAGTATGTCAACTTGGTGTAATGATTGAATCAATTGAATCTCAAGTTAGCAAGGCATATGATGAAATAAGTTTATTGGAAGATAGGAAGACAAGGATTACAAAGAGGTTCTCACTTCTGAGAGAACACCTATCTATTAAATAAAGAATGATTGAATTTCAGTTGGAGGAATGTTTGTCAGTTTTGTTTACTCATATTGGAGTGCAATGGAGATTTTATCTTATGGATTCTGTGCTCTACTCAGCATTTCAAAAGGAGTAAAGGATTCATGGGAGAAGACCACAAAGAGTATGACATATAGCTTTGGAGAATGTGTTTCTCATTTATCGGTCTAGTAGGGAGGTAATGAACTAAGTTTTGAAATGTAAATAAATTTTGATACCTTTTTCATTGATGCCAAAGGGGGATAAGTATACAAGAAAATTGTATAAAGTATAATGAAAGAGAGAGAGTAATAGCTATAGTGCTATAAAACCTAGTATGCTACAAATACCAAAGATTAAATTAACATTATGTTGATCAAAGATTGATAGAAGTATGAGAATGTGTTTAAATCATTGTTTTGACACTGATGTCAAACCTACTATCTATTGGAGAGACAATTTCTTAGTTGATCAACATACTATCATTTGTTTGATTGATGAAGATGATTTGATCAAATGAGGTAACAAGACAACCTAGAGGAAAGGTTGAGTTATGATATGTAAAAGAAGTATAAAGATCAGTTAAGGTAGTGATGATATAATGGATTAATTATCTACTTACGGTTGCAAAGGATGTATACACTGATTAAGTCTAGAGGAACAAGTAAACAAAATGAAGTATGATAAGCTTCACAATCTATGTAGTAGGTGCCAAGAAATGTTAGTAATGTTGAATTTTAGTGTATGCTGAGTGAATTTTAGACAATGTTGAGATAAGTTGAACTAAGTGAAAGCTGAGTGAAGTTTAGTTGATGTCAAACATCAATGAACTTTTGTATGTGCTTAGTGTTTGTCTAGTGGATGTCAAGAAAGACAGTATGTGTCAAGCATTAGGATGTAATTTAATACCAAGTGACAACATTATGAGCTGGATTGTGACTTCAATGAATCTTAGCTGACAAGGTTGATTTCCTAGATTGTGTGAACTATGTGGAATGTAAACTTGATGAGCTAGTGGCACATAATTCAAGGTAAACCATTTTAAGATGAAATCAAAGAGGATTCTTATGAAAGTTTCTAGAGAGAGAAAAATAGAAATATGGTTAGATTCAATGAATCCTACCTAACCATGAAATGGATGATCGAGATAAAGTGATAAAATATCTATATTCTCTTTATAAGGGATGAAAGGCTAGATGAAATAGTTGGCATGTACAAGAACCCAAGGAAGACAAGAGGTTTAGGGTGTTGTTTCATATGGTGGCCCAAGGAAAGAGTCTGGATTTTGGCATGCAAAGCAAGAAGGCTTAAGGGGATGAATTCTTGAAGGGTGAACAAGCTATTAGAGGTGAAGTGAATAAAGAAAAGTAGAATGGTGGTGTTGGCACTCAAAATTGGAGCCCAAATTTTGAGCACCATTGAAGTAATTGAGCCCTATAAATGCTTTTAAATGCATTTGTACCTGGCTATCGGTTTGAGGCCTAAGAGGTGTTCAATGCTTCAAGCACCTTTCATTCAGCCAAAAAACTTGTTCCATGTTGGTAAATTGACATTCTAAGTCATTTGACGAAGTCCTATTTTGAGCTAGTTTCAAATTTGCATTTTCACCGAAGTGTCAAACAATGACAGGAGGTCATCTTTGCATCTAAATATCTCGCACCCAAAAATGTTTCATGACTCACCGCTTTTGGAGTGTCTAATGTCCATACCTAAGAGCCTATATTTCATATTTTGAGTCATTTTGAGTCCATTTGCCTAGGTTTTGAATCCCTCAAAGTTGGTCAGATACTGTTGTCATGCTTTTGCAATTAATTCTAAATTTTGGGAGGCCCTATTTGACGTGCTATAACTTTGACCTAATTGACCAAAATACTAAAATTATTTTTGCGTTACATTATAGATGTCAAAGAATTTTTATGTTTCAAGTTTCAGCTCATGAAAAATCCATTTGCTCAATTTTCAAATGCGATTACAAATAGAATTTCTAACTTTCACTGGTGTCATAAAATGTAGATTGATTGGAACCCCTATTCGTGATGTTATAACTTGAGATCCATGATCGGTAAGATCAAATGGATTGTACCCTTGTGTTGTCCTCCAAAAATACTTTAAGTGTGTCAGTTTTTAAGTCATGATGAATCCATTTGCATACTTTCCCAGGTTAATTCCATTTGCAAAAATTAATTTCTTATCATTCTTTCCAGTCTGCAATTCTAAGTAGCTCACTTTGACTGCTCGCCATTTGTGCCCAGTTATTTTTCATGAGCCCAAATCATAGATTTATAATATCCTCATGATAGAAAACCAATGCCCCAATTTTCATTCTCCCAAGTGTCAGTTTGCCTAGTTTTTTAAGCTAATTCTGGACGCAATTTATTGCTTTCAGACATGTTTACTTGTAGGCAGTTTTGAGAGATCAATTGAAAGCAAATATCTTTTGACCTCAAATTTTTCATGAGATGAGATTCGAAAGGGTAGGAGTATGTGGAACAGAGAATCAATGCATTCAATCTTAGGGCCTGTTTAGGTGTTTAGATCAGTTTTTAAGGCCATTTAAGGGATCTCCTGACACCAAATTCACAGTTTGCAGATAAGTGGTAAAATGAGTTTTCAAAGATAAATGAATGCTCAAAATCATTTCTAGTGAATATTGAAAGGTTAATGGGAAAGTTTGAGGATTTAGTTTTTTGGGAACAAAATTTGTTTTTAGCCGGACCCACTTCGGGGCCCAACTAATTTGTGCCAGATTAATAAAATGAGGAGTGAATTTCTTAATAATGAATTCTGGAGAAAGGATGGGGTACCTAATGGCCAAACCTTTTTCAAAATCATGTACCATCTAGTTCAAGCAACAAAGCACAAAAGGATGCTATGTTTTTCTATGGCAATGATTCATATTATGTGCTCTTCAGGCTACATCAGACATTGTATGAGCAAACTCTTTCAGCAAAGACAAAATCCTCCATGCTTCACACAATGATGAGGTAGGAGTCCAATCTTATTCCTCTTCCACTTTTGGAGATAATGATAGCCAAAAATTAGAAGAAGCTACTGCCAGTGCTCAACTGCAATTGAATTCTGAGAAAATTATATGAATAGAAATGAGCAAATAACTAGTGAGAGCCAAGTGCACATGCAAGATTTGTGAAGAGAGAGTTATAGATGCTAAGACAAAAGGAATGCCCTTTCCAAAGCTAGAAGATCTTATTTTTGAAGAGTCCTGGTTGGATGCACTTCCAAGTGGATTTTTAAAAAAAGATACATGCAGAAGTTTTTAGAATTTGTGATATGGGAATCTAGAGGAAGTATTCCTATTTATCTACATCCTGCCCTTGTATTCAATACCCTAAACTCATGCCCATTTGACAAAGTGAAGGTTGTCATTATTGATCAAGATCCTTACTATGGTCCAGGCCAAGCAATGGGGCTTTGTTTCTCTATTCCAAATGGTATCAAAATACCTCCAAGCTTAGTAAATATATTTAAAAGAGATCCAACCCCTCACATGGAAACTTGGAGAGATGGGCTATGCAAGGTGTTCTTTTGGTTAATATTGCACTCACTATGTGAGCACATCAAGAAAACCCACATTTTTACAAGGAGCTCATGCCAATAAATAAGGTAGTGAGCAATAGAGAAACTGCCAGCTAAAGCCATAAAGATCTTTTAGTAAGAAAGAAGATCATGGCTTGAGGATAGAATAGCTTGCAAGTAATTGAAAGAAATAGCCATGTTTAAGAGGAACTCGTAGCACAAGGAGTAGAGTCCACATTGAGTTAAAAGAGGAAGGAGCATGCATAGGGAGGCGGTAATGAAGAGGAGTATTTTAGAGGTGGATGTTCATCTTGGATATATCATCCTACCAATGGAGGCTCAGGGTCATATCATGGGTATTCCTAAATTTATTATGGATTTTTAGTTTTCAATTTGGTATAAAAACTTCATGCTTATTATTGAAGTCCTAAACATTCTTGGATGAAGCCCAAAATTGTGATGGATGTGTGGTTACACTAATTTGAGTGTGTAGACCAAAAGCTAAGAATTTCAAAAAGTGGTTAATAGCCAATCCTAGCAATGGTGCAAAAGTTATAGCTTTTAAAAGTTGGGTTCACAAAAATATCTAAAATAAATGTCAAAGGTCAATTTGGCCAACTCTATATGTATTGTTAGGTTTTGTTGGCCCTAGGTATCAATTTTGACTATCTAGAACCTTATCAAGTGAAATAAAATTTTCCTATTTAATAAATTCCCATACATTGTCTAGGGCATCTTTCGGTGATAGTTCATAGCTTTTTCTTATAGATTACTCTAATCAAGGCACCCATATGGGATAACATATAATAAATGTGAACTCTGTAATTCTAAATTTACATCTTTACTAAGAATTCTACCTTTTGTTCTCACAAATTATTGTTATTTCTTTTTTTCTATCATGTGTTTAAGGTATTTAGGGGAGCACGCTTCATCAATTGGTATCATATCATACCTTCTGTTTGATCCTAAATTAGCAACTTTTAAATATTCTAGTGATAGGAACAAATACATCTAAGGAAAAATAATTACCATGTTCAACATACCCATTCAAACACTATGGCCAACTATAAGGCTATATACTACTTCTTCTTTAGTCTATGCAAGACCTAGGTAGGTGAACCTCAGATAGTATCATACTAGTTTTAAAGCATACAACCTAAATCTATACAAAGAAGATAAAATCCTTATTTCTCCTATACCAATGCAATGACAAAGGAATCCTATGGAAAATTTCAAAACCTATGAAATCGAAAAGTTAAGTGAGGGCATCCTTTGAGCTCCTAAAAGGAAAGGGAAAAGGATAATTTATTAAATATTTAAATCAAGATAACCCACATATGCAACAACAATGGACATGTAATCTCCAAGATGATCAATCCCTTATCCATTGGGCATTATATAAATCAAAAAATACATAAGGATACCCAAGAAATACTGATATACCTAAATATTAGATCTATCCATTCACCTTGCAAACATACATCTACCTTCAAAATGAAAATCATACTTATCAAATCTCTTGTGATTCCTACAATTCTATCAATGTATATCAAGAAATTTACTCATATCTTTGACTGAACAAAAAAATACATAATGGCATACAACCTAAGCTAAGTTACAACTAGACAAATATGCACCTTGTACATATATCATAAAAAATTACAAACCCATAAAGAGGAGACAAGCTTTAGATTGAAACTTTCAAAAAAGCTTTGTATTCATCTCCTTGAAACCAATACATTAAATGTATGAAAAAACTTAGAAAATACACAATAGATGACTAAATATCTAAATTCTTAGAAGAAATTACAATGTTGTTCATATAGAGAAAATGTGGGGCCTAAATGGTGAGATCATAGCTAGAGCTTTGCTAAATAGTCTAGAAACAACCAACCATCAACAACCTTAGAAAACAAGTAAAGAAGAGAATAAATAAATAGGAAGAATTCTCAAATTAGATCTGATATTGCCATGTGTTCACTTCAAACTCTTCCTCTTTCTATTGTAGAACTTATCTCTTATCTCCTCAATTGAAAATCAAATCTCATCACTATGACATAGCAAACCAGTAAAAATCCCCCTCAAAATGATGAAAATACCCTCTTTCAATGGGAAATAAAATAAACATCCAATATGTGAAGGAGTTTTCAAATTAATTATGTTTTTCTTCTACTTCCCTTAATCATGTAAATCTTCAACTACTTCTACAAGCACAATGTTAATATCTACAACTACTTTCAAAATATTTATTTCATTCTTGGAGGCCACTAAGAGCATCTAATATCTACAACTACCCATAACTTCTACCATAGAAAACCTATACAGATTTGGACTATAGATTTGGAAAACTCATCTTCGCCCATTTCTACCAGTATATTATACTCCATATTTTCGATAAAAATGGTGCCCATGGTGCTTGTCTAGAAATTCCAGGCCTGGGCTATGAAGTGGACTTTTAAAATTAAAAAATAAAAAATAAAATATAGTTTGAAATATACTAAACTTTCAAATTTCATTTCAAATTCTTCCCTTCTCAAATTCTGAGAAATGCATGCTCATATTGAAAAAAAAAAGAATTTTAATATTTGATTTATATTCATTTTTATCCTTCAACCATGCCTAGGCCCACTTGCCACTTGGATGCCATGTGTTGAATTCCTATTTGTCAAATTTCCACCTAAGAAAGACCCACATCTTCTTCATCATAGGTTCAAAACCTTAATCTTCCAACACCCTGATCATATGAGACCCTCATAACATCTTAACTTTAAATTTGGAGAATCCCAATCATCTGATTGTCATAAATTTACAACTCTCCAAATTGTGCTTTACTAACCATACACCATTCATATCATCTCAAATCCATTTCCCTCACCTCCCAATCTTATGCTATGTCATAACATCTTACCTTCAAAGTCTTCCTCCCCCAAACTTATGAGTGGCATATTATATGGCATAGTATCATAAATGTTGAAATTTAGCCCTCCAATCTTACAAGATCTCATGTCATTGTAACTCTATTTATTTGAATTTCCTAATCTTCCAATGACCTTCAAATGCTTGCCACATGGTTCTTTCATTGTTGATTGTGGTTTGGGTGCTCAAGATAATGTTACCATTCAACTTGAATGGCCTTGGGGTCCATAACACTTTTCTTTTCTTCTCATTGCTGAACACAACATTATAATCCCAAGTCACCCTTATTTTCAACACATTTATTAGATAAATATCTCAAAAAACAAAGATAATGGAATCATAAGATAGGTTATCATTAGTGGTTGTATAAGCATGTCCCCTTCCATTATTGAATACTATACTAGTTTAAGCCTTTAGATTGGGTTCAATCTCCAAATTGCTAAACTATTGGATGTTAATCCACAAATTAGGCATTACAAAAGATGCTCCTACACTATGATTTAATGATACCATATCCTCGGTGGGAGCAGTAAGTCCATGACCTCTTTATAGTTTAGTTCTCTTATTCAAATATAGTACATGTCCTCTTAAGAGTATCAAAACTTCTACACTTTGCCTCTTCTATTACAAGTGGATATATAGGTAAGCAATGCCATGGTCATCTTATTCAATGGGTCAATGTAATTGAGATGCAATAGGCCTTCCTAAGCACTTGAGCATCATTAATGTAAGTTTTCCAAGTGTACAAAATGATATTCCACTTTGGGGTTAAACAAAACTAAAGTTGTATTTCTCAACTACTTCTCAAAGTGCCCCATTGGTTACCCTTTTAATCAGGCCATTGTCAACATGCACTCCATATAAAAAATAAAAACTACCATCTCCTACTCATACCAACCTAGATAGCTCTCAAACTTTATTAGCTTGATGGAAATAACCGACACCTAATGTGGGTCTAGCTTAACAAAATTTTAAACTATAACCATTGATCCTTTAGGTTGTTCAATTAATCATCTAGCACCAATTAATAATCAAATTCAGAAACTAATTTATCATCTAAATCTCATTTTACCACTTATCAACAAACTAAGATCTTTTGATAGGAAGGCCCATAGACTGGCTTTAAAAACTAATGAAAACACCTAATGGGGCCTTGAAAATAAATATGTTGATTCTTTGGTCCATATTATTGTATCATGCTATATTTTGTCTCATGATTGGATTTGGGTTAGAAGATATTGACCATCAAAGTTTTTGTCTCAAAACTGCCTACAAACTAACATGTTAGAAAACAAAAAGGTGCATTGAGTAATGGTTTTGGAAACCAGTCAAACAAACACTTGGGGTAATGAAAAATAGGGTATAAGTTAAATATCATGAGGAGAAAATAAATCTATGATTTGGTCTCATGATGAATAACTAGGCACATTTGGCAAGAAAGCAAAGCTGGGTGCATAGAATTGCAGAATTGGGAACATAGGCAAGATATTGATTTTCACAAACGGAATGAACCTAGGAAAGTGTGCAAACAGATTTGTCAAGACTTCAATATTAGCATAGTTAAAGTATTTTTAGAGTTGAAGAAAAAAATATAATCTATTTGGTCTCATATATTATTTATTTAGAATTTTGGTATCCCAAATATGGCTATTGATCAATCTGCACTTTTAGACATGAGTAAATTTTCATAAATTACATTTGGAATCACATTTGAAAACTAGTCAAATGGATTCATCATAGGCTCAATTTTGGAATATAGCAAGTATCTGACCCCTATAATTCAATACTAAAGGAAATTTCTAATTTTGGTCAACTTAATCAGTGTTATAACTAGACAAATAGGGTATTTCAAAATCTAAGAGATATGCATTAGCATGACAAAAATAAATGACCAACTTTGGGGGATTCAAAGCCTAGTTAAAACATATCAAAATTTTTTTAAAAATGAAACATAGATTCTTTGATATGCATACTAAACTCTCCCAAATAAATGAGTCATGAAACTTTATCAGGTGCAAGATATTTAAATGCAAACAAGGCTTCTTGTCAGTATTGAACACTTAAGTAAAACTACAAATCTGAATAATGGTCAAAATGATGCTTTATAAAATGATTTAGAATGACAAATTATCACCATGGGATGCATGAACATACTGAATGCAAGGTTTTAGAAACATAAAACACCTCATAGGCATCAAAATGACATTCAAGTACACGTACATTAAAAGTGCTAATAGGGGCTCAATTTGACTCAAAATTTTAGAATGGTACTCAAAATGGGAATTCAATTTTAAGTCCCATTAGTGGCTCTATCTGGGGATGCATGTATGTTGGGGACATGAAAAATATTTAGATATTTAGAAGATGTAGACCACTCCAACAAATCTCTTGAGAAACTTTATTGAAAATAGGAAAACTACTCTAACTATACAAGTGATGGCCCGAGGCCACAAAAACATCTCAAAACTTCTTACCTCTATCAAATAGATGATTTTAATTTACATGTCCCTAATGAAATTTGTAAGTTTCATTCTCAATTATTTCGCCAAACATGTCAAAATTCTTCATTAGAAAACGAGGTAAAACAAATTCATTTTCACAGTGCATATAAAAATTGAAAACACTCTCTTCATGTTACTCATTATGGAAATTCATATCAGCATGCCCTTGAATTCCAAAATCAAATTGAGAGTCATTATTATTAAAAGACTCATGCATGTTGTCAATAGAAAATACAAAGTCCTTATACTCTTATTTATTTAAAGAATCATATTCATCATAAATTTGTAACTCACCTTGTGTACCAACATGTGAAGAGTATGTGAAATATGATCCCTTCTCACTTGTAGCCTCATAATTCATTAAATTATATTTATCATGTTATGAAACCTCTTCACACTAAAACACTAGATTAGTTACCAAGTTTGAAAAACTACCCTGAATGTGTTGAGATAAAATTTATTGATCATAGTCTTCATTAAGTAACTCATTAGAGTGAACTTTGAAATTATCATCACAAGATTCATCAAGATAAAAGGGAAAATCAAAATCAGATTCACAACTTCCACTATTTTCCTTTTCATCATATGAAACATCAAAACTTTTTTCACTATTATCACCATGGGAAGAATCTAAAACAGTAGCAAATTTCCCTTCAATAACATCCCCACATCTAACAAGTTGTCATGTGCATAGACATTTGAGGTACTATCATATACACCTTGAAAGCTTGACAAAGATGGTTTTTATTTTATATCTCTTTCCACATCAAATTTTGGGGAAATGACTTTATTCAATGAAGAAATTTTATAAGGGAACATGTGAGAATCCTTAGAAGCACTTACACACCTTTCAAAATCATGAGATAAAAAAGCACATATTTCATTAGTGTTCAAAAAGAATTCCTTGCAAATCTTCTCCTCTTGGTTGTGATTATTATCTTGATGACATGAAGAATTGAAAGCAACAAAAACATTAGTAGTAAAATCTGAAAAATAATAGGCCACACTACACTCATTTTCATCATAATAAGAATTACTTCTACTATTGTTATAAATTTCTTCACTCTCATACACACTATCATAAGATTCATTTTCATTTGTGCATCCATCTTCCTCATGCTAATTGCAATCATCTGATTCAGTATATGTAGAATCCATCTCTTCATAATCACAAGACATATTATCAGCATCTATGGATTCACTACATTCACTCTGACTTTTAGCACATTCAATTTTGTTATTAGAGGATTTAGTGAAAAATTAATTTCTACTTAAACCACTCTAAAATTTCTTGAAAAGATCTTCAACATGCAAAATATTTTGTAATCTCAAATGTGTTGGCTAGTTAACTGAATTAGGCATAAAGACATCTAGGAAAAAAATAGGCCATGAATATTCCTTTTCTCTTAAAGACAAGTGAAACTCCATGAGTGTTGATTTTAACTTTACATAAACTTGATCATCTCTTAGACCTTGGATACTTCCTACAAAACTTCTTATGAAACTGACAATCTTATTCTGGATTTCCCTTTTCAGCATAACAATATTTTTAAGCACATCTTTGTAACTTGTTAAACTAACTTTAGATCTGAGATTTAATTGCATTTTGAAATATATATATATATATATATATATCTCCTAGTGTTGAAAGTCACTAAATAGAGGTACTAACTCCTAACACTTGACTTTCATGGAAAGAGAACACATGAAAATTGACATACCTTAAGTGTTGATGTCAAACCTTGATCTACTAATTTGGCATAGGTTTAAACCTCAAATTTATTTACATGATTTATGAAAACATGTAGAGCTGCCACCTCCTTCAAAGAGGACAAGGAAATCAAAGATTTAATTCACTTCTTAACAATCAATTTTGTAGAATAGATGCATAGAACACTTAAACCCTAATCAATAATAGGTAACTTCTTTTCCAAGAACTATTGTCAAGAGCTTCAAATATTCCCATACAAGTTGAAATTCTTTCAAAATATTTAATATGAAACCAACTAGGAAACCCAAAGATATAGAGTTTCCACTCACACTTGCAAGAAATATAACATAATTTTTCACTTGACAAATTTGAACCATACTTTCAACTGTAGGAAAATATGTGCAAATCTTCAAACCATTTTTAGATATTTAAAAACTTAGAAAAGAGAACAAACACATTTATTCATTCATAACTCTAAACTTTACAACAACAATTCAAAACAATACCTAGCTAAACTGATTGATAATTAAATCACTAGTAACAATGCAATTTTCATTCAAGTCTCAAAATATAGCTATCCTGGATAAAACATTACTCAAAGATAGGAATATTCAAAATAGAGAAGGAAAAAACCTCACAACCTTATTGTTGTAGAAAAATTTGCACTTTCATTTCTTGGAACTATATTAAATCACCCTTCATATTCAATACTCCCTAGCAGAGTCACCATTTTGTTGGCTCCTGAATTAACATCTTTTGAATAGCCAAGTGATAGGAACAAATGCATCTAGGGGTAGCTAATTCCCATGTTCAACATACCCATTTTAACATCTTAGCCAACTATAAGGCTATATAGTCCTTTAAGCTCTGCAAGACCTAGGTGAGCAAACCTCAGATTAAAAATTATGGCACTAGCTTCAAAGCATACAACTTGAATCTATACAAAGTGGATAAAACCCTAATTTCTCCTATACCTATTCAATGACAAATAAATGCAATAAAAAATTGTAAAACCTATGAAATCCACAAGTTGGGTGAGGGAATCTTGATTCCCTCAGTTCCTAAATAGAAAGGGAAAAAGATAATTGATTACATACTTGAATTAGCATAAGCCACATATGCAAAAATAATAGATATGCAATCAACAAGATGATCAATCCCTTATTCATGGGGCATTAAATAAATCAAAACATATATAAGGATACCCAAGATATACTTATATAACTAGATATTAGATCTATCCATTCACCTTGCAAAGAAAACATCTATCTTAAAAATAAAACTCATACAAGTATCAAATCATCCCATGATTCCTACAATGTTGTCAATGCATATCAAGAAATTTACTCAAGTCTTTCACCTAATAGAAAAATACACAATGGAATACAACTTCAAAGCCAAGATACAACTCAAGAAATATGCACTTTCTACATACATAATAGAAAATTATAAATCCATAAAGAGGAGATAAGGTTTAGATTGAAACTTTCAATAAAGATTTGTATTCATCTCCTTTAAACCAATACATCATGCTGACAATTGGCCATATGTAGATATCTAAATTTTTCATTAATAGCAACACATGAAGGACATGATTGTAGAAGACCTTGGAAATAAATATACATAGCCTTTTGGTACTCAAAAAATTGTCTAAGTATGAAAATGGTTTACAACATTGTATTGTTTTGTATGTAACTTCTTGTTGATGTCATATTATGACTAGCAAGGTTACATGGAGGTAGAATGAAGTGAGCAGAACATGTGGTTAATGTTTCTTGTAAGAAAAGGAAGAAGGGGAACATGAAAAAAAATCTACCTAATCTAATCTAAAGAGGTGATGCACCAAAATAGAGTGTTTAGACCAATCTTTGGCCATATATGCACTATTGAATCAGAATGAAACTAAGGATATACACATTTAGACTTCCTTTAATCTAATAATCACATGCAGATCAGAAGACCAAGATGAATGACACAAGGAAAGAGAGATTCACTTATATTATCATTCATAGGCCAAGGAGATATAGTCATGAGAATCATAGATATTTACAAAACACCAGTAAGAGGCAAAGAGTTCTTGCACTTTCATACCAATGGCTGAAAGAGATAAGGTAGAAAATCATGTAGTTCAGAGGCACAGGGGAATTTACACTAAGAATCTATAGAGCAATAATAGAGAAAACAGAGAAAGGTCGACCTCGTCAATTTTTTTAGAAGTTTCCTTTATAGCTTGAGCATAACTGAGATGTCCTCCAACTAAAGTTACTCCCCAACCACTACATTGAAGTCCTACAAAGAACAATCATGGGGATCCAAAAGAAAATCTGATCTGAATATAGCTTTTTGGTACCATGAAATTTGATTTTTAACTAAAATAGGGCCTCAAAAAGATGGATATGGTGCCATAACTATGCTTTGACTAGGTAGACAGGTTGGATCGGGGGGTAGAGTGTTCCTCTTTGTTTCATATTTACTCCAGGGTGGTTGGAATCAATCATAAGATCAAATTATACAAAAAACCATGTATCCCCTATTCCTAGTTCATGAACCAATGTGGTCAACATGTCAACATAACCCTAGTACCAGAATGAGCCATGTGGACCAACGATCTCTTTTCACTTTGCCACCCCACAAGGTCTTCCTGAGGTTGACTAATCTTTCTTTACTAACTCTGCCAATTCCTCAAACTCCAACTGCAATGGTGACACTAACTGCTAGCACATCTAATCATTACTACCTCTATTGGACCCATTGGGACACATGTCACTGAGGCGCTATGTTTCTATGCATATTCTTTGAGAAATTTCCCATAGTGAGATAGTGCCCACCGTGGATTTAGACTGATCTGACGATTGTGAACACTTGCCATATTACTATGCTATCTCCTTAAAAGAAACTTGAAAACCTAGGCCCACGAACCACTTTCCAGCCACCTGGCATCTTCATCTTGGCATGACTTGGCCCTATCAATCCATATGGCACAATGGAACTATGTTGCTATGGATAATATCCTCATAGTTTTCCATAGTGAGATAGTGCCCATTGTCGATTTTCCTTAGATCTATGGTGATCAACAAAAATGCATGACTGCACACCGAGTTGGCTGAGTGGACCAATGAAATATGACCATTGTACTATGACCCACTTGACAATTTCTATCAAGGATGAGCCGTAATATTACTTTGGAGAAGGACAGGCCCATGATGTCATTTGTGCCACACGTCACCAAGGTGCTATGTCGCTATGGATAATATCCTCATAATTTTCCATAGTGAGATAGCACCCACCATTGATCTAGACTGATCTAAGGGTGAGGAAATCTTCATGCATTCAAAAGGGGCATGGGTCCAGGTGTTGACATCAATGAACTATCTAGCTAGCGACAAATCAAAGCCTCATTCCAAGCATAGACATCCTTCCACATTGCCTGAGGTCCCACCATCTATGCCAAATTTCATTACTAATATCTGATAGGGCATGCTTGGGACCCACCTTCCTTCTGATGTTGCCATAGTATCATTTTTCATCCAGGTGCTATGTTGCTAATGGCAAGGAACAGAAATTTTTCAATACTGCCATAGCACCCACCGTGGATCTATCAAAACCTAGTGCCAAAGAAACAGAAAAGAAAAGTAGGACCCACTGGCCATGCGGCCAAAAGGTGCTATGTCACTATGGAAAAAAATGTGCAACTTCCCATAGCGAGATAGCACCGACTGTGGATATTATGAGATCTGACGATGGGGACTTGCAGGCCCACAGAAATAAACCTAAGATATTCCTAGGATGTTTAAAAATAACATTAAACTAGGAAGTGATCATTGGGTGGGAAAATATTAAAAAATTCAAATATTTGGCAGGGGGCACAATACGTAACATTTTTGGCAACTTAGAGGGGACGCAAGCTAGCTATGCCTAGACAAGTGACCTCATGCATCCACTAGGTTAAAGAGTCAAAAGATGTAGATCTTGTGTATATTGTGAAACCCTAACCCTAACTCTGAGAGGAAAACCTTGAAACCCCTATCTCTGCAACTGGAACCAGCAACCAAAGCTCCTCCTCTACATCCTTCAAAATTGCAAAAACTTGTTGTCTCACAGAGACAATCCTGTGCTCGTGCACTTCTTGGAAAAGTATGGAACAAACTAGAAATGAAACTAAGCTAACTATGTACATGGAATCTCAAACCCTTAGAAACTTGGCTTGAGATAGATCCCATTGACTGGGATAGGTAGAATCTCACCATTAGGCTTGCTTAACTAGAAAGCATTGACCTATTTACAACTTTCAATCAGATAGGGACCACTCCACAGTATGTAAAATTTTGAGTGCCTCCATGGTTTCACCCTATCTACATCCCATTTCAAAACTAAATCCCCTTCTTTGAAAGTCCTAACCCTAGCCTTCCTGTCACCTGTTGCTGGTGTGTCTCTGGAGTCTGCATGGCTTTACTTCTCTTCTCTTCTAGCTCCATCAATACTGCCATTCTTACTATCATGGCATCATCTTCAATCAACTACAACTAATGAGCTAGCTCTAGGGATGGGAACTCCAATTAAATTGGAAGCCTTGCTTCTCTGCCATAAACTAAAACAAATGGTGAATTCCCTATTGACCTTTTAGGCATTATTCTGTCAGCCCATAGTGTAGTCTTTAGTTTTTTATTCCAACACCTCTAGTTATCTTCTACTATCCTTTTCATGATCCTAATTAGGTTCTTGTTGGAGGACATAGCCAAACCATTACCCTAGGGCTAATAATTTGAGGATGTGCTCAAATAGATATTATGGTCCACTACCCATGGACAAATTTGAGCTCCAACAAAAGACTTTGCATTATTTAAAATAATGGTTGAAGGGCACCAAACTTGGTCACAATTCCATCAAGGAACTCAACAACTAAAGATTCAATGGCATCCTTTAGTACAACTACCTTTTTCCATCTAGTGAAGTAATATGTAGTAGCTAAAATCTATTTGTGACCTGAATTAGAAGGAGGATTGATAGGGCCTATGAAATCCAATCCCCATTGAGCAAAAGTCTGGTCCACTTGAATAGGATGAAGGGGAAGAGCTGCAAGCTTCTATTTACTAGAGAAGAAAGCACATTTCTCACACTTTCTCACATACCTATGACAATCATGAAATAGGGATGGCCAATAATAACCAAACCTCATTATCTTTGTTGTAGTTGTCTTTGCTGAGAAATGACCACCATCAGGACCATCATGAAGTTCATTGATCATTCTTTCAACCTGGTCTGTATCAAGGCATCGTAATAGGGCTCCATTAAAATCTTTTCTAAAGAGGACATCGTCAACTATGACATAAGGAATTGATTGTAATATATACTATCTCCTTTTAGTTCTATCTAATCCTTGAGGGTATCTGTTGCCTAATAAGAAATTCATCATATCATCCATCCAACTCCTTGGGTCTCTATTTATTACCTCTTGTTGCTCTATCAGTATCATAGCAGCTTCCTCATCAGGTTCCTAAGATGATAGCATCTATTTACACAATCCCTTCCCTCTTACAAGATTGGTAATCTGAATGTAAACATCATATTCCATTACTTTAGTAATCCAGCTAGCTCTCTTCCTACTAATATCCCTTCTCAAAAGGAAATTCTTCACACTGGCATGGGGTACTAACAAATGAATCTTATTATGAGACAAGAGGTGTCTAAATTTCTTTAAAGCTCTAATGATTGCAAGGGCTTGCTTCTCTACATAGCTATATTTATCTTCATATTCTTTAAGCCCTTCACTAAAGAAAGTTATGGGCTGCTCATCACCTTTATCATTTCTTTGAGTCAAGACAACAAAAATGCTTGACTCACCACCCAAGGTATAAAGGATGAAATCTTTCTCAAAATTTGGATTCATGAGAGTAGGGGCTGAGGCTATGGTTGTCTTGATCTCTTCAAAACTTTCCTTCCCTTTATTGTTCCATGTAAAGACCATACCTTTCTTGAGCATAGTTGTAAGAGGTTTCACCATGATAGCAAGATTTGGAATAAAACTTCTCACAAAATTTATCCTGCCTAGGAAACTTTGTAGCCCTTTTTTGTCTTTAGGAAGAGGGAGGGTAAGTATTGCTTTTGTTCTCTCTAGATCAATAGTTAAGCCATCCTTAGATATAGTATGCCCTAATAATTTTCCTTGGTTAGTAGCAAAGACACACTTGCTTGGGTTGAGGGAAACCCCAAATTCTCTGCATCTTAGGAATACATGTCTTAGATGATCAAAATTATCTTCTACATCTTTTGAATAGACAGTGATATCATCAAGGTAAACTAAGACAAACTTGTCAATCAATCTTATGAAGGCCATCTTCATTACCTTCTGAAATGTAGCACCTACATTGGTTAGCCCAAATGGCATCTTACAATAAGCATAGGTACCCCATTTAGTGGTAAATATAGTCTTGTATCTATCAAACTCTTTAACCAACACTTGATTGTAGCTAGAAAATCCATCAAGAAATGAAAATCTCTTTGAACCACTGACCTTGGACAAAATCTACTTCATAGAAGGGAGAGGATGGTAATCTTTAAGGGAAGCTTGGTTAAGGTCCCTAAAGTCCACACACAATCTAATTTCTCCATTCTTCTTCCTAACAGGGACAAGATTTGCTACCCATGATGAGTGTTTGATGGGAAAAATTATATTGGCCTTAATCAACTTGGATAGCTCTTTTCTCATTAGGGGTTCAATCTTGGGATTCAATGGCCTCTTCTTTTGTCTCACTAATTTTCCATTATCAACTAAATATATAGTATGATGAAATAACCTTGGGTTAAAACCCTTTAAATCATCATATGTCTATGAAAATATATCATTAAATTCTTGACATAGATGAATAAAACTCTCGTGCTCAATTTCAAAACATACCTTACCCATGTTCAAGGATTTTCCATTAGCAACCATGATTGGAATATAATCATCTTCATTAGTAGCTAGGTTCATGTCTCTACCTTTTGCTTGGTCATCAAGATTGAAAACACTCTCTAAGGTAATGAGACCCTTAGGCAATTTGTTAGAAATAAGATTAATGATCTTATCACCATATTGATCCTCTAGTCTTAACTTTTTACCTAAAAATTTTGCTTCATTCTGCAAGAAGCTGACAATTTGCTCATCAGATTCAAACACCTACCAATGGATGTTGTTATCAGGGATAGCAAGCCTTACTACCACTCTAATTTTTTTCTCCTTCTTTTCTTCAAGATTCCTTGGTACATCATAAGATGCACCTATTGCTGCAAGTCTATCAACATGTTTATTTTCTTTTCTAGGGATGCTTTGAATATTAAATGCATTAAAATCCTCAAGAAAATCCCATACCCTATGTTTATAAGACTTGAGTAAACCATTCTTTGCGATATTATGATTTCTCACTTGATTGACCACCAACTCACTATCTCCATAAACTCTTAAAGCTTGAATTCCTCTTTTTTGAGCAAGTAGGAGACCTTGAATCAAGGATTTGTACTCAACCACATTATTAGTGGAACTGAACTGGAGCCTAAAGGAGAAATAGTACCTTACTTATGCAGGAGAAATTAACATCACACCAGCCCCTGATCCATTTTTATTCCTTGATCCATCAAAGCACATAATCCATATCCCACTCATATCTTCTTTAGTATCCACAAGATTGGGAACTAGAGCATCTTTCTCCAATATACAATATGTACTGAGACCTATCTCAAGGGTTTCTAGCATAAGATCAAATTGATATGCGTTAGCCCACTCATCCATGAAAAAATTAGATATCTCTGCTAGGGGAGTGGTTGGCTCATTCACTATGTCATTCTCATCCGTCTCTAGAATAGGGCAATTCATGTTGATGGGGTTGAGGGTGTAAGATATGATATGATGGAGGGCTTGAGGCTCTGCTTTGATTGAAGCATTGGCTCCATATCTCTTCTTGAAAGACATATATGAGCAATCAAAATATATGAAACCACCTATTTGGGTAGTGAAGTCTCTTGATAGACAGATGGAAAAATATGGCTTGACCTCAGCAACAGAGATATCTTTGGTTACAGTACAACTAGGGCATGCATGTAAGGCCATCTCCACATTCCTAAGGATCCCTACAGTATTGATAGCACTACCATCCAACTATAATACATCCCTAACAATGGGCTCATATTTCATTCCCAAAGCATCAAAAACACACCTATGCATCACTGAATTGCTAGCCCCTAAATCAATCATGCAATTATGGACTAGTTTGCCCCTTATAATTAGAGAAACATAGAATGGAAGAGGTCTAACATTTTTACTTGTTTCTACCTCCCTTGATGGTTGTACTAGGCTTATCACACTTTCCATGTTGAGTGTCTGATCCTTTGGTTCAATTCTTTCCAATTCTTGTTGCAACAACCTCTTTTGCACAGGTATAGTAGCAACAGAATCCCACATGGAGATATTGACATTTGTCTTCTTCATTTTCTCTACCACACTAAATGGCATAGCAAGTGTTTTGGTAGAACCCTTGGGAGCTATGATTGTATGAGGTTGAGATGGAATAACCTGAGGATCACTTGGATCCTTTCTACCATGATTTTTCCTTTTCTGCTGAAAGGTACTTGATTGATTATTTTCTGCTTGCTCATGAGATATTGTATTTGAAGTTGAGGCCTGATTGGGAGGACAAGGGATAACATCTTCCATAACTCTTCTTCTGCTTCTAGTGTTATGAGCAATGGAATCCTAGTTAACATTACAATGCTCCTCCATCAGATGATTCATAAAAGAGAAATCACCTATCTTTGCATAACTGAGGCATCTTTAAATTGGTCTTCCTTGTATGATTGTTGTATTGAAGGCTCTTGGGCTATCAAAGCCATAAAAGATTCAGCCTTCTGAAACATACAATAGGCGTAGGACTAGTTACAAGAGGGACAAAAATCTTGATCTTAAGCCATATTTTTTTGAGGGACTATGGCCCTACTTTGGTTTACATTTGAGGTTGAAGCATGGCCACCTTGCCTACTTTGATCAAAAGAATTGTTCCAATGATTAGGATTTAGAGGCCTACTACTACTTGGAGTTTGATATTGCAATTGATGAGGCTTACCATCTTCAACTTGCTATCTTTCTAAAGTCACCACCTTGTTGCTTACTTTCTGCATCATAGAGGAGTTATCCTCCAACTTCTTCCCATAATCATGCAATCTTTTCTCTAGGTTCTTTTCTCTTTTATCCATGTTCTACATTAAATATTGCATCTTCTCTTTGATTTCATCTATCCCATTTGAAGATGTGGAAGCTTGAGGGATTGGGACAAGGGATTTTGATGTAGAAGTTGTAGGAAGAGGAGCCATTGCTGGTTGATGATTTGGAACATCAGGGAAGAAAGGCATAGGAGGCCTTGGAGCTAGCTTACCTCCTTGTATTAGGATGTTCTCTGATTTTATTACTATGTCATAAGCATTAGGCAAGGTATCTCCTCCCATAGTTTGGATTGTAGTGGCAATATCACTATTAAAAGCTCTAAGGTAATGTAAGAAGGCATTACTAGGGGTAGGCTTCACTAAAGTAGGTATTCTATCCCATGTCTTTTGAAATCTATAATTAAAATCAATCATACATTCATGGGGGGCTCTTTTTATAGTAGTCAACTACTCTAAAAGTGACAAATAGTCACTTTTATCCTCTAAATGTTTGCACAATCTTGCTCCTAATCCATCCCAATCTATTATAGAACCATGAGCTAAACATCTATACCATTGTAGTGCTTTTCCTTTCAAGGATGAGGCTAGGAGCCTAACTGCAACATCATCCTCTATAATACCATGGATATTGTAGACATTTGCAACCTCTTGAATGTGTTCTGAGGGAGAGATAGAAGTTTCACCAGTAAACTCTCGTATACTTTTGAGGGCAGCTATTGGTATGTCATGTCTTTGGGCTAATAATATAGGGCTCCCACCACTAAAGGTGGAAAAAGTATGAGCTCTAGGCAACACCATATAGAAAAGTGATCTATTGAAATGTATTGATGCTAGTCTAGGGTGATATCTAACAATAGGAGGAGTAGAGATAGATCTTGTAGGTGTATTTGTTACTATTGCACTCCTAATTTGTGATAAAGATATTCTAGTCTTCCTTCTTCTAGGGTTTGAAAATGAAAGCTCTTGATACTAAAGCTTACCTCTAGAAGATTCCCTTGTTTTAGCTCTAGGTAGAAATCACTACAACTTTGGTTTGGAACTAGATATGTATTTGAAGCTCAAAGTTGCCAAGTACTTTGAAGAATGAGCCTCTTGAAGGCTTAAACATTGAATCTAGTACTATCTCCTCGGTATTGATTTTGGAAACTTTCATTTTGACACCAGTAGGCTTGAAATTTTTTGAAAAGTTGTCCCACCAGGCATGCCAAAAATTGTTTTTAATGAAGTCTGCACCCTTGTCCAAATTTTCTACCTAAGGATGACCTCATGAAACATAGAAACAACGTCCAAGCTATGGGACTTGAACTGTGTGGTTGAGTCTCTAGAGAAGGTCGGCTTCCTCTTACTATCAGGATGCACCTAACTACTCTTGGAGAGGAAAAGGGAGAAGGGGAGCATGAAAGAAAATCTACCCAATCTAATCTAAAGAGGTGATGCACCAAAATAGAGTATTCAGACCAATCTCTACCCATATATGCACTATTGAACCAAAATAAAACTAAGGATATACACATTCAGACTTGCTTTAATCTAATAATCACATGCAAATTAGAAGACCAAAATGAATGACACAAGAAAAGAGAGATTTGCTTATATTATCATTCATAGGCCAAGGAGATACAATCATGTAAATCATAGATCTCTACAAAACACTAATAAGAGGCAAAGAGTTCTTGGACTTTCATACCAATGGTTGAAAGAGATAAGGCAAAAAATCATGTAGTTCAGAGGCACAAGGGAATTTACACTGGGAATCTACAGAGCAATAATAGAGAAAACAAAGAAAGGTTGACCCCCTCAAAAATTTTAGAAGTTTCCTCTATAGCTCAGGCATAACTGAGATGTCCTCCAATTGAATTTAATCTCCAACCACTACATACAAGTCCTATAGAGAACAATCATGGGGATCCAAAAGAAAATCCGATCTGAATATAGCTTTTTGGTACCATGAAATCTAATTTTTAACTAAAATAGGGCCTTGAAAAGATAGAAAAAATTCCATAACTGTGCTCTAACTAGGCAGATAGGTTGGATCGGGGGGTAGAGTGTTCCTCTTTGTTTTGTATTTACTCCAGGGTGGTTGGAATCGATCACAAGATCAGATTATGCAAAAAACCTCAGTATCCCCTATTCCCAATTCATGAACTAGTGTGGTCAGCAAGTCAACATAACCCTGGCACCAAAATGAACTATGTGGACGAATGACTTTTTTTCACTTTGCCACCCCACAAGGTCTTCCTGATGTTCACCAATCTTTCTTTACTAACTGCGCCAAATCCTCAAACTCCAACTACGATGGTCACATTAACTGCCAGCACATCTAACCATTATTGCCTCCACCAGACCCACTAGGACACATTTCACCAAGGTGCTATGTCGCTATGCATATCCTCTGAGAAATTTCCCATAGCGAGATAGCACCCACTATGGATTTAGACTGATCTGATGATCATGAAGACTCGCCATATTATTGTGCTATCTCCTTAAAAGAAACTTGAAAACTTGGGCCCACGAACCACTTGGCAACCACCTAGCATCTTCATCTTGGCATGACCTGGCCCTATTGATCCACGTGGCACAATGGCACTATGTCACTATGGGTAATATCCTCACATTTTTCCATAGAGAGATAGTGCCCACCATAGATTTTCCTTAGATCTATGGTGATAAAAAAAAATGCGTGATTGCACACCAAGTTGGCTAAGTAGACCAATGAAATATCACCACTGTACTATGACCCACCTGACAACTACCACTGAGGATGAGCTATAATATTACTTTGGAGAAGGGCGAGCCCATGATCTCATCTATGCCACGCATCGCTGAGGCACTATGTTTCTATGGATAATATCCTCATAGTTTTTCATAGCAAGATAGCACCCACCATTGATCCAGACAAATCTGAGGGTGAGAAAATCTTCATGCATTCAAAAGTGGCATGGGTCCAGGTAACTGCTGACATCAAAAAATTTCCTAGTTGGAATCAAAGCCTCGTTCCAAGCACAATCATCCTTCAACGTTTCCTATGGTCCCACCATATGTGCCAAATTTCATCACTGATATATGACAGGGCATGCTTGGGACCCACCTTCCTTCTAATGTTGCCATAGTATCATTTTCCATCTAGGCACTATGTTGGTAATGGTGAGGAATATAGATTTTTGGATAGCACAACAGCACCCACCATGGATCTATCAAAACTTGACACCGAAGAAAAAATAAGGAAAAGGAGGACCCATTGGTCATGTGGCCAAAAGGTGCTATGTCTCTATGGAAAAATAACGTGCAACTTCCCATAGCGAGATAGCACCGAACATGGATATTTTGAGATCTGACGATGGGAACTTGCGGACCCGCAAAAATAAACCTTGGAAATAAGGAATATCATAAGGTTCAATCATTTAATTTTTTAAATATTCCTAGGATGTTTAAAAATAACATTAAATTGGGAAGTGACCATTAGGCAGGCAAATATTAAAAAATTCAAATATTTGGCAGGGGGCACGATACATAACAGTTAGAGATCAGCTAAAAATAAGTTACAACATCTATACTTCTATATTTATGGAACTAAAAAGATAAATTATGTGTTTGGGTAGTGAGCTCTTCTTGTAATTGAAGGTGAACATTTGGGCAACGATCTCTTCTTGCATATATTGTACCAAAACTCCTAATAGGGTTGGATTCTCCTAATAGGGATTCAAAGTCTCCTAACATGGACTCATATGAACTTAATGCTGTAATAGATTCCTAGCTTGGTCTATCCTTAAACAGGGATTATTTATATTAGTACATCATCTTGTGGGTATCATCCCTACTAGGGTGTACCCTTGGCTAGGGTTTACCTTGTTAACAAAATATAGCGTTATGAGTTCTCTTTATGCATGGTTACTCTTACTATTCAACATTACTTGTTTACTTTCTTATGTATGTTTCAATGTAAAAAATTGTTGAGAATAGATTGAAAACAATAAAAGAAGAATATTTTTTGAGGGAGATTGTTCAGCACATACAAGTGACGGAGATTGTCAAGAATGTTCAAGTATGACAAATATGTTTTAGTAATTGTTTTGTCATTGATGTCAAATTTGATATTTGTTGGTAAAAAAATTGCTTATATGATTTAAGTACTATCAATTATTTGATTGATGAAGAGGATTTGATCAAAAGATGTAACAATAGCACCTAGAGGAAAGGTTGAGTTATGATTATGTAAAGAAGTACATGAATTAGTTAAGATAGTGATAACATGACATATTGATAGTCTAATTAAGGTTACAAAGGTTAGTTACACTAAGAAAGTTTAGAAGAACAAGTTACACAAAGTTTGTCTACAAAGCTTGACTGAGTGGATAGTAGGTACTAAGAAAAGTTAGTGCAAGCCAAGTAGAAAATCAATTGGAGCAAGTAAAAGTCTATTCTAGTGTATGAAAAGAAAAAATGTGGGTGTCAAGTAAAGTTTAGTTGATGTTGAGAAGTAGTAAACTTTAGTTCATGCCAAGTGATTTTATAGAGAATGTTGAGCAATGTAGTATGAGCTAAGCATCAAAAGCCAGATAATGTTCAGCTAGTACATTATTTTAAAGATTGTGAATTTGATGGACCTAAGCTGACAAGTTTGTTTTCTTGGATTATGTGAACTAGGTGGAAGATAAGATTGATGAGTTGGTGGCATAGAATTTTAGGTAAACTATTTTAAAGAAAATTCAAAGAGGATTGAAGGAGAAGTTTCTAGAAGAGATATGGAATTTGTGGTAGATTCATTGTATCCTACCTAATTTGTCCTAACCCTAAATTGGATGATGGAGAATAAGTGGAAAAAGATCTTAATTTCCTAATTATGGAATGGTTGGTCGTGAAGTAAGGTTTTCATGTGTGAGAACTTAAGGAAGACAAAGAGCCAAGGGTTTTGCTTCATCCAGTGACCTAAGAGAAGAGTTTGTATTAACATATTAAGAAAGAAGGCTTAAGGATATGAATGAAGGGTGAACAAGCTATTAGAGTTGCAATGAGTGAAGGCCATGTAGAATGGAGGACTAAAATAATGATATGTAATCTACAAATGGAGTTGTAAGTTGTTATCAAATCAAGTCTTACTATTACTCTCTAATAATTGTATCAATCTAGGGTAAAATCCTTTAGATTAAGGTTGACCTAATAGTCATTTGGAAATCTTTTAACTGGTTGACATTCTAGGTGAATGGTCTAAAGTCCTCTAACAAGGCTCACTCTCAATAGGGTGATTGAAATCCTTTAACAAGGTCACATTTAATAGTGTGTATTGTAACCTTTAATAGGATTGGCCTTTCAAAGGGTACCACTTCAGAAGAGTGAAAATGAGTAGCATGTTATTGGTGGTTTTTCTCAAATTGGGTTTCCAAATAAATAATTGTGTCAAGTGTGTTGATGAATCTATTATTTTTCATGTTTACATTTTTGCAAGTTGGTTTAACAATAACCTACAAGTTTTTTGTGATTGCATAATCTTATGGATGCATGCATGATGATAAATGTTTTATGGGCTCACTAAACTATTAAAATTTTTATATATACATCTAGACCTTGGATAACTAATTCACCCCTCCCCACTCTCAGTTATTCTAAATTATTTCAACAATTGTGCTTAAGAGGACTAGTTTGAAGGTACTAGAAGCACACAGATCAAGATGTTAAAAAGAGAAGTATCCAAACTTAATAGAGATAACTTTCCTTTATTACAAAGTTTGAAGAAGCTACACCTTGGAGGACTTGGATACCATGTAAAATCTACCATTACTATTGAACATGTTGACCGTCTTGGAGCCCCAACTACTGAGGATATGAAAAAGAAGAAAGAACATAACCAAGGAATGTTGGAGATTTCCTTTGCCCTAAGCTATATTGAATTAATTGTTATCAAAGGTCTTGACAACACAAAAAAAATTTGGGATGCCTTATACACCATCTATGGAGGAGACACCAATGTCCTAAGACCCAAAGCTGAAAGTCTTAGGGGTAAATTTGTTGATATGAGAATGGAAGAAGGTGAAAAAATTGCTCAATATGTTGCAAGGATAAAAGACATTGTTAATGCAATAAGAGGAGCTAATGCTAAATTAGATGATGATACTATAGTAAGAAAATTTTTAAGGACACTATTGCCTATATATACTATTAGATTTTCTAAAATTCAAGATTTGAGATGTATACAAGGGAATGATTTATCACTTGAAGGTTTGGTAGGTAAGATCACTACTTTTGAGCTATCTAACTTTGATAATTACAAACTTGAAAAGATTGAATTTTCTTTTAAAGAGAACATGTCATTAAAGGAACTTGATGAGAAGAAGAAGAAGGAAAAGATAAAGGATGTGTCCAGTGATAGTGATATAGATGAGGAGAATGTTGAAAAATTTGAATCACTATTGGCAAGAAGATTCCATAGAGGTAAAGGTAAGTTTAAAAGTAAATTACCTATAATTTGTTTCAATTGCAATGAGGTTGGTCATATTTATGCTAGATGTCCAAAGAAGAAGAACTATAGACATGGTGACAAGTACAAAAGTAGAAAAGATGAAGATGACAAGGACTACAAAGACTAAGACAAGAAGTCATGCTACATTGCTAAAGAGGAAACAAAGGATGAATCTGATGAACATGATTATGAAGTGGTGTATGCTGTAATGAAGGAAAAATTAATGAAAATGAGGCAACTATACTTGTGACTTCCATGAACAAGGATGATAGATGGATCATTGACAGTTGGTTTTCACATCACATGACTAGAGAGAAAAGTGAGTTCATTACCTTGAATTATTATGATGGAAATAGTGTAAGATTTGGTGATGATGCACCATGTTTGATAAAAGGAAAATATTCTATCAAGCTAACATATAATATTTTATGTGACAATACTTACTATGCTGAAGAACTTAACTATAATTTGTTGAGTGTGTCACAACTAAATAATTTGGGATGTAAGGTTGAGTTTATAAACAAGATTGCTAAGATATATAACACAAATGGGAAATTGATTCGAAAGGGTGATCAAACTAGGAGTAATCTATTCTATCTTGATATAGAGGATGCTACTTGTCTAGTTGTAAAGGTTGACAATGTATCATTATGGCACAAAAGGTTATGTCATGTCGATTTTGATAACTTGGTTTGTATCCATCACATGAGAAAAGTTAAAGCTTTTCCTAAGTTGAAGAAGCCCGATAATATAATGTGCAAACTATAAGGCCTCACGTCGACCCATCATAACATAGATACCATCTTTCCATTTTGTTAATTAGTATTAGATATCTCGACATATATATTTTGATACTTGATGGACAATAAATATTGCTACTTATCTGATGATATTTACCTTGTCATCTTTCATTATGGTATGTATTAGGACTTAATTGGCTTAGTTGATGAATTAATGAATATTTATTCAATATTTCACTATTATGTTAAGAAATGGAATTGTGATGTGATTCAAAAGCTTAATTTGCATCATGCCTTGAAATTAACCTAGAGAAACACTAAAATTAACAAGACAAAACACGACTATTTTTATTTATTTTTTTGGTTTAATTTAATTTACTTTGTATTACTATTTAGTGATTTAATAAGCCTAAAGAGCCTTCAATAGACATAAGTGGGTTACAATGTGATCATCAAAGAGTTGAACATTTCCTCGACATCTACTGACCTAGGGTTTGAAATGAGACTACTCATACCTACTGCTCTACATCTACACTCCAAATTTCTTAGTCTTCTTTTATTTTTTCATATGAGTTCATATTTCTTCAATGCATGCAACTCTCGATTTATCATCCATTAGAACTATTATCCACTTAATGCCAACTGGGCTATGCTAGGAAGTCAATTTAAATAACAATATACACATAATTAATACCTTTTTGGAGTATTTAAAATTTTCCCCAAACTTAGTGGGTGTATATTCTTTTCTTAACATTGTCAATCAATCCTATCCTGATCCCATCTTACACCTATCATTGACAGAGTTATTACTATTTCAGTTATTTAGTTATCCCATTTAATTTAATTTTTTTTATTTTTAAAATTTAGTAATTATTATCACTTTTATATATTCTAAGTCCCGGTATTTATTACTCATATCATGTCTCTAATGCTCACAATATTTTATTTTAATATTAGAGTTAATACCTACTACGATTGAGATTGTAGTAAAAAGAATGATCAAATCATTTATACCAAAAAATAACATATATCTTAAATGATTTACAAAGATACTCTATCGTTAATTCCTAATAGCTAGTTATCACTAAAAGTAAACTAAATAAAAATAAAATACTTTAATCCTGGCTAGTTGGTTTTTCAAGCAATTATCATCATTTACAAAAAATATAATAAAAACACAAGCTAATTTCTAGAAACACCTACTTCCTAAGCTAGCTACATGCTTTTTCACTATATAAAATGATATATATGTTCAACCCAAATATGCCTATTTACTACTCCAACTCAATGTCCACACCTTGACCCATGTGTCCTTTCCCCCCTACTCCTCCCTACCTACCTAGGCCATGCGAATTTCTTTTGGCTTCCTTCCATGGTGAACTTACCCAAAAATTGTTTTGCAAGACAAACAAGCATAAATGATTTTTGCTGACATGAATCAAATCCTATTTAATTGGGCAAACAGCTAAGCATTTCGAATTCCCAAGTCAAGTTGACTTGCATCATGGGTCTTACTCTTAATTAGGTGGGTGAAGAAAAACATATAAAATGCCATACTTCTTCCAAGGCAATCAAGGCACCACCTCTCATGTCTAACTATGACAAAAGCTTGCAAGATATTCAATTATAAATTCTAAGGCACAAAGCACCTAGGGAATACGTGGGTGAAATAAGTCTTAGTTATGTCAGAGACATTCAATGCCTTGGTCTCCTCTTCCATGAGACAAGATAATGCACCCAGTGGGGATCCCCTATCCTCATTTTTGATGACATATTTTAAAATGAGTTTAGTCAAGATAGATGGTCACCTAGGGTAGATAATATAGTAGGTTGTTTGTCATGCTATGTCTTGTTTAAATTATTACTTGGTGCTAGTTTAGGTTTTTTAAACATGAACATTGTATATATAGTTTTTTGAAGTTTATTTTGATTTGATAGGATGTTGACTCGAGTTATGTGTCTCATATGAGGTCCCTTCTAATGAAATTAATATGATGGTGAGCTTATTATGTTAAAATATGCTTTATAGGTTATAGGGTCCTAGGAGTTTAATGAATACTCTTGAATATTTTAATGTCTGTACTAAGGGAAGAGATTTAGTTTACTTTTTCATACATTTTCCAGAGGATAAAATGTGCACCTACAGAAAGATTATGTCTTAAGCCTTGTATATTTTATATCATCACTTGATTTTCTTCTTTTGTAATATAGGATCTTCAAGGCAAGTTATTGGAAGGATAATTAGGAGATAACTATAAACTAAGTATAGTATTAAAATTGTGATTCATTTAGCATTCAAACATTAAACTTAATCCAATAAATAAACATTTCATGACAAGACTTTATACAAAATTATCTAGATTATCCCTATCTATGAATTATGAAATTTAGAAACCATTTTCTCAAGGGTCAACATTATCTTTTCATTAAGATCTAAATTTTAATGCACATTCACAATTGGTACACAACGGAACTAAAATGATAATAGCAATCCACCAGGATAATCCTTCCTATGAATATTATCTCTTCTATGATATCGATTTTGTTTGGAAAATCCTTCTATATACCACTCCAAACATTAAGTATTCTAAACTCTAGTCAGAAGCTTCTATCCAAGGCAATAAGACAACTAAATTATCACAATAGATTTCCCTTCCATGATATTCCTATAATACATAAAGGTGATGAAATAACCATATCAAAATATACACAATGGATATGCTTCTTACTACACATGGACACTCACAGCCTTTCCAAATGATAGTTAATTAGGACAATAAAATCTCCATACAATACATCTAGACTCAATAATAGTATGGAGCATGCTCATAACCTCAGCTTGGATACAAAAAAGGAGGTCTTTATCTCTGATGCACATGGAGAAATAATAAGAGCTCCAAATTCTCAACATCATCCAATAGAGTCCTACAAATAAGAGGTAAAAGTAATGAACCATGGAGGCTCACCTCCCAACCTAAGCCTCAAGGAGGCCACCCAATGAGCTCAGGAAAACAAGGTATAAACAGTTTCATGCTTCACATTCACATGCCATGCATTTGTACAATAAATTGACAGGATTACACAATATACTCTCACACACCCATTCCAAAGGCTTTGCACAAAGATTGAACAAATGAATCAAGAATCAGGTGAAGGTGGGCTCTCATCATGAGGAGGATTGCATAGCCTTCATTCACAAATTACACATCTTTTGAATATCAGCATGCCCTTTTGGGGCAATTCTTTTCAATATCAAAATGCCCTTTGGGGGCAATGAGCATCTTCCCTTCTACATACCTCCATATACCTCCCAAGATACAAGTGGGCAATATAATTTGCATTCCATAAAACATTTACAACTGTCTCCACACAAGGGAGAATTACTCAACTCCATGTGTGAGCCCAACTAACCCCTTCAGCCTCGGCATCTCTTCCCTCCCAAGGGTGAGTGATGCCTCACATCCAATTCACAAGACATATAACATGAAACAAAAAATTAAAGAAAGACTCCCACAACACTACCCACATGCAACATACAACAAGAGTTAACCACAATACACCACAAGACACCACAATCCCATCATGAAATGAAATCACCATTTCTAAGCTATATGCAAAAATGAAGAGACTTCATGGATCATGTTACCAACCTTCCTCCAAGAAAGGTAATATTACTTGCAATACAGCTCACTCCTCTTTCTTCAACCCTATTAGTCTCTAAAAGTAGAGACTTGCCAAGTGAGGTTCAATTTAGCCATGCCTCTATTTATAACCCTCTTATTTTCGGATTCAATGAAAAATGTCATTTTCATGGGGTCTTCTAGGTCCACTAGACACCATAAAGGTCTTTAATAACCCCCTAACCTATAGTACTAACATGGGTAAGGTTAATTTTAATCATAATTTACCTTAAAGTTACTTTATGACCCTTCTAAAGCTAGGTATTTCAAATTTCAAATTTTCTTTCCAAAGGTGATAACCTTGTCCTTTTCTAACTTAGGCAATAAACAAATTTCTCAATTGAAGCATATAACACAAAGCAAGGTGGCCACATGATCCATTGATGAATAACATGTCATTTCACATAACAAGCACAAGTGTCAAGTGTCACACACATACATCAGATGTTCACAAAATAAGCACATCCCAATGATGTTTATGAATCTTACAAAGATTCACCTTGGGAGAGTCATTAAACATGTGTCTATACCTTGTTTCCCTATTAAGTTTGCATGGTTCAACTTTCCTACACACTCAACTTAAACATCAGTAACCCAATAAAATAATATAGGATACACACAAACATGTACAACATTGATCCAATACCTAATACTTCTCATTAACATTTACAATTAATTATCATCTAATCATTTCTATTCTCAGTACTATCAGTAAAACATTGCCCTATCATATTCCATTTAACTTTCATCTAAGTGCATATTCAAAACATTGCATTATCACTCTCAAAAAATATTGAAGACATTGAAATATCGAATATGTATATCAAAAGTTATCCTTCTTCCTATAAATCATTTTAAATCAAAGTATCATCACAACTCTTTCTCAAATAACAATGAAACTCTAAGTCATCTTTAGTGAATTGTAAAAACAATATAAAATGGATCTTAACATGTATATCCTAAATGAAAATCACCAATGTGCAAACCGGTTAACTAGTAACTTTAGGTCGAGTTAAACATAGTGATGTTCCTAGCAATATCCCTTTATCACATTATGAGGGGTTTGCATGATTTTCCAGGTTTAATTCCATAGGCCGTTAGAATGTTTCAATCATTATGTCGTAATAATTTAGAACCAATTTCATACATATCCATATACTTGATTATCATCATAACCTATGCTCATAGTTTTTCTTAGTAGGATGAATATTATTTTATCCTTCCTAACTGCCTAGTAGATCATCTTTAGAGTCTAATGGTCAGGTTCTTGTCTTAAACATTTTAAATCTCATTTCCATGTGGTTTTATCTTATCGACCTAATGTTATAGAATATAATATCAAAATCTTCATTAGTCTCCTATAGGATCCCTTAAATCATTATAGTAAGAAAACAAACTATAAATCATAACTCAATTAACTCCTAACCATATTTATTTCATCAAGATCTAGAATAGGGTGCTTGTGTGGGCCTTACAATTTGATCCTGTTAAGAAAGTTGGTAATATGCGATTTGTTTTTTAGGGTTAATGATTAAATGCTTTACCTGTAAATGATTGAGAATAGGCTATTAATTATCGAATGCATTATATGTGAATGGTGGAATAATGAAATTATTATGTACCTTTACTTTCATACATATTTAATATGTGTCTTTTCATTGGACTACTGATGCTCGAGTTTAGTGTGTAGGAAAGGAACCATGGAAACTTAATGAGGAAACAAGGTATAAACACATGTTAATATGACACTGCCAAGGTGAATCTTTAGAAGATTCATAAACCCTGTTGTGATATGATTAATTTTTAAACATGAGATGTATGTTTTTTGTATGTATTTCATGAGTAGATTTGGAACATGTCATGTGTGATGTATAATGAATCTTGTGTATGTCACTTGACACTTGTACTCATGTGAAAATGACATTTTCTCTGAAGATGAATCATGTAGCCACCTTATCTCAAGTTAAATTTTTTAATTAATAATTAGACTTATTTCCTTGACTTAGTAAGGGAAAAAAAGGTTACCACCATAAGAAATTTGAAATTAGACTTTACCTTGCACTGTGAGGGCCAAAAAGTAGCTCTAACATGTATTTGTGATGAAAACAAACCCTACCCATGATAATACTTTAAGTTAGGAGGCTATTAGTGACCCCTAGGATGCCTAGAAGGCTTAGGAGACCCCAAAAAGAATGCATTTTATATTGAATCCGAAAATGGAAGTCATATATAGAGGCATGGCCAAACTAGAAACCCACTTTCCCACTCTCTAACTTTAGAGACATTTAGGGTTACGAGGAAAAGGATAAGGAGCTCTACTACAACTTTCATTTTCCATTTCTTGGAGTAAGGTTGGTATCCATGATCCATGGTGTCTCTTCATTTCATCATAGATTTGATATGGTGTTCCTTCATTGCATTTTAGATTTGTTATGGAGTATATGTGGTTTTGTTAATAATCTTGTTGTATGTGTATTGAATGTGAGAAGTTTATGAGATTTCTTTTTTGAATCTTGTTTTTCTACTCATGTTGATTTTTGTTGGAATTATAGATGGAGTAACTGAGAGGGGTGGGGGATTAAATTAGTTACTACAAAACAAATCCATAGATCCCTTAGATGTCTTAAATAGCTAGTTACTATAGTAACTTAGTAGCCACATAGAGAAATATTGTAACTTGGTACATTAACTTTTTTTGAACTTTAAGCATTCACAATTATTAACATGCATGCAAAAGTAAATAACATGAACATAAGAAACACTAGAATTAACATGGAAAACCAATATGGGAAAAACCACCAAGTAACTAGCTACAAATTTTCACTTTTCTGAAGTGAGCCCTATTAGGAGCCAACCTTATTACAGGTTACAAAACACACTATTAGGTGTGACCCTGTTAGAGGATTTAATCACCCTCCTAGGAGTGGCCTTCCTAGAGTACTTTAAAAAAATTTAGTAGAACTGTCGACCTTGTTAGAGGATTTATAAAATGGTTGTTAGACCAAATCTGTTAAGAGATTTAGGAATTGCTGCTACAATGGTGAGAAAGTAACAATAAGTGACCTGAATGAGATGCAACTGAACTTTGTTGGTGCAAATCTCTACTCTACTTCAATAGATCCTTACTAATTGAATACAACTCTATTGCTCCTCAAGTATATCTGATCCTTCTTCAAAATTTGCTCACACTTCAAATCACTTGCATACTCACTCATTCATACATCCATCCATACATTTGAAAACACAACTTGACCTTTTATTTATACATTATAGATTGTCAAGTCGGCTCATTTACAAGTTACATTCACCAATAAACCATACATTTTTTAGCTATAAATACTACATTAAACAAATAAATTTTATTTTCCAAAATAATAAAATCCTTCATTGGCTAACCCTACTCGGTAAACACTAATCTAGAAAATGATTTCTAGTGTTAACCAAGTGAAGCTCGGTAAACATAGCAAACTCTGCAAAGTCCTTTGGAGACTGAGTGAACTCGATAGGAACTAACTTTCCTTTCCTGACCTTGCTAACTTGGTAGAAACTAATTTCTACTATAGAAACCTTCATTTCTTGAGTGAGCTCGGTAGAAACTGTCTTCAAAATGTAACCTCTAGAAATGCTCAGTAGACTCTATAATTCACTTTTCTAACCTTCTAAGCTCGGTAGACTGTCTTTTGCCCTGCTGATTTAACTTTTACTTGATTTTAACTATAAAAATGATCCATCATAGATAGCTTGGTAGACTCTCACTGATAAGTGATATGACATTTGTGTAACATCAAAGACAACACAAAATTGAAAAATTGTATCCAACAATCCCCTTCTTTAGCATTGATGGCAACACAACATGTCATAGTAGAATGAAATTTGAAAACAAGTATTTTTCTAATAGAATGCTTCTCCTACTTACATTTAATTGCACAAACTCGTTAAATATAGTAATCTCCCTCTATGAAGGAATTACATAGCTTCTATACAAACATCAAACTTTTCATAAATAGATTCAAATTTCAAAAAGATATGACACTATACTCTCCCTCTTTGACAAAACATGCCAAAGACAACACAAACCAAATGAATAGCAATGTACCTTATGTAATGATTCATATTCAATATTTACATGATTATTCTACATCAAATGAAAAGATCTTCAACTTGATACCTCTTGATGCATCACTAAAACTCAAGTGAGCTTCAGATAGGGGAATGACCCCTAACTTCCCTCTTAGGTACAAAAATGCATCCTTAGGTAAAGGCTTTGTGAATATGTCAGCAATTTATTCCTTTGTATGGACATATTCCAATCTAATCTCCTTATCCTGCACCAATTCTTTGACAAAGTGATACTTTATTGCAATGTGCTTGGTTTTTGAATTCATCACTGGATTTTTGGATATGTTAATTGCACTTGTATTGTCATAAAACATAACAATAGGTTCTTTGATTTCTTCTTTCATACCTTCCATTAACTATTTGAAGCAAATAGTATTAGAATAGTTTACTACTACTGCAACATATTATACTTCTACTATAGATTGAGATGTACAACTTTGCTTTTTACTTGTCCAATAAACCAACCCCTTTCCAAGAAAGAAAGCTCCTCCTCTTGTACTCTTTCTATCATCAATGTTTCCTTCCCAATCAGCATTAGTAAACACTTTCAAATCTAGATTACCTCCAAATTTGTACCATAATCCATAATCTTTAGTTCCTTTCAAATATTTCATGATTCTTTTGATTTCCATCATCTGATTTTCTCTTAGTTTTGCTGAAATTTTTGCTACAATACCAATTGCAAGGGCAATATCTTGTCTTGTATGTGCTAGATACTGCAACGTTCCAATCATAGATCTATACAATTTCTGATCTACCTCTTTTGATTCATCATCCTTGGTAAGTTTCAATCTAGTACGAATAGGAGTCCCAACTAGTTTGTAGTATTCCATACCAAACAATTTTGGTATTTCCTTTGATGTATTTAGATTGAGTGATATAGATGCCATTCTTACTCTACTGAATTTGAAGACCAATAAAGAGTTTGATCTCACAAGACGTTGACATTTCAAATTCCTTGTTCATTTTCTCTAAAAATTCTTTGCATAGATCATCATTTCCTATGAACAAAGTATCATCCACAAATATTTTTGCCAAAATAATCTTATTATTTGGTCCTTCCTTGATATAAAAGCTACTATTATCATTAGTTCTTTGAAAACCAATTTGAATAAGATAGTTATGTAATTTTTCATATCATTCTCTTGGGGCTTGCCTCAGACCATATAATGCTTTGTGTAATTTGCAAACCATGTCCTTCTTGTCTAGATCAAAAAAACCTTTAGGTTGCTCAATGCAAACTTCTTCATCTAGTATACCATTGAGAAATGCTAACTTGACATCCATCTGATAAACTTTAAATCTTTTGTATGTAGCATATGCAAGTAGGATCCTAACACCTTCCAATCTCGTAACAAGAGAAAAAGTCTCTCCATAGTCTATTCCTTCTTCTTGAGAGTATCCTTTGCATACTAGTCTAGCTTTGTTCGTTGATCCCTTACCATCTTCATTCAATTTATTTTTGAATACCCACTTAGTTCCAATCACATTTTTATCTTTAGGCCTAGGTACAAGAGTCCATGTTTTATTTTTCTCTATTTGCTCTATCTCTTCATTCATAGCCTCAATCCAACTTTCATTTTCTAATGAATCTTTGACATTTCTAAGTTCAAAATCAGCAAGTAAATAAGTATCTTTCAACTTACTTCTTGTCATAGTACCTTTACATTTGTCTCCAATGATCTGATTTGGTGCATGATGTCTTCTAACATACTTAGCTAGTACTAGTTCCTTGTCTTTTGAATGCTTTGCATTTTCATCCTCTTGTATTTCAATTTTAGGTTCTAGCTAATCAATCTACTACTCGAGTACTTCAAACTTAGTAAGCATTGGCTCGATAGCATCAGAATGTGATGGGTTCTTGTAGCTTGGTTCGAACTTCCTGCAATTAGGTTACTAAAGACTCAAGAATAGAATATTTCTAATTGATAGATGTATCTGACACCATATTAGGTTCAATGAAAAAAAATCTCCTATAATCTTTTAGTTCTCTTTTTCTTTCTTCTTCAATTCTTTTTGCAAACTCATCAACTTTCACATGTGCACTTTCTATGACTTTGTGAGTAGACAAGTTCAAACATCTATATGCTTTACTTTTGCAAGAATAACATAAAAATATAACTTCATCACCCTTCACATCAAATTTATCTTTCCTAGATTCTTTCAAAATGTAACATTTTCTTCCAAATACTTTTAGGTAACTTACATTGGGTTTGTAGCCATACCATAACTCATAGGGGGTTTTGAATGAGTCCTTCTTTAGATGTACATGGTTCAAGGTATGAACTATAGTTCTAATAGATTCCTTCCAATATTTTATAGCAATGCTCTTTTTAATCATTAGGGTTCTTGTACAGTACATGATACATCTATTCCTTCTTTCAGCTATTCCATTTTGCTTGAGACTTCCAAGGCTGATACTTGTCTTTTGATTCCCCTTTCAATGCAAAAGTTATTGAATTCATGGGAGATAAATTCACCACCTTTGTCTGATCTCAAAAATTTCAATCTTTTGCCTGTTTCCTTCTCAATTGTAGCCAAATACCATTTGAACTTCTCAAATGCTTCTGATTTCCCTCTCAAGTCCATGATAGTCATCATTCTTGAGTAATCATCAACAAAAAGAATGAAGAACTTTTCACCAGTATAACTTTCAATTCCAATAGGTCCACACAAGTTAGTATGCACAATTTCTAAAACTTCTTTAGATATATAGTTCTTACTTTTAAAGCTAGTCTTTCCCATCTTGCCAATTTGACAATTCTTACATAGACCAACCTTAGGTTTCTTTATGTTAGGAATGCCTCTTACTTTCATGAATTTTCTTATTTTCACCAAGTTATCAAAGTTCACATGACACAACCTCCTATGCCATAACCAAATTTCTTCAACTTGAGCAATAAAGCATGAGCATTCACCAAGTTTAAGATAAAAACAAGTTACCTTTTGTTTGGGTGCCTGATCTAATAAACTTTCCTTTGTCATCCAGTAGTCTTTCTTTTGCATGTATGAATTCCACTTTAAATCCATTGTTAATTAGTTGTGCCACACTCAAAAAATGTGTTTTATTCCTTCTACCCAATACGCATTATCACCTACAAGCTCTTTGGTTAGTGAGATTCTTCTTCTTCCTTTTATGCAATAAGGTTCATTATTACCAAACCTCACACTATCACCATCAATGTTCAAACTTAGTTTTATCTCTAGTCATATGATGAGAGCAACCACTATCTATAATCCATGTATCATTTTTACTTGCATGAGAAATAAGTGTCATTTCATCATCATTATCAAATTCATCTTTTACAACAATGTAAACAATTTCATCTTCTTCTTCATCATCAAAATCATTAGAATTCTTATCCATAAAACACATTTTCTTACCTTTGTCTTTGAATGATTTGAAGTCTTTCTTCCCATTGCACTCCTTTCTTCTCATCCTTTTTTTATTTATTTGGGCACCTAGTAGTAATATGTCCAATTTCTTCACAAGAAAAATAGATTAGAGGAACCTTACCTTTGTATTTTCCTTTGCCTCTTGAATATTTCTTTGCTAGTAGAGCTTCAACCACCTCAAGATCACTGTCAAAACTCTATTCTAAATCTTCTTCACTTTTTGACTAAGAATCTTTTATCTTTTGGCCTTTTTCCTTGAGTGAAAGGTTGGCTTCAAATGCTGATTCAATGTTCTTGGTAGCTAGAACATAGTTATCATAGTTATCTAGCACAAATGCAATCAATCTTCCAAATATGGCCTCTAAATTTGTGTTATGATTTTCTTAACATCTTCTTTATTGAATTGTAGAAAATCTAATTGCATAAATGGGAAGTAATGTTCTAAAAACTTTACTTATAACTGTTTCCTCTTTGATATCCCCTCCAGAAGCTTTGATTGCACTAACACTTGCTTTGAATCTTTCAACATATTTTGCAATGTTTTCATCCTCTCTCATCCTCATCTGATCATATTGACTTCTTAAACTTTTTGCTTTGGCTATTCTCATATTATCATCTCCTCCATGGATTTCTTTTAGCTTGTTCCACATTTCAAAGGCAATTTTGCAGTCCTTGACATCATCAAATTCTTCATAGCTTAGGGTAGATGCAATGTTGTTATGAATTTTCTTCCTAGCAATGTCATTTGTAGATAATGTACTAGTAGGAGTTACATATGCTTCATCTAGATATTTCAGTCTTGTACTCCAATGCAAGCTAGATGGAGTCTCATGAGACCTTGCCCTCTTGTAAGACATCCTGACCTTTAGCTTAGATCCTTGAAATCCTTCCTGCAAGCACCAAAAGCTCTGATACCAATTGTTGGAATTATAGATGGAGTAACTAAGGGGGGCGGGGGGGGGCGGGGGTGAATCAGTTACCACAAAAAAATTCCATAGATCCCTTAGATGTCTTAAATAACTAGCTACTGTAGTCACTCACTAGCCACATAGAGAAATGCTATGACTTAGTAGATTAACTTGTTTCCAAACTTTAAGCATTCACAATTATTAACATGCATGCAAAAGTGAATAACATGAACACGAGAAACACAAGATTTAAGGTGGAAACTGTTGGTGTTTTATTTTGATGTTAACAGTACTAAAACTACTAGGCGACAAAAGGCTTAGTACCTAGATATCAGTACATACACAACCTAAAGAATAGCCAATTCTCATTATCACTTGCATATGCAAAGTATTAGGACCCAACTTCAATAAAACCTTAGACGGTTTTCTACTCTTTTGGCTCTGTAAAACCAGGGCGGGTGCACCCGGGGATGGTTCAAATATGGAATAATTGTATGAGAATTATCCTTAGTTTCATTTTGATTCTCATCTCTAAATCCTTAAACATATAGGTAAATAACTGATAAACACATCCCTTGAATAGATATGCCCAAGAAATCTTCTATAGCTCTGCAGATGTTTCCAACAACAATGGCTAAATGAAGCTAAAACAATCTAGGCAGGCAAGTGCTGGCCAACTTTGAAAATCTCACAGGAAAGATAAATGAAAATTGATTTTATGATGTATTTTGAAAAATCTAGTTATAATATGCTTCTCTTTTGGCTGAAATACTTTCGATCAGTGCCTAATCCATTGGGAATTCAGAGTCAAGTAAATTCTTAGATCTAATTTGTTGCCTTGCAATGAATTTTAATCAGCAATTCTTACCAGAATTTATCATTCAAAAATCCTTATTAACACCCGAGAAACCTCATCACATTCATCAAAGCCTTTACTTAATCCATTGAATTAACAGCAATAACAAATGGATGTACAGTCTTACTAAATTGCAATCAATTGCATAAGCTTTTACTCACACAACATCAAGGTAGCTCAGTATTAAAAAGGAGACAAAATTCAGAGAAGAACAGATATGGGGACAGTTCATAACTTGTATTCATTTCCTTTGAAAATGATATATCCTTTACAAAAGACCCAGAAAAACCTTCAGAGAAGAAGCACAGTTCTTTCTACATTCATCCATATCTCAGAAATTTTGACAGAAAAAGCATACTATAAATTTCTTTCCAAAAATGTTTGGACCAAAAAAGAACTAAGCACAACACTTAGTGAAAACCAAATTCGGACCCATCTTTAGCCTTGGGATCTCACTTAAATAATGTGAGATGCAACAAGCTTCAGGCTACAGTAGGTGACAGGTGTCCTTCTTTTGAAAAACAAAAAACAAGAATAACAGAAAGGTTGATTACAATAGCACTTCTTGGCGGGTCCCTTTCTGTTATGCTTCTTGGTTGTTATGATCTGCTCTCGCAATCATTCCTCATCTTCAGAGTACATATCCATAAGGTCTGCAAGTGATGTATCATCTTCTGTTACATGCAAAATCACTTTAACCTGGAGATTTTCTATGTCATCATTGCTGACTACAAGAGTAACTATTACTCTTACATCTTCCTCGTCATCTTCTCCTGACATCTATTCACTAAACTGATCTTTCCATCTGTTGAAAGTATCATCATCTGGCCAATCAAAACTTAGGGTTTCTCTTTGTATCTTTATTAAAGAATTGCCATTTTCTTCTAATTCATCGAATTCTTTTCTTATATCAGCATAATACAGTTGTATTTTTACCAGCTCTTCATTTGTCTTTGCCCAAAACCAACAGCCAGTCTCACTGATGATGTTTGTTATTCTGTTATCAAATAATTCATCCATTTCCTTTTTCCATTTGTCCTTTTCCTTTACTGTATCAACAGATTCTAAGGCACAAGGAAATAGGGTGAATTTTTTAGCAAGATATCTTGAAAAATAGAGTGTCAATTTCCTCTGTAAAGAATCTCTTTTATTTTCAAAATTATCTAATTGATTCAATAAATCAAAAATTCTTTCAACCTGATGATAAGGCATTTGAACTGCAGATATACAAACAATTGTAACATCATTATTCCTCTATCTCCACTTCTGTGCAAGAGAGTCTAGTCCATTCTTTTCTTTATTTAACTCATCTATGAGGGTTACAATCCTGGTCAACTGGTCATAAAAATCTGACCATTGTATTTTATCCCTCAAGTATGTCACACCCTGCTTCCATTTCTCTTCCTGCTGATTTCTAAATTCTATCTGCCACTCATGTAATTTGGTTTTTTCTGCTTCAAACTCCTCTGCAGTATAGAATTGGGGTCTTTCAGGGGTGTCAGGTATCTCAATAATAGGGGTTAATCCCACAGATGACTGTGGGGGATATGCAGTTCTTAATGTACTGGATTCTACCACTTTTCTCTTTCCAAGTACCTTTTCCAATTGAGATATCCTGTTTTCTAACTCAATTCTCCTCTTTACCTCTTGATTATAGGCTTCCACCACTACTTCATATTTATTATGCATATCCATCATTTCTCTCTCTTCTCTTTCCGCAGTAGCCAGGGCAAATTTAGAGTAATCCACATTCATGTGGGCTGCCTGTACATTTTAAGTGTCAGCAACTCTTCTTACAATGATACGCCCTGTTAATCCTGAGTCATCAGGCTGTGATGAAGTAACTGTGGATCCTCTTCTTAGGGACCACATAACAAGGGCAGCTTGATCATTGCTGAATGCTGTACCCAAGAATTCCTCTTTATTCAGATCCTGGAGTCCTAAATTATTTGAAACAGAATTAAAAACTAATGCGTCAGCAATGTCCCAATTGGGCAATAATAAAACATTAGCATTTTTTACCATCTGTCTTCCCTCATCAGGGGTTATATTTTGGAACTCTTGAACCATTTGTTCCTTTATTAGATTTTGAATGGCGGTCTCATCCATTTCTGGATGTTCTGCTCTTATATTATTGCACCTTTTCTCAAAAATGTGCATGTTTACTCTCCACGCAAACTGATGGAAAGCCCTAGATCTTACAAAATTGTTATCAGACAAAAAATGCTGACTGGCTTGTTCCAAAACAGGGTCCAATTCCCTTCCTCTGAAATCTACTGTAGTTAATTCAAAACTTGGTACAGGGGTTTCTTGAGGGTTCCCTTCATCAATCTCTGCTTGTGTAACAAAAATTTCTCCTTGTGACCCCATTTGTTCAAATTGCTCATTGGTGAGTTGTTCTTCCTCAACTCTTATTGGGGTTTGAGAAGGTGAGCCACTTTCATCAGGGGATTCTTCCTCCCTTATTATTCTCCTTCTTTTGGGGGAAGGTTTAGGGGGTCTTTCTTCTAGGACAGTGCTGGAAGATCCAACAATCTATTTTTCTTTATGCACAACGGGCACCTGCTGTCGGACAATAGTATATCCTATTTTCTTCCGTACCACCAGTGGACCTATTCCAATGTTGGGAGTGAAACCCAATTTTCTCATAATTTCTCTGGCTTTATCTGGAAAAGAATTAATAAAATGTTGTTTCTTCTCATTCATTACCTCCATTATCTCAGAGAAATTACTCATGAGCTTATGTACTTTATCTGCATTATTTGCAGCATTACTAAGAGGACTCAAATTTTTATCAAAACAATTAATGAATTCCAAAACTTTTGAATAGACTCTCCATTTTTCTTTCTTTATTTCTTGCTCATGGAGAGAATATTCATTTCTTATTACATCTTCTGGAAAATAGAATTCATGCTGAACTGGACGCAACTTGATTCTCAATCTAAGGGCAGAGTTAAAGAAACCTTCTGTATCACAAAAACGAGAGTGAGACACTGCCATTTTGTATTGATCCAAAAATTTATGGAGAAAGGCCCACCCTTCTTTAGTTATCACAAATTGGTGGGCTATAGTACAAGTAGGAAAAATTGATCCTGTCCCCCTTTTGTGCAAAAAGGCCTCCTCCACTCCTCCCAACTGCCACAAAAATTCAGCTATCCCTACCTTCAAGGGTACCTGATAGGGTAACACATGGGGTGTTCCTTTGAAACCATAGACCCTGATGACCGTTGAGACTGAATATGGGATAATATCTCCCCAATTATGTGAAACTTTTAGATTATGGGTTTTGTCCATAGGCCTGATAAGGTGCATTAATGCCTTAGGGATTCTGGGATTGTCACTCAATAAGAGGCACCTTAGTTTGGAGGCAAAGTGCCTATCAAATCTAACGAAGCTAGCATTTTCTGCTTCCCAGGTCATGTCTGCACTCCACAATTGGACTGGTAGTGCTTCCCCTTCTTGTTCTCTATTTAAAACCATTTCTTTACTAAAATAAGTGGCCCCTTTAAAAAGAAACATATGCATCAGTAAGGAATACTGACCCCAAACCTTTTCCACCTTGCCCTGTGCAATCCCCACCAATCCATGATGGATCTCATTTGCCAAGTAAGATGCAAAATCAAAAATTATTTCCACACCAAAAGAAGAGATTTGGGTGATCATATACATGAAGCTCACCGGAATAAAGTCTTCTTCGCCCTCTCCGAAGACTCTGCACAGGGTCCTATATATCTCCACTGCCCTGGCATTAAAACATGATTTCTTGAAGGGCTCTTTAGAAGATGATGTTATGGTTGGGAGGCCTCCAATCCGGCCTATGTGGGCTTTCAGTGCACCCTGTCTAACTACATCCCTCTTGGATATATATTCTTTTTCTAAATCTATCGGATTAATGGGCACATGATACATGGTGAGGGGTCCCAGACTGAATACCTTCCTAATCTCCTCGGAACTGATGGTAACTAAAGCCTCACCATCTATTCTCCTCACTACCTTAGTGGCTTGGTCATAGTTTTTTGCTATGGCTTCAAGCAGGTCAAAATCCATAAACACGCTGGGAACAACAAGCTTCCCAAGATCAAAATTCCAAATGTTGGCATGAGGGGCATATAACTTTCTCTCTGCAAACCATTTCTTGAATAAACTCAAACCAGTTTGAGCAGTTTGAGCATCCCGGACCCAATTACCCTTATCATACAATCCATCAGCTACCCTAAGCCGACGATTGAGTGAGGTTAACCTCTTAACTTGCACCGTTTCTACAGTGGACTCAGGAAGTAACTCAAGCAAATCATCATGCACATTTCTATCCAGGTAGTTTATTGCTCCTATAAATCCCTTCTTAGGAGGCATCTTGGGCTATCCTCTTTAAAACTTAAAAGCTCACAAAGATGATGGCAGTTTTACTTACTTGAATTCTGTCTCAATTCTCCTTTGAATTCCTGCAAAATTTCAGCGAACAGATAACTTGACAATTTCTTATCAACCTTGGAACGCTTTTCTTTCAGTAATAGCTTCTGCACAAGAATGGCTTCAAATATTTTCTCGCGTGAAATGAAACTGATGCAATCTCTCTGTATTATACTCTATTTTTTCTCATGGATGAAGCTTTCTTGTCTAATTAATACAGAGAGTGGCACTACATTTTTTATTTAAAACTGCGTCGTTGATCTTCAAAGATCCTACGATCATGCGGTACAAAGAGAACAACTAGGAGTTATGTTTTCCATGTCAGTTATTTTACCCAATGAGAGCTTTCCACGTACATAATTCCTTCTTTTGATGGCGCTTACCTTTAGACCCACTGACGACGGAGAACACGTGTCAGCATGTCGCTACTTCGTTATGCATAAAGAACTAGCACCTTGCCATAACGAGGCGGCGACAACCATTGATTGGATCAAGAAATGATCGAAAGATACGCTACAGGACTTCTTAAGAAAGAAGGCGGTGGGCCCATCTCGCTATGTCGCTGTAATTATCATCCTTGCAACTCTTCATAACGAGATAGCGAGCTCCGTTGATTCACTTCAAACTGACGTTCCAGATTTCTTGTACATTAAGTCAGGTAGGCATTAATGAGAATCGGATCTCTGCATAGCTAGCACATGTCAAAATTTATCACAGTCACCTGTCATTACACGTCATCATAGATCTTGCTGATCTTTTACCATTTTACAGGGCCTCGCTAACTCGCTAACGGTGAAGCATCTCAATTTTCCGATAGCGAGGTAGCAAGCTTCGACACTTTAAAGGATTTCGTGCCGGAAAAAGAAAGGGGTACCTAGTAATTACTTCTGTTAATTAAAACTGATTCTGACAACAGTATTTATGACTAGTCATGCCACCTGGTGTAATTATGACACAAGCAAGATGCAATGTCATCATTTTAAGATTTTCATGTGGCCTCGCTACTTCGTTAACGGTGAAGTGCCTAAATTTTTCGATAGCGAAGTGGCGGAACTTCCGGAAACATCAACATTCAGGCTCTGATGTCAGATATTCTAGTGGGTCCCTCTCCCCCTTTTTATAGCGAATTGCTAAGTGTACCTGCACAATAAAGCAATTAAATAGCAAATCTCTGATCGCCGCACCTTCACTTCATGGTCCCACCGTTTAAAAACTCAACACTCGCTATCTCACTATACTTAATGAGCATGCAACTTTTAATAGCGAAGTAACGCCAGCGGTAGATCTAATCGGATCTGACGGTTGGGACACACATGAAAAAGGTAACCCGGGAGAAAGGAAAAGGAATACGGAAGCATATTCGCTTCTTTTGAATTTTGAAAATTTCGCACCCGACCATTTATAAATAGAGATGAATATAGGGCTTATATGGTGAATATTTCTTACAGATGGTTTATCCAAAACCTTACACTTCATTTAGACATAGAACATCTGACTTTTCTATGGTTTAACTGAAAAATTTTTACTGCAGAAAAAGTCAGACCAACAGAAACCCAATATGAGAAAAACCACCAAGTAACTAGCTACTAATTTTCACTTTTTTGAAGTAAGTTTGGTTAGGAGCCAACCCTGTTAAAGGTTACAAAACACACTATTAGGTGTGACCATGTTAGAGGATTTAATCAGCTTGCTAGGAGTGGCCTTTCTAGAGGACTTTAGAACAATTTAGTAGAATTGTCCACCTTGTTAGAAGATTTACAAAATGGCTATTAGACCAACTCTATTAAGAGATTTAGGAATTATTGCAATAATGGTGAGAAAGTAACAATAAGTGACCTAAATGAGATGCAACTAAACTTTTCTGGTATAGATCTCTACTCTGCTCCAATAGATCCTTATTGATTGAATACAACTATGCTACTCCTCAAGGATATCTGATCCTTCTTCAAAATTTTCTCACACTTTAACTCACTCGCATACTCACTCATTCATACATCCATCCATACATTTGAAAACATAGCTTGACCTTTTATTTATACATTATAGATTGTCAAGTTGGCTCATTTACAAGTTACATTTACCAATAAACCATACGTTAGTCAGCTACAAATATTACATTAAACAAATAAATTTTATTTGCTAAAATATTGAAATCCTTCATTGGCCAACCCTACTTGGTAAAATGATTTCCAGTGTTAACCAAGTGAAGCCTGGTAAACACTGCAAACTCTACAAAATCCTTTGGAGGCTGAGTGAACTTGGTAAAAACTAACTTTCCTTTGCTAACCTAGCTAGCTTAGTAGAAACTGATTTCTGCTATAGAAACCTTTAGCACTTGAGTGAGCTCAGTAGAAACTCTCTTCATAATGTAACCTCTAGAAATGCTCAATAGACTCTATAATTTGCTTTGGTAACCTTCTGAGCTTGGTAGACTCTATCTTTTTCCTTGTTGATTTAACTTTTACTTTATTATAACTAGAAAAATGATCCATCATAGATAGCTTGGTAGACTCTGATTGATAACTAATATGACATTTATGTAACATCAAAGACAACACATAATTGAACAATTGTATCCAATAGATTGTTTGTGTAAAATGGGTGTGAATCATCAGTCACCCTTGGGAGGGAAGAGATGCTTGGGTGAAGGGGTTAGTTGGGATCACCCATGTAGTTGAGAAAATTGTCCCATGTGTGGAGATGATTTTGATGTGTTTCAATGGAGTATGGACTTCATGATTACTTGCATTCTTGGGAAGTATAAGGAGGTGTATGAAGAAGGAAGACATTGTTAATCCTTGAAAGGGCATGTAACTTATGAGAATATGTGAATATATGTGATTCATGGATTTGACATTCTTCTCATAAAGAGAGCCCACCTTCACCCTATATCTTGATTCTAATGTAGAATCTAAGTGCAAGCCTTGGGATGGGTTTTACTATGTTGTGTTGAATTGTGTTATTATAGTTTGTAGGATATGTGAATTTGAAGTTGTGCAACTATCTATGCCTTGTTTCTCCAAGCTCGGTGGGTGGCCTCCTTGAGGCCTAGGTTGGGAGGTGAGCCTCCATGGTTCCCAATGTTTATCTCTCTTTTGCAAGTTGTTACTTGATGATCTTGGAAACTTGGATTTAATGTGATCTTTCCATTTCATAGGAGAAGAAGACACTATCATTTTTTTGAAATGAAGGGAAAAATCCATGTTGACATGTGATGATATTGTGTGGTGAGAGTGTTGCCTTTGTTCTATTCCATCTGTTAATAGGGAGGTTGTGATTCACTTATATATTGTGAAAGGATATTTCCACTATGTATATTTTAAATTATTTTTTCCACCACCCTATGTTCATGTATGACAAGTGTGTAGTATGAAAGAAATGAGAGAACTTTGAAAAAGTATTTTGTTGAATTGTAATTATATTTTCATTTTCTTGGATATGAATGCATTGAAGAAAAGAATTAAGTGTCATGACAGACATTAGAAAGATGAATAGGAGATTATCATTTTGTTATTTTTATTTCCTCAAGTCTCATATGAATAACTTAGATGCATTTGTGTTCAATCTTGAATCATATCAAGTGTAGACTATGTTTCTAATTAATAATGAATTCATAGACATGATGGAGACATCATCAATAAAATTGGAGTATTGAAGTTCTTAAAATTATATGCAAAATATTTTATTCTGTCTCATGTAAGAGAATTTTGCAATTTTAAGTTGATAGTAATAGAGTATTGTTATGTACCAACCATAGATTTCACTTATGGAACAAGTATTAAAATACACAATGTAATGTTCAAATTTTATTAGCTTTGATATAAGTACCCATAAAGAGAACTATGAAGAAAACAAGACAATAAACTCCATTTAGAAAAAAAAGTACCTATAGATGCACATTCAGTCTCTAGAAAATGTATGAGCGAAATCAACAAAAGTCTCTTGGCAATACAGGTCAATAAAATAATAGGCCCTGAATAAGAAAATAATATCTTGGAAATTTAAGTTAGAAATATTTAAATTTTAAACCATCCCCTCATTAATAATGTAGCAGCCATGAGTTATGAATTCCTTAGGTCATGATAGGACCTTGTACAGAAAAAATATATATATTCCTCACACTTGCCCCAAACAAATGAAATATAATACCCTCCTTTTCACTTCCAAATTACAACTTTATGCAAACTCATAAAATTAGGCATCCATACCCTTGTCAGTACTTAGAAACAAATAAATATTATGCCCCTTTCTTCTAATGTGTGTCAGCTCCTCTTATCTAGGTGCCTACTACTTGGGAATCGAAAAATATTTGAAGTCAACCTCCTTTACACCGACCCATGCTTAGGGAAGAGAAAGTGAGGACATTGGTAAGTGTTTCAAGGTTGAAGTTTAATGCATGGTCAATTTTTCCTTGGGATCTATACCCCACTTGACATGATTGTTGATTTGGACACTTGCCTTGGGAAGAACCACCAAGTACATGAGCTAGACTTGCAAAAGGGAAAGACTTGTGGGTTATTAAAAATAAATAATGTATTTATATTGGGTTGGTCAGATTTGTTAGCAATTAAAATTACCTTTTTGTAATTTTAGATGAGACTAGATGCCTGTGTGTGTGTGTGTGTGTGTGTATAAACAGGGACGGGTTAGTAGATGAGAAGGATGTGTAAGCCTTATATAATTATAGAATAATTTAAGATGGAGCAAGGTTAACTAGATGTAGCTTAGGGGCTGATTTTAATAACTAAGTGAAGTTAAATATTTATATAGGCTTTAAATTTCTATGAAGGTTCTTTTCTGATTTGATGAGGCAAACAATAATTTATGGGGTCAAGAATTTTGACTGTAGATAAACTTAGTATTATCTAAGGAAGAGGTTGGAAACATGGTTAATATTAATAATAATTCTAAGGGTCGAGTTATTATATGAAAAAGAGAATAATAATAATAATAATTAATCCTAGTAATAGAAATCAAATATATATTATAAAATAAAATAATAATAATAATAATAATAAAATAAAATAGGAATAATCATTGAGTACATAACATGATAGAAATGTGAAGGATACACAAATAAGGATTGTTAAGTAGAAACAGATTATAGAATTGATTAATGAATCAAGGATAAATGGTTTTAAAATACCTAGTTGCAAGCATCTGGCAAGGTGAATAGGTGAAAGAATAGAGTGCAAGATTTTCATCGATATAGTCCTACAATGATAATTAAGGGAAAAATATAATATTGAATGTTGGGACAACCTTTACCAAGAACTATCTAAAGCATACTTCAAAATAAAAAAGTTGTGTTTTGTCCTGTAAATTTGGGCATGACACAAAAAATATCAATTAGGCAAAATGACAAAGTCAAATTTTAAGAGTAAAATTCATACCTTTAAAGGAATACTAGATATTTTTCATACTAACTTGTGTGGACCAATTGATGTGCAAAGATACAAAGGAGATAAGTATAGTATACTACTTGTTGATGACTATTCCAGAATGATGACAATTATGTTTCTAAAACAAAAATTTAATGCTTTCCAAATGTTTGAGTGGTACTTAGCAAGAGTTGAGAATGAAATAGGTAAAAGTATAAAGTGTTTGAGATCTGATAGAGGAGGATAATTCACATCAAATGAGTTTAAGATGTTATGTAATGATAGAGGAATCAAAAGATAGACATCTACACCTAGAACCCCTCCACAAAATGGAATAGCTAAAAAGAGAAATAGGTCTATAATGGACTATGCTAGAACACTCATAGTGGAGAACAATGTTGCTTTGAAATACTGGAGAGAAGCTATAAGTACATCTATCTATACCTTGAACCGAGTACAAATCAAGAAGGGTACTCATTTAACACATTTTGAACTATGGTACGACTACTCACCCAATGTGAAATATTTTAAGGTATTTGCAAGCAAGTGTTACATTCCTAAAGATTTTACAAATGATAAACTTGATGCAAAAAGTGAAGAAGGTATATTCTCAAGATATTCCACAAAAAGTAAAGCTTATAAGTGTTTAAATACTAACACATACAAAGTTGTGAAAAGTGTAAATGTGAATTTTGATGAATATACAAAAATATATGAGGCTAAATGGAAGAACTAGAAGAATAAAAATCATTTATATAATTTTATGAAGTTATGCCTGTTGAAGAAGATGGTGCAAATCAAGCTACAAATCAATAGCAAGTTTTAGCAATTGGCGAGTCACATACTATGAATGTCGAGTTGCATTCAAAAACCAAGCTACATTCAAATGCCAAATTATAGAATGAAGTTGAAGCACATTCTTGTTTTAAGATTAGTGGAAATGAAAGAAATGCTAAACTACTTGACAAAGATGCACATAGTGATGCTAAAGTTTAAAGACAAAATAAAGAGACTAGAACTAAGCCTAGATTGTCCAAATATATCAAAAGACATCATCCTACTATACAAATTATTGGAGTTAAAGATGCTAGACCAATGACAAGAAATAGATTGAGAAATGACACATGTTTGTTGAGTACGAAGGAACCAAAATTAGTGAGAGATTCTTTAGAAGATGTAAACTAGAGTAAAGCCATGTAAGAAGAGATTGAACAAATTTAGAAAAACAAAACATGGACTCTAGTTCCTAGACTAGAAGATAAAAATGTGATTGGCACAAAGTGGGTATTCAGAAACAAGTTAGATGAAAATGGTGAAGTCAAAAGGAACAAGGAAAGATTAGTTTCCAAAGGATATGCACAAGAAGAAGGAATTGACTATGGAGAGGCATTTTCTCCTGTTGCAAGGTTGGAAGGAGTAAGAACTTTACTTGCTTATTCTACATACAAGTGTTTCAGAGTTTATCAAATGAATGTTAAATCTACATTTCTGAATAGTATACTAGAAGAATAGGTTTACATAGAACAATTAGAAGAATTTTTTGATCTTAACATTAATAAAATGGTATGTAGATTACAAAAATCTCTATATGGTATGAATATTGGATTTGAAAGGGCTGATGATAATAGTAATTTGTACATGAAGACAAAGAAAGGAAAAGGTACTTTATTATCTAAATTTTTTGTTGATAATATCATATTTGGAGGAAATGATACTTTATGTAAGACTTTTGAAAATAAAATGAAGCAAGAATTTGAGATGTCTATGTTTGGAGAGATCAAATTCTTTGTGGGCTTGCAAGTATATCAAATCAAATATGGTATATACATCACTTAGTCAAAGTATGTAAAGAAAATACTAAAAACTTTTCGATTGGAGGATTCCAAACTAGTAAGTACACCTATGGTGATAGGACACAAGTTGTAAAAGAATGATGATTTAGCTAAGGTGAATCAAACATTGTATAGGTCTATGATTGGAAAATTACAATATGCAGTACATAGCAAACCTAATATTGCATTATCTATAGGAATAGTTGCAAGATTCTCTGCTAATCACATGGAGAATCATTTGCTCAATGTAAAGAGAATAATGAGATATCTAAAAGGAAAAAAAGAGTTTGGTCTATACTATAAGAAAACTAATAAATTTGAATTAAGATCCTATACTGATGCTTATTGGGCTGATGATAGAAAGAGCACTAGTGTAGGTGCATTTTCCTTAGGCAAGAGTTTGGCTACATGGACTAGCAAGAAACAAAACTACACTTCACAATCTACTACTAAAGTTGAATATGTTGTTTCTGATATAAATTATACAAACATTGTATGGATCAAATATCTACTCAAAGGTATGAAGGAAGAGATCACACGACTTGTAATGCTTTATTGTGATACTACAAGTTCTATCAATATATTAAAGAATCATGTGATGCCCACAAATACTAAGCACATTTCAATCAAGTATCATTACTTGAGAGAGTTAGTTCAAGATAAAGAGGTGAAGAATGAATATGTTAACACAAAAGAGAAATTTTTTGATATGTTCAGAAAAGCATTACCTAAGGATGCTCACAAGTAACTAAGAGGTAAACTAGGGGTGGTACCCCTATCAAAGGCTATCTAATTAACAAAAGGAGAGCCCCACATCAAACAAGTTGATTTTCATATGTTACACATTGATGCAATGGATCTTACTTTAGGAGCTGCCTAAAGTAATCAAAGAACTGAAATTTCAAATCAATCACAAGTAAGGTGATAGAAGGAGGAACTGAAGAAGTCTATATCTGTACATGCTAAGATGACAAGTCTTTGGCATTGTTGTCAAAGAGGGAGATAATTGCTAACCAAGGGAATTATAATTCGAGATATTTACTTTTCTTAGAGGGAGATTGGAGGCATTTATTGATTAGTAAAATAGAGAAAAACAAATCCTAAACATCTACCTAGTAAGAGGGGGATACAAGAAGTAATTTAGAGGTAGTTATAAGGAAGAGTTTTGTAACCTATTTAGAAGATGGAAGTTGCTGATAGAGGGAGAGATTTCAATACAAGGAATTATTATTTTTTTGGTATTTTGTTGGTCTTACTATTTTAACCTATTTAGTTTGGTTGGAAAAGGTGTTTTCCATTTGGTTGATCAATTTGGTTTTTCATTAATGCCAAAGAGGGAGATTGTTGAGAATAGACGGAAAATCATAAAAGAGGAATATTGTTTGAGGGAGATTTTTGAGCACGTACAAGTGGGGGAGATTGTTAAGAGTAGTCAAGTATGATAAATATGTTTCAATCATTGTTTTGTCACTAATGTTAAACCTAGTTTTTTCTAGTAAGACAACTACTAATGTCATTTAAGTACTATCATGTATTTGATTAATGAAGAAGCTTTGATCAAAAGATGTAACAATAGCACCTAGAGGAAAGGTTTACTTATGATTATTTAAAGAAGTACAAGAATCAATTAAGATAGTAATAACATGATGTATTGATAATCTACTTAAGGTTACAAAGGCTGGTTATACTAAGAAAGTTTAGAAGAACAAGTTACACAATGTTTGTCTGCAAAGTTTGAGTGAGTAGATTTTAGTTGTCAAGAAAAGTTAGTGCAAGTTGAGCAAAAAATTAGTTGGACCTGAGTAAAAGTCTATTCTAGTGTATGCTGAGAAAAATAGTGGATGTTGACTAAAGTTTAGTTGATGTAGAGCACCAGTAAACTTTAGTTCGTGTCAACTAATTTTGTAGATGATGCCAAGCAATGTAGTATGTGCTAAGCATCAGAACCTACTTTTTCTTCATCAAGTGACCAAAGAAAATAGTCTACATTGGCATGTTAAGTAAGAAGGCTTAAGGATATGAATGCTTGAAGGATAAACAAGCTATTAGAGCTACAATGAGTGAAGGCCAAGTAGGATGGATGATTGAAATAATGATATATAATATAAAAATGGAGTTGTAAATTATTATTAGATCTAGTCTTACTGTTACTCTCTAATAATTATATTAGACTAGGGTGAAATCATTTCGATTAAAGTTGAACTAATAGTCATTTGTAAATCCTTTGACTAGGTGACATTCAAAGTGAATGGTCTAAAGTCATCTAACAAGTTTCACTCCTAATAGGGTGATTGAAATCTTTTAATAGGATGACATTTAATAGTGTATATTATAACCTTTAATAGGGTTGGCCTTTCATAGGGCATCAATTCAAAAGTGTGAAAAAGAGCAGCATGTTACTAGTGGTTTTTTTTCAAATTGGGTTTCTACATAAATCATTGTGTCAAGTGTGTTGATGAATATTTAATGAATCATGTTTAAATTTCTACAAGTTGATTTAACAATAACCTAAAATTTTATAGTGATTGCATAATCTTATGGATACATGCATGATGATACATGTTTTATGGGTTCACGAAGCTGTGAAAAGTTTTATTTATACATTTGGACTTTGGATAACTGATTCACCCCCCCCCCTCTAAGTTATTCTAAAGTATTCCAACATAAATAATATCCAATTGGTAAAAAAAGTTTGTAGAATAATGATTTACCCTCCCCTCTCAATATTCTCTATGTCTAACAATTGGTATCAGAGCATAGTTACTCAAAATAGGTTTAACAACTTGAGTAAGATCCCTATGGATATGGAATAGTTGATGAAGAACCTTGAAGAGGTAGGTGAAAAAATTGATCTCCTTACCAAAGAAAGACATAAATTGAGAAACATATATGAAGACTCCAAAGTGTGCATTGAACAACTAAAGAACAAGATTCAACATCTCAAATCCAAGCCTAAATCTATTGAATCTAAAATTGGTGATGATGAATATTCAAAGTTGAAAATAGAGTACAAGATCTTGGAGCATGAATTGAAGATTTACAATCTAAAGTTGAATTTAAAGAGTGGTCCTAGAAAAGTTGAATATAATTTGAAGACTAAAATTTTAGATATTAGAGCCAATATAGCATAGGGGACATTTAAACTTAAAGCATTAAAAGTAGATCATTAAGAACTCCAAAATTAGAACACTATTGTGAAATGTGAACTAACTCAAAACAAGGTACAACTTGAAAAGCTCTATTCTAGTAGAGAAAATATTTATGAATAGATGATAGTACAAAGACCTACCTATGATAATACTAGTCTTGTTTACCTATTTATCATGTCTACAAAGAAAAATGAAAATAGATCAGATCTAAAAGGAAAAGATAAATCTAATGATAAGATTGAATCCAATCAATCCTCTAATAAATCTAAAGAAGTTGGATAACACAAGGAAATTGAGAAATTGGATGAACCTAAGAAAACTAGGTATGAATTTAGAGGTAAGTATTTTTCATATAATGAAATAGGTCATATGAAAAAGAGAATGTACAAATAAGTCATTTAATCATTTTACAATTTTTATTGTCATAATTGTCATCATATTGGTCATAAAGGAATTGATTGTAAGATACCTAAAAATGATAATGATAATAGGAATAATAGAATGTTTAGAAATGCTAACCCTATAAATAGAAGATCTAATGAGAGGACATCGAAAGAAATAAGACCTTATGAAGAAAGAAAGAAGATCATGTATTATAAGTGTAACAACTTGTTAGAAAATTTTTTGTAAGCATGAATGTTGATGATATTATTAGAAATAATTTAGAATAATTGGGGGGGGGGGAGTGAATCAATTATTCAAGGTACAAATGTACAATTCAAACTTTTTATCAAGTGTAGCAAGCACATTCAACCATTCATTCACCCAAGCTAAAAACCACCAGTAACATGCTACTCAATTCTCACTCTTCTAAAGTGATGCCCTATGAAAGGCATGCCTTGTTAAAGGCTTATAGCACACTAGTAAATGTGACCTTGTTAAAGGATTTATCCACCCTATTAGAAGTGAGCTTCGTTAGAGGACTTTAGAACATTCACTTGGAATGTCACCCTATTAAAGGATTTACAAATGGTTGTTAGGCCAACCTAATTCCATAGGATTTTCCTTCTATCCCAACTGATACAATTGCTAGAGAGTAACAATTAGGAGTTTTGACCTGATTAAAGCATACAACTCAACTTGCAAATTTTAGATCACCATTCAGCTCATATATTTGTCTAGCTTTCAGTCTCTGCAACTCTTGAGAACTTTTCCTCCTTTCAAGCTTAGTCTCCTTGGGTCTCCATGCTCAATGTACCAATGCAATCATCTCTTCTTGACCACTTGTAGAAGTAGATTCTATGTGCTCTGTTCTTAGTTCTTCCAGATGTCTTTACCTTGACACCCTACTAACCACTTCATAATTTGGCACTCCAGTAGCTCTTGCTTCTTGGTCTATGACTCTTTAAATAGGTCTTAGAGTTCTTTTTCTCACTCAATTCTTCCATCCTTTAATTTCAATTTGCATGGATTAGGTAGGATTTATTGAATCTAACCCATATTATGTTTCTTCTAGAAACATCATGAAGAATCCTTTTGAATTCACTCCAAAATAGTTGACATAGAATTCTATGCCACTAGCCTATCATCTTTATCCTCCAAATGGTTCACAAAATTCTAGGTAACAACTATGTTGGCTCAGATTTGGTGAATCTTTGATGTTTCAAATAATGCAACAACTTGGCACTATTGAAATCCTGATGCTCAACACATACTGTGTTACTTGGCACCAACTATGATTTTACTAATGCTCAGCACCTGAAGTTCACTTGACACTAACTAAGGCTTTCTAATGCTCAACACTTGATACTTTTCTTGGCACTTGAACTTCACTCAACAGTTGAAGATCACTCGAGAGACACTAAATTCTCCTTTTGCTTGGCTCCAACTAAGAATTTTCTTAGCTTCAACTAGCTTGCTCGATACCCACTAATGAACTTAGTTTAAGCTTTGTAGTCAACCTTGTTACAACTTATTTCTCCAATATTTCTATGTGTGACCAACCTCTGTATCTTTGAGTATGGTATCAATACATCATTTAACCATTATCTTAACTAACCTTGCACTTCATTACAACATCATAACTCAACCTTTCCCTTAGGTTCTTTTGTTACATCTTGTTGATCAAATCCTCTTCATCAATCAACTAAGTGATAGTACTTAGATCTTATAAGAAATTTCCATTCCTACAAATAGTAGGTTTGACATCAATGACAAAATAATGATTGAAAAAATTCTTTTAACAACAAATTTCCTTCTTTGGAAAAATCTCCCTCTTTGATCTTCAACAATGAGATTTTCAATTAAATTTCCAAAAATCAACCTCTTTCGCATTGATGGAAAACAAAACTGATCAACCATCAGACTAAACTATTCAACCATATGCTAACTAGGTTAGAACAGTAAGTCAAATGCCAAAAATAAAATTGTGTTACCATTTGTTTTCACATCTCCCTCTTTTGATCCACTATCCTGATTGCTTCATTTCTATTTCTCCCTCTTAGCTATTGTATCCTTTTCTTTTCTTCTCTCCCTCTATATGCATTTCTTATTTATCAGCTTCTTCATCTTTTCCTTCAACTATTGGTCATTTCTATCTACTTCTCCCTTTATCTTCATTTGATCAATTTCTACATTATCTCCCTCTTTCTTCATTTTTGATCTACTCAATAGTTGTTGATCAGTTTCTTGACATTTTTACCTCTTTGATAACAATGCCAAAAACATATTAGCATCTTATCATGCAAGTGTAGCATTTGCAAGTTCATTCAATTTCTCCCTTTGTCACCTTGCTTGTGACTGATTTGTAACTTCTACACTTTGATTACTTTAGGCATGAATCCTAAAGTAAACATCCTCTACATCAATTTGTAAAATCCTGAACAATCAGCTCATTTGATGTAGGGGAGTCTTGCCTTTTCTTAAGTAGCCTTGGCTAGGTGTATCAACCCTAACTTACTTCTAAGATACTCAAAAGCATCTTTAGGTACTGCTTTTGCGAAGATGTTAGCAATTTGTTCCTTTGAGTGTACATATTCTATTTTCACTTACTTATCTTCCACCAATTCTCTTATGTAGTGATACTTGATTGCAATATGCTTGGTTTTATCATGCATTATAGGGTTCTTTGATATGTTGATAACACTTGTATTATCACAATAAAGTATCACAGGCTCATTTACCTCTTCCTTCATACCTTGCAACAAATGTTTGATCCATACAATATTGGTGCAATTTATAGCAGCTGCAACATATTCAACTTCTGTTGTGGACTATAAGGTACAACTTTAGTTCTTACTGATCCATGTAATCAATCTTTTTCCCAAGAAAAGTGCTCCTCCACTAGTTCTCTTTCTATCATCAATATTTCCTCCCCAATATGCATTAGTGTAGGCTCTCAATTCAAACATTTTACTCCTATTGTAGTAAAAACCAAAGTCATCAATTCCTTTTAGATACCTCAGTATTCTCTTCACTGCCATCAAGTGATTTTCTCTTGGATTTGAAAAAAATCTTGCCACTATTCGAACAACTAATGCAATTTCTAGTCTACTATGTACAACATATTGCAACTTTAAAACCATTAATCTATACATTGTCTGATTCACTTCAGTAGACTCATCATTATTGGATAGCTTATATCCTATTGTCATTGATGTGTTAACTAGTTTTGAGTCTTCTAATCCAAATGTCCTGAGCATGTCCTTGATGTATTTGGATTGGGTCACAAATATGCCATGCTTCAATTGATATACTTGCAAACCAACAAAGAACTTGATTTCTCCAAACATTGACATCTCAAACTCATGTTTCATTTGATCAGCAAAATCTTTGCATAGAACATCTTTTCCTCCAAATATTATATCATCAAAAAAGATTTCTAATATCAAGATGTCTTTACCTTTTTCTACCTTGATATACAAGTTGCTATTGTCATCTATTCTCTCAAACTCAATCTTCACAAGATATTTGTGCAACCTCTCATACCATGCTCTTAGTGCTTGCTTCAAACCATAAAGTGCCTTATGTAGTTTGCAAACCATATGTTTGTTCTTGTCATCAAAAAATCCCTCTAGTTGTTCTATATATACTTCCTCTTCTAGTATACCATTCAGAAAATAAGACTTCACATCCATCTGGTAGACTTTGACACCTTTGTATGTAGCATATGCAAGTAATGTTCTTACTCCTTCATTTCTTGCAACAAGGGCAAATGTTTCCCCATAATCCAGTCCTTCTTCTTATGCATAGCCTTTACAAACTAGTCTAGCTTTGTTTCTAGTTATCTCACCATTCTCATCAAGTTTGTTTCCAAACACTCATTTGTTACCAGTTATATTCTTATCAGATGGTCTAGGAACTAAGGTCCATGTTTTGTTCTTCTCAATATGTTCTATCTCTTCTTCCATAGCTTTATACCAATCCTCATCTTGTAGTGCATCCTTTACTATTTTTGGCTCAACCTTGCTCAAAAAACAAGATTCATTCCTTAATCTATTCCTTGTCATAGGTCTAGCATCCTTGTCACCAATGATTTGATCTATAGGGTGATGCCTTCTTATATTCTTGGCTAATCTTGGTTCTATCCTTATTTCCATGTTTGATCCTTTAGCTTCAGAGTCATTTTTCTCTTCTCCATCTAATATTTCATCATTTCTTTCATGTGTATTGTTCTCAGAATTAGAATGTGCATTTTCTACATTCTGAAACTCAGCTTCTAAATGCAGCTCAACATTCACTGGCTATAACTCAATTGATACTAAAAAATTTTGTTTCCCAACTTTATTTGTAGCACTTTCTTCAATAGTCATTCCTTCATAGAAGTATACAAAAGATCTATAGTCTTCTAATTTTTAAGTTCCATCAACCTGAACATCTGCATGCTCATCAAAATTTACATTTGCACTCCCCACAATCTTATTAGTATTAGTATTCAAACACTTATATGCTTTGCTTCTAGTGGAGTAACCAAGGATTATGCATTCATCACTTTTTGCATCAAACTTGCCATTTCTAGTGTCTTTTAGAAAATAGTTTTTACAACCAAAGACTTTGAAATGTTTTACATTAGGTGTGTTGGAGTTCTTTCTATTAAAGAACATATCAAATAGATTTAAACCTAATACCAAGAAACAAAGACCAGGAACATGCCTAAGGATGAGCTAAATCCTTTGTTCAACAATTCTAAATGTTAGTTCTAGACCAATTAATAGAGTCAACAAGACTCACTACACTTTAGGCTCTACTAAGCCAAGGTAGGAAAACCTAAGGGATCTATCTTATAAACTTGATACTTTTCTCTGCAAGATTGTCCCCTATAGTAGAAATGGTCAATATCCTTCTATAATGTGCTAACAAACTTCCTGATTATAGTAGCTAATTACAACCAAAGAAAGTAACAAAAAACAAGCCATGACTGACACTTCTAGCTCTTCAATACATCAAATGGGAAATTGATATTCAATTAAAATTTTGATCTCTCAACATAACTTGGGTATGCAATAACAGAGAACATGTATCCTTCAAGTTGACCAATCCCTTATCCATTGAACCTTAACATGCAGATGGATACCTAAAGTATACTCATATATTGACCATCTTAGCCATCAATTTTGACTCTCCGAACTATACAGTAACCATTTTCATAACATCTTATGCATTTGGAAAGAGTTTTAGGATCTTACGAAATGATCAAAATATCAGAGGGCTTCAAAATTTATGCCTTGATCCTATGGCAATCGTAGCATCAGGGGCCTTTCTTTTTCCTTCTATGATCTTATGACAAAGTTGCAAGATCGTGGGTCTCCACATTTCGGTCCTCAACATTACGATCCATCGTAACATTGGGCATTCTCAAAATTTGTTCCCCAAAGATGCAATGGGTGATGACACTGCACCATGTGGCACCTTTAAAATTTAGTTGACTTCTGCCATAGTGGTCCCCTCCATGCACAAGTAGGAGCCACCCATTTGAGAGAATGTGTCTTTGAAGAAAATAGTTGCATTGAGTATTAGTGCTTTTAAAGAACAATGAAAACTATTTCTCATGCATATGGAAAAAATGTCCATCTGCTACCTATATGCTCTATTTTGTTGCCATGAATTTCTCCTTGCAAAGTGGATCTTGCTACCTGGTCATGAACCTCCATCAATGCCATGGGAGTGAGAATGCCTGCAAGCCATGGGTTCTCTTTATGTATGGCTAGCTCATTTTCTGCAGCTTCCTGTTCCTTTTGGATGCCAAACTCTCCATGAAGTCTTTTCCCAGCATTTCTCTTAGGTGGATCTCTTTTATTGGGGATATTCTACCCTGTAGATCTACATATTTTTTTCCAAAATGTGGGCTAGGTGAAGCTTCCTCAGCGTGAGCACTCCCTCTACCTAGCAATTTTGGCTGATGTCATCCTCTCCCTTAAGCTACGACCTAGATGTGGAACGAGCCGTTATCTTTCATAATAATATAAGCAAATCTTCACATTGAATTCCATGGCCACTGTTGGAGTTCTAAAAAAGCTTGAGAGCCCATTCTTGATGTAGATATTAATGGAAGAAGAGACTGCATCCAAGCCATTCTCATCAATTTTTTAACAATACAAAAGGGCTAGTGAATAAATTCCACCATTAGTACTACCGCCTAGTCTCCTCATTCTTCCACATGGGGTTAGATGATGAAACACTCCATTTTAACACAAAAAACTCATGACCATGCTAGTGGAAAGAGATTCACAATTAAATGAAAAAATTGATTACATTATAATTTTCTTAAGTATAGATGGCAAACAAACAATCCATTCTTAGATTTTAACAATCTCCACCTCACCCCAAATCAAAATGGCTTGGATTATCATATTGATCCTTGAATCCTCGTAAATTACATATACATACTGACTAGATTCTAATAGAATGAAAATGAAAATAGCCTATTATTAATCTGATGGAATCGATCGGGCCCAAAAGTGGGCCCGACTAAAAAAAAATTGTTCTCAAACAACTGATATTGGAAAGTGATCCAAAAATTACTTTGAACTACCTAGAATCAAACTTGACTACTAAATCATCAGTTAAACCTCATTTTATCACTATTCTTTAAACTATGATTTGCTGACAAGAAGGCTTGATAACTAGCTTTAAAAATTGACATAAACATTTAGTTGGGCTCCGAAACTCAAGATCTCTTTTCTCTCTGACACATCCAATAAGCCTACAAAATTTCATCACATGATGACATCAGGGTCAAAAGATATCGACCTGTGAACATGCCTCCTTAAAATTGCCTACAAATAAACATGTCAGAAAACTAGAAAATGCCTTTGGTTTGAGCTTTGAAAACTAGGCAAACAGGCACTTGAGGATCTGGATTCTGGGGCACTGGTAGACATTGACATAGAAAATGTGAATCATCAATTTGGGCTCATGATGAATCGCATGATGCATTTGGAAAGCGTGCAAAGTTGGCTATTTGAATTTGTAGGACAATGATCATCAGTAAAAAAGTACTTTTTGTAAATGGAATGACCTTTGGAAAGTGTGCAGATGGATTCATCAAGAATTGAAAATTGACACACTTTTAGTTTTTTAGAGTAGAATGAAAAAGGATCAAACTATTTAGTCCCACCAATCATGGACTCAAATATATGACATCCCGAACAGGGCTCTCAATCAATCTGCACTTCTGAATACCAATGAAACCTTAAAAATTGCAAATGGAATCACGTTTGAAAACTAATCAAATGGATTCATCATAAGCTCAAATCTAGAGCATGTAAATTCTTTGACCCCTAGAAAATGATGCAAAATCAAATTTCTTATTTGGTTCAACTTGTCAAAATTTATGGCTTGTCAAATAGGGCTACCCAAAAATATGAACAATAAGCAGATTTGCAACAAAGGCAACTAACCAACTTTGAGGGGTTTGAAACCTAGTCAAATAGATTTTAAATAACTTGAAACTTGAAAAATAGGCTCTTTGATATGCATATTAAATATCCTAAAAGTGGAAGGTCATGAATCTTAACCGAGTGAAAGATATTCAAATGCAAACATGCCCTCTGATCACTATTTGACAATTAGGCAGAAAATCTAAAATCGAAGACCACTGAAAATGGGACTTCGCAGAATGGTTCAAAATGTCAGTCTATCATTATGGAACACATGGATAGGCCAAATTAAGGGTGTTAGAAACACAAAAAACCACTTAGGCATTAATACAATAGCCAGGTACTTAAGCATGAAAAGCATTCATAGGGGGCTCAAAATTTGGACTAGGTACTCAAAAATGGAAATGCAATTTTGACCACCAATAGTGGCTCTGTCTGGGGATGCATTCCCCTTATGGGCATGGTAAGAATTCAGATCTCTGGATGAAGAAAAATACTCAAAAACTTCTTGAACAACTAAAAGCAAGGAAACCTATTCTAACTATACAAGATGGTGACCTCAGGCCACTAAAACTTTTCCAAACCTCTTACCTCTCTCAAACACTTGATTCGGATTTATATTTCTCTAAAGTAAATTGAAACTTTGATTATCCTTCATTTTACCCCACACATAAAAAAATTCAATTGACTTAGCTCACAAAACAAAATAACTTTCCTGACTTTCATAGTGCATACTAGGGTCATCCTTACCATAATGCTCACTATGAAAATAGGGTTTAGCATGCTCAAATATACTAGGATAAAACTGATAACTATCTTCAATAGATGGATTATGCATGCTCTCAAATTTGGGAGAAAGATTAGACACATCTTGTAATTGTGAATCTCCATGTGCAGCTGGTTGACATTCAAATGAGTATTCATATTTATACTCACCAATATTATCCTTGTCAATGACTAAAACCGATCTTGGGATCTTCATTAATTCTTCACAATCAAGAAATAGATTAGTCACATTAAAACATTTATCATGAAACTCCATGCAAGGTCCAAGTAGATTTTCAATAACCACTTCATCTAACACCTCACCATCATAACCATAATTGAAATGATGATTAGGTCTTACCTCATATGAATCATCATAGAACTTATTGTGAAGTGTTGGCTTATTTTCAAAGACAACTTCATCAAGCACCTCATCATTGAGCTCACAAAATGAAGTATCATTAGAATATTCACTATCACACTTGAAGAAAGAAAAAATTGATTTGTTACTACAGTATGACAGTGTGTCACCATTTGTATCTAGCTCAACTAAATCTAAAACCTCCATGTCCTCGTCAAACAAGGTATTGATTACTCCATGCAAGGTTCCTCTCTGAACATTCTAAAAAAAGATGGGTTGATCATCATCAAACTCTCCATCATATAAAACATTATTATAAACCTTAAAACCATTTCCAACATCACTATCATGAGAACTTTCAGCATGTGAAGCTGAAAAATCAGAATCATCATCATCACTCAAAGACATAACATCCCCTTCATCAACTAAGCAAGTAGAGTACAAATCAATGTTACTCACATCACCTTCACTAGGATGATTCAAATGACTTACCCACCAATCATCTCTTATTTTAGCACTAGGTGCTATTGTAGTAACTATAGAATTACTTATGTGCTGATGATTACAATTACACACAATCCCATGGTATTCATCTACACAACTAGGTAGTTGATCTTTGTAAATAACCTCTTTGTCCTCAAATTGTGTAAATAATTCCTCTTCAAAACCTTCAACTACATGCTGATTTATAAAATCCAAAGACAGAACTTCACTTTCATTTTCAGATTTAGAAAAAGAAACTAAACTTTCACTCGGATAAGAACAAATACTATCCTCGTTGCTCTCTTCCTCCCAATCAGCAATGGACTCATATGAAAAAGAACATGTAATATCATTTTCCTCACCTTATTTAGAGTAACCACTCTCATCATCTTCTTCATATGATGCCTCTTCATCATATACTAGTTCAACAACAATGTTCACATCACTTGAAACACAACTTTTAGCTTCTTCACCCACATAAAACTAAGATGAATGCCTTCCAACATCATGATTAATTACATTCTCAACACAAATAAAATCATCAATTTGAAAAGCAACAACTAAAATTTAATCTTCTACGTATAACTTATCAAGTGAATCAACCCCAATATCTACTGTTGGAGTACCACAAACATATGCATCTTGACCTACAATAGGCATGTTCTTTTCTACACACATATTTTGATCTATAAATTCAATCTAATTATACATTATAGTAGGGGTGTTGACATTCTAATCTATATTTGAACACTCAACATGATACTACCCTTGATTTTTGTCTTGATTATGCAAGCAAGCAACCTTAGGGAAATGACTCCTAGTAAATCCATACTTTAAATTATTCTCAATGTCCATGCCAGTCATAAAAGCTTGATATAAAGTTTGAGGTTCTTTATCCCTTAACTAGTAACTCATTTTCTTGTTGAATGCACCCAGGTAAACTATTAGGCATACTTGATCCCTCAATCTAAATTTCTCAAGGATCTCATTCAAGGTTGTTACAAATCTAATATTAAACTGAGGGACAAGTTCACCATCCTCAATATGAATCCTTAAAAACTTACCATAAAAATCAAATATTCTCACCCTCTCACCAAATTTCTCCATGAAGGCTGCATGCAACTCACTCCAAGATGAAATAGAACATGCTGGTAAAAAGGAAAACTAGTCTCTAGCATCACCTTCTAAAGTTTGCACAAATAATTTCTTGTGTACATCCTCATGAGAAATCTCATAGTCACCCATCAAATCACTAAAAACTTGAACTTTCTAAATAGCTAAAATAGTATGGTTACCACTAAATTTAGACAAATTCTTTCTAATATTATACAAATTGACATTTGGGAAACCATAGATACCATCAAAAAATAATTGTGTATATCTCTTTGTAGAAAAAAATCTATAATTTTGGTCAATGGACTGCATACTAGGTGAAAAGAAATATGTCTTCTCTTGCAAACTTACAACTCACCAGAGTATCTTTCAGAATTTATAAGTTGCAGTAGATCTAAAAATTCATCTACCAACTTAAATCTCTAACATATTCCATGATGTAAATACATTTTCTAAAACTACCTTTCATAGAATATGCTAATATGCATTAAACACTTCTCCTTCTTAGTGCTAAAATATCACTGGATGGAGAAAAAATTCATATAACTTACTTTCCTAAAAAGAAATCTCAAGAAAGAGGAAAATACCTTAAAAATGATGCTTGAAAACCTCTTCAATGATGTAAACAACAGTAGGTTCAAACCTTGTCTTGATTTAGTAACTCTTGCATAGCATCAACCACTTTCTTTACAACCATTGCTAAAGGCCTGAGATGACTTCTTCAATTCTGCATTCCAACTATTGCAATTGCACTGGTGTAGAGATATAACTTTGAGTCACCATTCACTAAGTGAGAAAATATTTGCCCAACTTGCACAAAAGAACAAGTTGGTCTAGAATTTATAATAGGTATTTGAAAACTCACACAACCTTGGAGCATCAGCCCCTTAACAAAGTGAAATTAAACATATTCTTGACCCTTAAAAGAACAATAACACTTTGAAAACACTCTTAAACTAAAATAACTGATGATGGAATCAGTAGTGACAATACAATCTTTCTTCAACCTTCAAAGATATTGCATTCTTGGATAAAACATCATTGGGAGGCATGAAACTTTAGTATGAGCTTGCTGCTAACAACAAACTTTACACATCCCTTTCTTGTAATTGTGTTGAATCACTCTTAGATTGCAATACTCCCTAGCAAAGTTGCCATTTTGTTGGAGTTATTTTTGGTAAAGAACATATCAGGTAGATTTAAACCTGATACTCATAAAGAAAAACCAGGGACATGCCTAAGGATGAGCTAAATCCTTTGTTCAGCAAGGCTAAATCTTAGATTTAAACCAGTTAAAAGAGTCAATAGGACTCACTACACTTTAGGCTCTACTAAGCGAAGGTGGGAAAACCTAAGTGATTTATCTTATAAACTTGATACTTTTCTCTACAAGATTGTCCCCTATAGTAGAAATGGTCAATATCCTTCTATAATCTACTGAAAAACTTCCTGATTGTAGTAACTAATTACAACCAAAGAAAGTAACAACAAACAAGCCATGACCGACACTTATAGCTCTTCAATACATAAAATGGAAAATTGATATTCAATTAAATTTTTGATCTCTTAGCATAACTTGGGTATGCAACAACAAAGAACATGTATCCTACAAGCTAACTATTGGAAATGAGAATAGAGTAACTAAGAAGGGGGAGGGGGGGGAATCAGTTACTCCAAAAACTTTCACAGTCCCTAAGATGTCTGAATATCTCCTTGATTTGATTAATATGAAATGTCGAAACTTGATAATGCAACAAATGAAAAATATTAAGAACTGATATGTTATCATGCACAAAGCAATTTAGCAATTAAGAACACAAGAGACACTAGATTTAACGTGGAAACCCAATATGGGAAAAACCACCAATGTAACTAGATACAATTTTTCACTCTTCTGAAGTGAGCCCTATTAGGAGCCAACCCTGTTAAAGGTTACAAAAGCACACTATTAGGTGTGACTGTGTTAAAGGATTTAGTCACCCTGTTAGGAGTGGCCTTGCTAGAGGTCTTTAGAACAATTCAACTGAACTATCACCTTGTTAGAGGATTTATTGAATGGCTATTAAACCAACTTTGTTAAGAGATTTTGAATTCACTATTACAATGGTTAGAATGCAACAATGAAGTGACTTAACATAAAGTACAACTTATCTTTGTTGATTACAGATCTTTGTTATGCTTGGTTGGATCCTCGCTGATCAAATGCAAATTTACAGCTCCTTCAACACATCTAATCCTTCATTAGACTTTTCTCAACATTCACCTTATCATTTCATACTATAATTCGCATTCATAATTTCTTTTTCACAATCACACTTTTAATTCATAACTAGAATGACCATATATACCTTTCAGATTATTTAAGTTGGCTCAAATCACTGACTAAACAAACAATTACAACATTCGGCTAGAAGTAATTAATTTGCAAATCCCTATACTGGCCGACCTGCACGATAAACTTTGTTCAAAAAATAATTCCTGTGTTAACCAACTGAGCTCGGTGAATACATCAAACTTTGTGACAATCCTTCAATCGCTGAGAGAACTTAGTAAGTACTGAGTTTCTTAACATAACCAAGTGAGCTTGGTGGAAACTACGCTTTGGAGACTGAGTGAAGTTTGGTTAACACTAACTTCTCCATGATTCCTTTGATGACCGAGTGATCTCGGTGGAAATTACCCTTTCAAGACCGAGTGAAGCTCAGTTAACACTGACTTCCACATTTCCTTCATTTATCGAGTGAGCTCGATGATCACTGTCTTTCACCTTTCCTTTTTTGACCGAGTTAGCTCGGTTAACACTATCTTCCTCATTTCCTTTGATGACCGAGTGAGCTCGGTTGGCATTGTAGATTGCATTGCAGACTGTTTGAGTATGGTGAATTTGAGACTAATGACTGATATGACATTTTTGTGACATCAAGGAAAAAATTATCCAACAATCTCCCTCTTTGGCATTGATGGCAACACAACATGTCATAACAGAATAAAATTTTGAAAACAAGTCCAACAAGATAACAGACTTTTCACTCTTTCAATAATCTCCCTCTATTAAGGGACTTCATGGCAAACTTGATAAAAAAATTTTCCCTCTTTTAATAATCTCCCTTAACACTCCCTCTGTTAAGGGACTTCATGGAAAACTTTTCAAATCTCACAAATTTCATAAGGATATGACAGTAAATCTCTCCCTCTTTAAGAACACATGCCAAAGACAATAGAAGTTAAGTGAATTGTAGTGTACCTTTAGTACTTATTCATATGCAATGATTTCTGATGAAGCTGCATCAACAAATAGATCTTCAATCTTGTATGCGTTGATGCATCACTAGAACTCATTTTTAGTGGACTTCTGATAGGGGAATGACCCCTAACTTACCTCTGAGATACAAAAATGCATCCCTAGGTAAAGGTTTTGTGAATATGTTAGCAATTTGTTCCTTTGTATGGACATATTCCAATTTGATCTCCTTGTCTTGCACCAATTCTTTGACAAAATGATATTTTATTGCAATATGCTTGGTCTTGGAATGCATCACTAGATTCTTAGATATGTTGATTGCACTAGTATTGTCACAGAACATGGCAACTGGTTCATTGATCTCCATCTTCATTCCTTGCAATAACTGGTTAAACCAAACAATATTTGAACAGTTTACTGCTACAGCAACATACTTTGCCTTTGCTGTAGATTGGGATGTACAATTTTGCTTTTTTCTTTTCCAAGAAACCAATCTTTTTCCAAGAAAGAATGCTCCTCTACTTGTGATTTTTCTTTCATCAAGGTTTCCTGCCCAATCAGCATGAGTAAACACTTTCAAATCCAAATTACCTCCAAATTTGTACCATAAGCCATAATCTTTAGTTCCTTTAAAATATCTCAGTATTCTTTTGACTGCCATCAGGTGAGTTTCTCTTGGCTTTGCTAAAAATCTTGCAACAATACCAACTGCAAGGGCAATATCTAGCCTGGTATGAACTACATATTGCAATTTTTCAATCATAGATATATACAATGTTTGATCTACCTCTTTGGATTCATCATCTTTGGTAAGTTTCAATCCAGTACACATAGGAGTTCCAACAGGTTTACAGTCCTCCATACCAAACTTTTTCAATATCTCCTTGATGTATTTTGATTGAGTGATGTAGATGCCATTCTTATTTTGTTGAATTTGAAGACCAACAAAGAATTTTATTTCACAAAACATAGAAATTTCAAATTCCTTTTTCATTTGTTCTAAAAAGTCTTTGCAAAGATTATCATGCCCTGTGAAAACAATATCATCTACAAATATTTCTACCAAGACAATCTTATTATTTGGTCCTTCCTTTATATACAAGCTACTATTATCATTAGTTCTTTGAAAACCAATCTGAGTAAGATAGTTATGCAATCTTTCATACCATCCTCTAGGGGCTTGTTTTAGACCATACAGTCCCTTGTGTAATTTGCAGACCATGTCCTTTTTATCTAGATCAACAAAACCTTCAGGTTGTTCAATGTAAACCTCTTCATCCAGTATTCCGTTGCGGAATGCTGACTTGGCATCCATCTGATAAACTCTAAATCCTTTGTGAGCAGCATATGCAAGTAAGGTTCTAACTCCTTCCAATCTTGCAATAGGAGCAAAGGTTTCTCCATAATCTATGCCTTCTTCTTGAGAGTATCCTTTGCATACCAATCTGGCTTTGTTTCTGGATACCTTACCATCTTTAGTCAACTTGTTTCTAAATACCCACTTGGTTCCAATTACATTCTTATTTTTAGGCCTTGGTACAAGAGTCCATGTCTTGTTCTTCTCTATCTATTCTATTTCCTCATTCATTGCCTCAATCGAACTATCATTTGTCAATGCATATTTAATGCTTCTAGGTTCAAAATCAGCAAGTAAACAAGTATTTTTCAGCTTGTTTCTTGTCAAGGTTCCTTCAGACTTGTCTCCAATGATCTGATCTGGTACATGTTGTCTTCTAACATATTTAGCTAATACAGGTTCTTTGCCTCTTGAATGAGTTTCATTTCTATCTCCTTGTGCTTCAATTTCATGTTCAGGCTATTCTAGCTTGGTAAGAATTGGCTCAAGCACTTCAGACTCGGTAGATACTCGCTCGGTAATGTCTGAATGTTGTTGTGGCTCAGTTTGAACTTTTTGTAACTCGATTACTGATGACTTAGGAGTTGAGGATTCTTGAGTGAACGACATGCTTGATATAGTATCTGGTTCAATGTAAACAAATCTTTTGTAATCTTCAGGTACCTTTTTGCTTTCTTTTTTATATTTATCTGCAAACTCATCAACTTTCAAATGTGCACTTTCTATAACTTTGTGAGTGGATAGATTTAAACATCTATATGCTTTTCTTTTGCAAGAATATCCTAAAAATATTCCTTCATCACCTTTTACATCAAATTTTCCTTTTCTAGATTCTTTCAAAATATAACATTTGCTTCCAAATACTTTTAGATAACTTACATTGGGTTTGTTGCCATACCATGATTCATAGGGAGTTTTGAATGAGTCCTTCTTCAACTATACTTGGTTTAAGGTATGAACTATAGTGTTGATGGCTTCCTTCTAGTATTTGATAGCAACCTTCTTTTCTATCATCAGGGTTCTTGCACAATCCATGATGGATCTATTTCTTCTTTCAGCTATTCCATTTTGTTCATGAGTTCCTAGTGCTGAGACTTGTCTTTTAATACCTTTTTCAATGCAGAAGTTGTTGAATTCATGTGAGATGAATTCACCACCTCTATCTGACCTTAAGCATTTTAGTATTTTTCTTGTTTCTTTTTCTAATCTTTCCAAATACAATTTGAATTTCTCAAATGCTTCTGATTTATTCCTTAGATACATGACAGTCATCATTCTTGAGTAGTCATCAACAAAAGGAATGAAAAAAATTTCTCCAGTATAGCTTTCTATTCCAATGGGTCCACACAAATTAGTATGCACAATTTCTAATATATCTTTAGACTGATAGTTCTTACTTTTAAAGCTAGTCTTTCCCATTTTACCAATCTGACAATTCTTGCATAGACCAACCTCAGGTTTCTTAATGTTAGGAATGCCTCTCACTTTCTTGAATTTGCTTATTTTTACTAGATTATCAAAATTGAAATGACACAACCTTTTATGCCATAAACAACTTTCTCCAATTTGAGCAATAAAACATGAGCATTCACCAAGTTCTAGATAAAACAAGTTACTTTTAGTTTGGGTGCTAGATTCTATCAGCTTTCTTTGCTCATTCAACAGTCTTGCCTTTCCATGCATGAATTCCACCTTGAATCCAGTATTGAGTAAATGTGCCACACTTAGAAAATTATGTTTAAGACCTTCAACCCAATAGGAATTATTACATACAAGTTGTTTGGTTAGATAAATTCTTCCTCTTCCTTTTATGAAACAAGGTTCATTATTACCAAACCTTGCACTGCCACCATCATAGTCTTCAAACTGATCAAACTTAGTTTTATCACCAGTAATATGATGTGAGCAACCATTGTCTATAATCCATGTATCATTCTTACTTATATGAGAAACAAGTGCCATTTTATCTTCCTCATCACTATCAGAATCATCTTTAATGGCAATATAAACAATTTCATCCTCACTATTATCAGAATCTTTAGAATTTTCAGCCATGAAGCATGATTTCTTACCTTTGTTCTTGGATGATTTGAAGTCTTTCTTACAATTCCATTTCTTTTCATCATGGGTTTTCTTGTTTGGACACCTTGCTGCAATATGACCAATTTCTTCACAAGAAAAATAGATTAGAGGAACTTTACCTTTGTATTTTCATTTGCCTCTAGAATATTTCTTTGGTAGCAGAGCTTCAATCACTTTGAGGTCACTGTCTGAACTTTGGCTCGATCCATTTTCACTTTCTGACTGAGATTCCTTCAACTTTTTTTTTTTCTCCTTGAGTGAGAGCTTGGCTTGAAATTTTGATTCAATGTTCTTGGAGTCTAGAACATAGTTGTCAAAGTTATCTAGTTCAAATGCAGTTAGTCTTCCGACTATGGCCTCAAGATTTATCTGATGATTTGCTTCACACCTTCTTTCCTGAATTGCAGAAACTCTAATTGCATACATGCGAAGCAAGGTTCTAGGAACTTTTCTTATAACTATTTCTCCTTTGATATCACCTCTAGATGCTCTGATTGCACTCACACATGCTTTAACTCTTTCAACATACTTTGCAATGTTTTCATCCTCTCTCATCCTCATTTGATCAAATTTTCCTCTTAGACTTTTTTCTTTTGCTCTTCTCACATTATGATCTCCTCCATAGATCTCTTTTAGCTTGTTCCACATCTCAAAGGTAGTTTTGCAGTTCTTAATGTCATCAAATTCTTCATAACTGAGAGTAATTGCTATGTCTATCATCATATTGTTGTGAGTCTTCTTTTCAGCAATGTCATTGACAGACAATGTGCCAGGAGGTTCTTCATATTTTTCTTCAAGGTATTTTAGTCCAGTATCACCAACAATAGCCAAATGAAGTCTCATCAATCCTTGCGATGCGGAGAAGTTATCTCTGTTGAGTTTTGGAATTTCTCTTTTGTAAGACATTTTGATCTTTGGCTTAGATCCTTGAAATCTCTTCTTGCAAGCACCAAAAGCTCTGATACCGATTGTTGGAAATGAGAATAGAGTAACTGAGAGGGGGAGAGGGGGAATCAATTACTCCAAAAACTTTCACAGTCCCTAAGATGTCTGAATATCTCCTTGATTTGATTAATATGAAATGCCAAAACTTGATAATGCATCAAATGAAAAATATTAAGAACTGATATGTTATCATGCACAAAGAAATTTAGCAATTAAGAACACAAGAGACACCAGATTTAACGTAGAAACCCAATATGGGAAAAACCACCAATGTAACTAGATACAATTTTTCACTCTTCTGAAGTGAGCCCTATTAGGAGCCAACCCTATTAAAGGTTACCAAAGCACACTATTAGGTGTGACCCTGTTAAAGGATTTAGTCACCCTGTTAGGAGTGGCCTTGCTAGAGGTCTTTAGAAAAATTCAATTGAATTGTCACCTTGTTAGAGGATTTATTGAATGGCTATTAAACCAACTTTGTTAAGAGATTTTGAATTCACTATTACAATGGTTAGAAAGCAACAATGAAGTGACCTGACATAAAGTACAACTTATCTTTGTTGATTACAGATCTCTATTATGCTTGGCTGAATCCTCACTGATCAAATGCAACTTTACAGCTCGTTCAACACATTTGATCCTTCATCAAACTTTTCTCAACATTCACCTTATCATTTCATATTATAATTCACATTCATAACTTCTTTTTCACAATCACACTTTTAATTCATAACTGGAATGACCGTATATACCTTTCATATTATTTAAGTCAGCTCGAAGCACTGACTAAACAAACAATTACAATAGTTGGCTAAAAGTAATTAATTTGCAAATCCCTATACTAGCCAACCCTCACGGTAAACTTTGTTCAAAAAAATAATTCCTATGTTAACCGACAGAGCTCAGTGAATACAACAAACTTCATGACAATCCTTCAATCACTGAGAGAACTCAATAAGTACTGAGTTTCCTGAGATAACTGAGTGAGCTTGGTGGAAACTATGCTTTGGAGACCGAGTGAAGTTTGGTTAACACTAACTTCTCCATGATTCCTTTGATGACCGAGTGAGCTCAGTGGAAACTACCCTTTGGAGACCGAGTGAAGCTTGGTTCACACTGACTTCCACGTTTCCTTCATTGACCGAGTGAGCTCCATGATCACTCTCTTTCACCTTTCCTTTGTTGACCAAGTTAGCTCAGTTAACGCTGTCTTTCTCATTTCCTTCGATGACCGAGTGTGCTCGGTTGGCACTGTAGATTGCATTATAGACTGTTTGAGCTTGGTGAATTTGAGACTAATGACTGATATGACATTTGTGTGACATCAAGGACAACATTATCCAACACTAACTAGTCCCTTATCCATTGGGCATTAACTAAACCTTAACATGAAGATGAATACCTAAAGTATACTCATATATTCAGGCATATGATCTATCTATTTGACTTTCAAATAAACATCAATCATCATAACTGCTCTCATACTTATGGTAAAATCCTTCTGGTATAACCTACAACCCTATCAATGTAATCAAGCATTTATTTGGATTCTTTGTTCCAATAGCAAGTTTATTCTGACATACAACCTTAAGGGATTGCAATTGACTTCAAGCTCTTCGTTCCTAAACACAAAAGATTGCAAATGACAGAAGCAAGAGATGAGAATCAGAATGAAACTAAAAGAAATAAAACTCTTGCAATAATATCATTGAAACCAATACATTGTTTTCATATCAAAACTTAGAAATACACAATAAATGACAGTATGATAGGAAATTTCTCCAAAGGAATACAATATGTTGTTCATAACAAAAGAACACTAGGAAAATGGTATCATAACTATGAGAAAATCTCAAGAAATTGGAACCAAACTAATCTCACAATCCTCCTAAAATATTCAAAGAATTAGAACCCTTACAAAGAGTGGAGAGGGAAGATATATAGGACAAAAGATCTTTCAGGAAATGTAATCTGGAATTGACATTTGTCCCACTGAAAGAGTCTTCAATCTGAAGTTGCTGAAACTAAACTTCCTCATCTACTTGTAATTAAAATCATCAATGATGCCAAGATATCTGATATATCCTCACTTTAAAGTAATCTATAAATATATCATGAAGAAAATATTAGGAATTCATCACAAACTATACTAAAGCTTCAAAAATCTGATCTTTTCTTGTCACATTTGCTTTTCCAGGAAATTCAACTTGTGCTTGCTAAAAACATTATTGCTTCAACCAACTTCAAAAAAATTCAATTCATCCCTTAATTTGTTGGAGAGGTCAAATCTGATGAAGTTATGTATATATTTGATTGCAATTTCATCTACAACATTAAATTTGCAATTTTCACAGAGAAGCCCCAAAATCAGAAAACATCTTATAGCTACTACCAGCTAATACCTGCTCAAAAACTAACTTCACAACCTGAAAATTTTCTCTTTTTTGGTTTCGATAGTATATTACACTACCTATTCTAGATAAAAATTGCCCCCCTAAGACCAATTTGAAAATCTGCCTGCCAGACTGAACATAACATGTTTAAAATTTAAAAATTTAAAAAGTTCATATAGTTGAACTATATACAACTTTAAAAACATTCCAAATCTTTTTACAATTTAAAACTCATGCAATCAAATTATTTAGGATTTTGATTTTAAAATTATATCCTTAATCCCCTCATCTCTCCAATGCCAATTGTCACTTTTTCAAATGTTGAAATGTATGCAGGCTTTGAAATACTTCAAAATTTAAAACTACAATATTTATCATAATATCGATAAACATCTTAATATAACATTTTAATATATAATGAATATATTCTTCAAACCAACCTCTTGTAACATCTTAGCCATCAATTTTGACTCTCCTAACTATACAACAACCATTTTCATAACATCTTATGCATTTTGAAAGAGTTTTATGATCTTACAAAATGATCAAAATATGGTAGGGCTTCAAAATTTATGCCCTGACCTTACAATCCATCATAACTCCAAACATCCTCAAAATTTATTCCCCAAAAATGTGATGGGTGATGACACTGCGCTGCATGGCACCTTTAAAATTTAGTTCACTTCAACCATAGTAGGCCCCTCCGTGCACAAGAAGTGGCCACCCATTTGAGAGAACGTGTCTTTGAAGACAATATTTGCATTGAGTATTAGTGCTTTTAAAGAACAATGAAAACTATTTCTCATGCATATGGGACAAAACATCCATCCGCTACTTGTATGCTCTATTTCATTGCAACAAATTTCTCCTTGCAAAGTGGATGTTGCTACCTATGCATAAACCTCCATCAATGCCATGGGAATGAGAATGCCTACAGGCTATGGGTTCTCTTTATGCATGGGTAGCTCATTTTTTGCAGTTTCTTCTGCCTTTTTTATGCCAAACTCTCCATGACATCTTTTCCCAGCATTTCTCTCATGTGGATCTCTTTTACTAGGGATATTCTACCTTGCAGATCTATAGATTTCTACCAAATCTTGGGCTAAGTGAAGCTTCCTCTACATGAGCACTCCCTCTACCTAGCAATTTTGGCTGATGTCATCCTCTCCCTTAAGCTACAACCTTGATGTGAATAGAGCCTTTATCTTTCATAATAATATAAGAAAATCTTCACATTGAATGCCATGGCCACTATTGGAGTTCTAAAAAATCTTGAGACCTCATTCTTGATGTAGATATTAATGAAAGAAGAGATTGCATCCAAGTCATTCTCATCAATTTTTTAACAATACAAAAGGGCTAGTGAATAACTTCCACCATTAGTACTACCACCTGATCTCCTCATTCTTCCACATGGGGTTAGATGAAGAAACACTCCATTTTAACACAAAAAACTCATGACATTGCTGGTAGAAAGAGATTCACAATTAAATGAAAAAATTCATTGCATTATAATTTTCTAAAGTACAGATGGCACACAAACAATCCATTCTTAGATTTTAACACTTTCCACCTCACCCCAAATCAAAATGGCCTGGAGTATCATATTGATCCTTGAATCCTTGTACATTACTTATACATACTCACTAGATTCTAATAAAATGAAAATGAAAATAGCATGTTGGTTGTCTGATAGAATCAATAGGGCCCAAAAGTGGGCCTGACTAAAAAAATTCATTCTCAAACAATTGATATTGCAAAGTGATCCAAAAATCACTTCAAACTACTTGGAATCAAAATTGAATGCTAAATCATCGCTTAAAACTCATTTTATCACTATTATTTAAACTCTAATTCACTGATAGGTAGGCCTAATAACTGGTTTTAAAAATTGACATAAACACCTAGCCGGGCTCCAAAACTCAGGATCTCCATTCTCTTTGACACATCTAAAAAGCCTACCAAATCTTGTCACATGATGACATTAGGATCAAAATATATTGACCTCTAAAGATGCCTCCTTAAAATTGCCTACAAATAAACATGTTAGAAAACTAGAAAATCTGTTTGGTTTGAGCTTTTAAAATTGGGCAAACGGGCACTTGAGGATCTGGATTCTGGGGCACTTGTAGAAATTGACATAGAGAATATAAATCATCAATTTGGGCTCATCAAGAATCATAGGAAACATTTGGAAGGCATACAAAGTTGGCTATCTAAATTTGTAGGACAATGATCATCAGTAAAAAAGTATTTTTTGAAAATGGAATGACCTTTGGAAAGTGTGCAAATAGATTCATCAAGAGTTGAATATTGACACACTTGTAGTATTTTTTGATTAGAATGCAAAGGAAAAAACCATTTAGTCCCACCAATCATGGACTCAAAGATATGACATCCCAAACAAGGCTCTCAATCAATTTGCACTTTTGAATACCAGTGAAACCTTAAAAATTGCAAATAGAATCACATTTGAAAACTAATCAAATAGATTCATCATAAGCTGAAATCTAGAGTGTATAAATTCTTTGACCCCTAGAAAATGATGCAAAAAGAAATTTCTTATTTGGGTGAACTGGTCAAAAGTTATGGCTTGTCAAACAAGGCTATTATTTGCAACAAAGGGAACTGACCAACTTTGAGGGTTTCGAAACCTAGTCAAAAAAATTTGAAATAACCTAAAACTTGAAAAATAGGCTCTTTCATATGCATATTAAATATCCTCAAAGTGGTAGGTCATGAATATTAACCAAGTAAAAGATATTCCAATGCAAGCATGCCCTCTGATCACTATTTGAAAATTGGGTAGAAAATGCAAAACTGAAGACCACTCAAAATGGGACTTCATAGAATGGTTCAAAATGTCAGTCTATCATTATGAAACACATGGGTAATTTGAATGAAGGGTGTTAGAAAAATAAAACACCACTTAGGCATTAATACAATAGTCAGGTACTTAAGCATGAAAAGCGTTCATAGGGGGCTCAAAACTTGGACTAGGTACTCAAAAATGGAAATGCAATTTTGAGCACCAACAAGATGAGTGACCATACCATAGTTCAAAAGGTGTTGCATTTGTACCTCTCTTGACTTGGACTCTATTTAGGGTGTAAAAAGAAGTTGTTACAACTTCTCTCTAGTACTTTAGAGTAACATTTTTCTCCATCATAAAGGTTCTAGCATAGTCTATCACTGATCTATTCCTTCTTTCAGCAATACAATTTTGTGGTGGATTTCTTGGTGGTGATGTTTTCCTCTTGATACCTTTTTCGTTGCAGAATACTTCAAATTATTTTTATTTAAACTCACCTCCTCTATCTAATATTAGGCACTTTAGACTCTTTCCTATTTCCTTCTCAACTCTGGCCAAATACCACTTAAACATTTGAAATGCATCATATTTTTTCTTCAAGAACATAGTAGTCATCATACTAGAACAGTCATCTACAAATAGCATTATGTATCTGTCTCCTAGGTAACTTTGCACTTCTATTGGTCCACATAAGTCTATATGGACTAACACTAGTACTTCTTCGAAAGTGTATGTTTTTCTTTTGAAACTAGACTTAGTCATCTTCCCTAGTTGACATTGTTTGCACATTGTGTGCTTAGGTTTCTTTAGTTTAGGCAAACCTCTAACCTTCTTCTTTTTACTAATGCTAATCATATTGTCAAAGTTAACATGACACAATCTTTTATGCCACAACTAGACATCATCAAGTCTGACAACAAGATAGGTTGCATCTTCCATATCTAGGTAAAACAAGTTACTCCTAATTTGTTCACCTTTTCCTATTAGATTTCATTAGTTTCATAGATCTTGGCACTTTTGTTTCCAAACTCTAAGTTGCAACCTACATTGCCTAACTGAGATACACTCAATAAGTTGCAGTTTAATCCTTCAACATAGTATGAATTATCACATGAAATTTTCTTAGTATGTTAAATTGAGCCTTTTCCTTTGATTTGACCTAGAGTATCATTAAAAAATCTAACATTATTTTGATCATATCGAGTAAAGCAAATAAACTTACTTTTATCTCATGTCATGTGATATGAGCAGCCATTGTCTATGATCCATTTGTCATTCTTGTTCACACAAGTAACCAGTATTGTTGCTTCATCTTCATCTTTATCTAATTCATCCTTCATGGCCACATAGACTACTTCATCATCATTCTCATTAGAATTTGCTTCAACAATGTAGCATATTTTCCCTTTTTCCTTGTAGTCTTTGCTATCATCTTCTATCTTGTTCTTGTACTCATTTCCTTCTTTGTAGTTCTTCTTTTGTGTACACCTTGCAGCAATATGACCTACTTCATTACAATTAAAGTAAATGATAGGGAGCTGACTTTTGCCTCTATGGAATCTCCTAGCCAGTAGTGCTTCTAACTGTTCCATGTCTTCTTCATATGTACTACTATCATTGGATGCATGTTTTCCTTTTCTTCTCTTCTTGTCTAGTGTCTCCTTCTTAGCATTTTTTATTGACATCTTGGCCTTGAAAGTAGATTGAAGGTTCTTAGGTTTGTAGTTGTCAAAGTTGGACAATTCAAATGTAGTAAGTCTTCCAAGTATACCTTCAAAGGTTAGTCTATTTCCTTATACACACCTTAGCTCTTGGATAGCTGAAACTCTAAAAGCATAGATAGGGAGAAAAGTTCTTAAGTATTTGCTGTTGAAAGTTTCCTATTCCAATTGACCACCTAGACTTCTTATTGCACTTACCACTTCTTTCATTCTAGCAACATATGGAGCAACATTTTGACCATCCTCCATTTTCATGTCATCAAACTTTCATTTGAGGCTTTCTATCTTTGCTCTCTAGACATTTTGATCTCCTCCATAGATATTTGTTAGGGCTTTAGACATCTTGAATGCAGTGTCACAATCTTTGATGTCATCATAATCTGCATAGTTGAATGCAAAGGAAATCTCCAACATTGTCTGATTGTGCCCCTTCCTTTTTCTCAAATCATCTGTAGTAAGAGGTCCAACTAGATTTACATGTTCTGTTCCAATTAAGGTTTGTGGATAGTCACCTATTGATCCTAGGTGCAATATCATCAGACTCTACCATGCAAGCTATTTGTCTTTGTGAAGCTTGGGAACTTCTCTCTTGGACATCTTGATCTTCTCGCTTCTTGTACCTTGAAACTAAATCAACAGATTGCTCTGATACCAATTGTTAGAAATGCTTTAGAATAAATAGGAGGGGGGATGGTGAATCAGTTATTCAAGGTCCAAATGTCTAATTCAATTTTTTTTACCAAGTGTAGTGATCCCATTCAACTAGTCATTTATCCAAGCATAAACATTCCTATTCAGCAAGTTACTGTAAATCAACATGCAATCATAACACATAAAAGATCAACACATAACATAGTGATTTACGTGGAAATCCAATTTGAGAAAAGCTACCGATAATATGCTACTCAATTCTCACTCTTCTGAAGTGATGCCCTATGAAACTCTTGCCTTGTTAAAGGCTTACAACACATTGTTAAATGTGATCTTGTTAGAGGATTTATCAACCCTATTAGAAGTGGGCTTGGTTAGAGGACTTTAGAACATTCACTTGGAATGCCACCCTATTAAAGGATTTCCAAATGGTTGTTAGGTCAACCTGAGGCCATATAATTTTACTTCTATCCTAATTGATACAATTGCTATAGAGTAACAATTAGGGGTTTTGACCTTCTTATAGCATATAACTCAACTTGCAGATCTCACATCACCATTCAGCTCATATCTTTGTCTAGCTTTCAGTCTCTGCAACTCTTGATAGATTGCCCTCCTTTCAAGCTTAGTCTCCTTGAGTCTCCATGCTCAATGTACTAGTGTAATCATCTCTTCTTGACCACTTGTAGAAATAGAGTCTCTATGCTTTGTTCTTCCTTCTCCTAGATATCTTCTCCTTGACAACCTTCTAAGCACTTCACAATTTGGCACTCCAACAACTCTTTCTTTTTGATCTGTGACTCCTTAAATAAAAGCCTTAGAGTTCCTTTTCTTGCTTGATTCTTCCCTCCTTTAATTTCAATTTGCATGGATTAGGTAGGATTCATTGTATCTAACTCATATTATGTTGCTTCTAGAAACATCATGAAGAATCCTCTTGAATTTTCTCCAAAATGGTTTACATAGAATTTTGTGCCACTAGCCTATTCTCATGCCACATCTCTATGAGACAAAACACAACATGTCATGTCACATTTCTATGAGACAAACACAACTAATAATTTTTTTTTTCAAGATGTTATATCATTAAAAAATCACTTCCATAAATGTTAGGTAGATCCTTAGATTGATATTATTATTAATATTTTCCACCATATTCTAAAAGTGAATATTCATTTAAACATATATGCTTTACCCATATCTACAACCTACAAGTGACTAAATCAAATGGTCCAAGCTAAAGTATAAGTATCCCCTTAGTCTCCTTATTCAAGATACCAATAGTAAGACCATGACCTTAATTATACAAACCTTAAATTCAATTGCCACATTAAATTAATTAATCTAGGATTTATCCCTTACTATATCCTATTTCCATATAAAAATTAAATCAATCTTAATCTAAGCCTTCTATCCCACAAATCATAGGAAATTATCTTATGCATTTGTCTATCTACAACAAAGATACCATTAATTCTTACCCTCTACACATGTCAACAACAAAATTTGATTTTAATTATTAGAAAAAAAGAAATTCTGATAGTCAATTTTCCTAGACCCACGTGCTCAACAATGAAGTATATTTTCTTCCCCATCAAATATCTACATGCATCAAAAAACACAAAAAGGTCTCATTAGTACTGGACTTGACTTGGTCTGACAAATCATACCTTGCACTTAATATTTTCCCCCTCCTTTTCTAGTGCCAACTTCTCCCTCTTTTCTAGGTGTGGAATGTGGGGAGTTGGATTTGGATGAGTATATAGTGATTTGACTAAATTTGGCACCTAGGAGATAATGTAAGTTTTGTTTTTTTCTTGGTTAAAACATGCAAATTTCTTCCCCTTCTTCAGCATAGTCACCTTGTGGGATCCTCCATCCACTTTTTCTTCCTCTTTGCATGATAAACTTTAATGTGTTGAGTTATAAAGGGTGGTCACCTAGTGTGATTAGGTAATAAATAGTTTTTTCATGCTAACTCTTTATTTATTACTTGATGCTAGTTGTAGGATTATATAGCTTGGACATTGTGTGTGTGTGTGTGTGTGTGTGTGTGTGTGTGTGTGTGTGTGTGTGTGTGTGTGTGTAATTTTCTTTGATTTGATGGGAGATTGACTTGGGTTACGTGTTCCATATGAGGCCCCCTCTAATGCTTTAAATATGGTAATGAATTTATTATGTTAAAATAAGTTTCATAGGTTATAGGGTTCTAGAATCCTAAGGAATAACTTTGATTATTTTAATGTCTGTATTAAGGAAAGAGATTTATTTTACTTTCTCATACATTTTCCAGAGGATAAAATGTGCACCTGTAGGAAGCTTATGTCTTAAGCCTTGTATATTTTACATCATCTAGTGTTATTTCTATTCCCACAATTCAAGGTATTCAAGGTAAGTTATTGCAAGGATAATTAGGAGATAATTACAAACAAAGTATAGTTTTAAAATTGTGATTCATTTAGCATTCAAACATTAAACTTAATCCAATAAATAAACATTTCAAGAAAAGACTTTATATGAAGTTATCTGGATTATCCCTATCTATGAATTATGAAATTTAGAAACCATTTTCTCAAGGATCAACATTATCTTCTCATGTAGATCTAAATTTGAATGTCTATTCACAATTGGTACACAATGGAACTAAAATGATAATACCAATCAACCAAGATAATCCTTCCTATGAATATTATCTTTTCTATGATATCAATTTTGTTTGGAAAATCCTTCTATATACCACTCCAAACATCAAGTATTCTAAAATCTAGTGAGATGCTCCTATCCATGGAAATAAGAAAAATAAATTATCACATTATATTTCTCTTTCATGATATTCCCATAATACATAAAGATGATGAAATCAACGTATCAAAATATACACAATGGATATGCTTCTTACTACACATGGACACTCACAACCTTTCCAAATGATAGTTATATTAAGACAATAACATATTCTTACAATAAATTTAGACTCAATAATAGAATGGAGTTTTCTCATAACCTCAGCTTGGATACAACAAAGGAGGTCTTTATCTCTGAGGCACATGGAGGAACAATAAGAGCTCCAAATTCTAAAGATCATCCAATAGAGTCCTGCAAATAAGAGGTGAAAATAATGAACCATGGAGGCTCACCTCCCAACCTAGGCCTGAAAGAGGCCACTCACCAAGCTTAGGTAAACAAGGTATAAATAGTTTCATGTTTCACATTCACATGCCATGCATATGCACAATAATATTGACAGGATTACACAATATACTCTCAACACACCCCATCCCAAGGCTTTGCACAAAGATTCAACAAATGAGTCAAGAATCAAGTGAAGGTGGGCTCTCATCATGAGGAATATTGCATAGCCTTCCAAATTCACATCTTTTCATTATTCAAAATGCCCTTTCAATGCAATCAACATTCTCCATTCTACATACCTCCTTGTACCTCCCAAAAACAAAGTGAGCAAGATCATTCACATTCCATAGAATAATTACAACCATCTCCACACAAGGGAGAATTCCTCAACTCCATGTGTGAGCCCAACTAACCCCTTCACCCCAGACATCTCTTCCCTCCCAAGGGTGAGTGAAGTCTCACACCCAATTCACAAGACATCAAAATCAAGAAAGACTCACACAACTCTGTCCACATGCAACACACCACAAAGATCCATTCACAAACACACAATAAGACACCACAATACCATCATGAAATGAAAACCACCATTTCTATTCTACATGCAGAATAAAGAAGCTTCATGGATCATGTTACAGACCTTCCTCCAAGCAAGGCAATGAATAATTATGGTAGAGCTCCCTCCTTCTTCTTCAAACCCTATTAGACTCTAAAGGTAGAGAGTTGCCAAGTGAGGTTCCATTTAGCCATGCCTCTATTTATAACCCTCTTATTTTCGGATTCAATGAAGAATGTCATTTTCATGGGGTCTCCTAGGTCCACTAGACACCATAGAGGTCATTAATAACCCCCTAACCTATAGTACTAACATGGGTAATGTTTAATTTTAATCACAATTTACCTTAAAGTTACTTTATGACCCTTCTAAAGCTAGGTAATTCAACTTTCAAATTTTCTTTCCAAAGGTGATAACCTTGTCCTTTTCTAACTAAGGCAATAATCAAATTTCTCAATTGAAGCATATAACACAGAGCAAGGTGGCCACATGATCCAGTAATGAATAACATATCATTTCACATAACAAGCACAAGTGTCAAGTGACACACACATACATCAAACGTTCATGAAATAAGCACATCACAACAAGGTTTATGAATCTTACAAAGATTCACCTTGGCAGAGTCATTAAACATGTGTCTATACCTTGCTTCCCTATTAAGTTTCCATGGTTCAACTTTCTTGCACACTCAACTTAAACTTTAGTAACCCAATAAAATAATATAGGATACATACAAACATGAACAACATTGATCCAATACCACATACGTCTCATTAACATATCCAATAAATTATCATCTAATCATTTCTATGGTAAGTACTATCAGTAAAACATTGCAATATCATATTCCATTTAACTTTCATCTAAGTGCATATTCAAAACATTGGATTATCACTCTCATAAAATATTAAAAAGATTGAAATATCAAATATGTCTATCAATAGTAATCCTTCCTACTATAAATCATTTTCACTTAGAGTATCATCACAACTCTTTCTCACATAACAATGAAACTCTAAGTCATCTTTAGTGAATCATAAAAAAAATATAGAATGGATCTTAACATATATGTCCTAAGTGAAAATCACTAATGTGTGGACCGGTTAACTAGTAACTTTAGGTCGAGTTAAACATAGTGATGTTCCTAGCAATATCTTTTTATCACATTATGAGGGGTTTGTGTGATTTTCTAGGTTTAACTCCATAGAGTGTCAGAATGTTTCAATCATTATGTCATAATAATTTAGAACCAATTTCAAACATATCCATATACCTAATTATCATAATAACCTATGCTCATAGTTGTTCTTAGTAGGATGAATTTTATTTTATCCTTCCTAACTTCCTAGTAGATCATCTTTAGAGTCTCATGGTCAGGTTCTTGTCATGAACATTTTAAATCTCATTTCCATGTGGTCTTATCTTATCGACCTAATGTTACGAGATAGAGTATCAAAATCTTCATTAGTCTCCTATAGGATCCCTTAAATCATTATTAGTAAGAAAACAAAATGTAAAGCATAACTCAATTAACTCCTAACCATATTTATTTCATCAAGATCTAGAATAGGGTGCTAGTGTGGGCCTTACATCCTCCCCCCTAGCTCTCAACTTCCTCCTTGAAGTCTTCTAGAGCTAGAGACATAACTCTCATATGTAGGTTTACCTTGATTCGATATGATTTTTCCACATGGGCCTTGCCTTAAAATCAATTCATATTCCTAACCATTTGACATACAATCAAATATAGACTTATGAAGTATTTTCCCATAGCTAATAGAGGAATAATTGATTAACTCACCATTGGTTGGTTTGAGTTTCTTTTCAAGTTAGGGTTCCTACCAATATAAATATACTTGTGGAGTAGGTAGGGTAGTTATTTTTATATGTAGAATATATAGACCCATTATAGGGTTTCCAGCCTCTTGGAAATTAAGAATGGTTCATTGTAATAATATATTCAATAGCTAATTTTGTAATTATATTCCTTTGGTTATTAGTTTAGTTACTTCATGGCATAATCTCATTACCTTTGTCAACTTGTTTAGTCAGTTTCATTACCATTTATAGGTCGTCGTTACTTATCCTCCTATGTTGTACCTTAGTTGACATACCCACTTACTCTCCTCTCTCTTGCTTAGTTATTCTCCATTTAGGGTTTGCTTTTTTATCTTTTTATAGCTTGTGACCTTATATCCTATGTCTTGTTTTGGGGAGGGGGGGGAGGGGAAACCAAACATTTACCATTGTCATCATAGTTTTTCATTAATTCTTATTGACTCGAGTCACTTCCTCAACTCAACATTGTCAAGGCTTATAATGTTAATTCCAACATCAATTTATCATGAAGGATTGATATATTTCTCAAATCTCCAAAAATTTAATTGGGTTTAACATCCAAGGTCCACCTACAAGTTCTCAATTGTTGACACTTGATAGTTACGGTATTCATTTGGTTACATCTGAATTGAGAAATTTGAGAATTACACTATTGGTTGAATATACTTATTAAGTATTAGTTCATAATAGCTTTGCATATCCCATCGCTTCTGATCTTTATAGGTTTATCACATTTTGTCCCTTGATGTAAAGTCCTTAGCATTGCGTGAAATTGAGGTATATTCATTCACGAGTCAACATATTCACAAGTTTATAGGGTTAAATAAAGTCATATCTCATAATGAATGGAAGGGTGATATTCTACTTTTCTCGTGATGTTTATCTAGGATATTCCCTGATATGACCAACACATAGAGGTATCATACAACACTCTCATAGAAAAATGCCTCAAAGAAACAATAAATTAAATTGACATAAAGTCACCAATTAACCATAAGTGTGGCCACAATGATAAAAAAATGTTTTGCTAAAACAAATCACACCCCAAGGAAAAAGGGGGACCATATCGAGAAATCATCATAAATGAATGTTCCACAAAACTACCATAAATATACCAAAAATTGAAAATAACAACAAAAATTCATAACAATCCAAATCCTCAAAGGTCTTGCAGTCATACCAGGGTTTTTTTTGATGGAAAGCAAAGGAAAGGAAGATTTTTCTCAGGGTTATATGGTAAATCAATGGTATGCCAAAAATAGTTCCCTTGTGTTTCCACTCCTTTCTGAGAATATTTCCAATGAGTGTTCCACACCCTATTGCTTATGATTTATTATGTCATAGAAATTCATTCTTTAATTTCCAATGTTCCCTTACTTACTTGCCCATTACTATCAAAACCTTTCAAATGTAGTCTAGGGCTAGGGTTTCTGCCCAAATCATACTAGTGATCCTTGAGATAAGTATGGAATTATGATTTTAGTCACTTACCTTAAATTTAATAAACTATTGTTAGAAGGATCAATAGGGTAAGTTTTTACCCTTTTCAATCTTCCTTCAATCATAATTCAGGTGTTTCCACAACTTTTAAGAAGAATTCTACCCTCCAATCTCATAATAGGCTAGACTTGCTTAAGGTAGTTGTTGACATAGTAAGATTTATTCAGTCTTTGTCAAGCTTCCATTACTTTGAGTTATAGTGCAAAATGAGCATGACATTGATGCCCTCGCATCTTTTCATCACTAAGTTGCAAGGCATTGTTACATAACAAAAAAATGGTTGAGCAAAATTTGGCTTACAAAGTCTATTGAGCGACATTGAAAATCCCTTAATGTGTTCCATGGATTACCCTAGCTAGTAAGTACGTATGGTCATGTTGCCCATTTAATATGATGGTGAAGGTGGTGAGGGGTTCTCTTTTGTTGTGGAGATATCCACTATAATGAAATCACTGTACCATGTTATGTCTATCATTATATGTCTCAATGTGTGTTTTCCTTTTGTTTCCCCATGGGTACAAAAGTGGACTTATCTTTATCAGTCATCACTTCTCATGAGTTTCTTCATGTGTGGTTTTTGTTAGTTAAACTATGGGATTTGTATCAAGATCATCAAGACATAAAATTTAGCCTTATTCTAAACATATTAATCCTTAATCCATTATACCTCATTGCAGTGGGTCCTTGTCACTACTCTGTAAATTACCATTCTTATCATTCTCATTGTCCTCATTAATAGCTCCACATTTTGAAAGGGTTTTTTAATTCTTACCAATAGCTATACATCGTCAAGATGAGTTACCATCCATTCAATCCTAAATGTTGGTATGATTTAGGAAGAAATGTTTCCACGTGTGCCAAGCTCTAGAGTTTTTAAGTATCTCTAACTATCAAAGACATCGGGGGGGTACATAGATTTTGATCAACTTAGAACTTGCACAAGGTCAAGGTGATATCCTATCATATCTTAATCCTTAGTAGTTCTAGATAATTACCATGGTCGATTACTATTATCAATTTTAGGGTGTTCAACTTAATTGCCAATTAGTAATAATATAGTTATGAACCAATTTCCTAGAAGGCATGTTTCCTATTTGCAATATGGTATTATGATAACTAACAATGGTTCATTCATTTGTGGACTCATTAATGCCCAGTATTGTATGACTCTACTCTGATACTAGAATGTCATGCCACATTTCTACGAGACAAAACACAACATGTCATGTCACATTTCTACGAGACAAACACAACTAATAATTTTTTTTGAAGATGTTATATCATTAAAACATTGCTTCCATAAATGTTAGGTAGATCCTTAGATTGATATTATTATTAATATTTTCCACCATATTCTAAAAGTGAATATTCATTTAAACCTATATTCTTTCCCCATATCTACAACCTACAAGTGACTACATCAAATGGTCCAAGCTAAAGTATAAGTATCCCCTTAGTCTCCTTATTCAAGATACCAACAGTAAGACCATGACCTTAATTATACAAACCTTAAATTCAATTGCCACATTAAATTAATTAATTTAGGATTTATCCCTTACTATATCCTATTTCCATATAACAATTAAATCAATCTTAATCTAAGCCTTTTAACTTACAAATCATAGGAAATTATCTTATGCATTTGTCTATCTATAACAAAGATACCATTAATTATTACCCTCTACACATGTCAACAACCAAATTTTCTTTTACTTTTTGGGAAAAAAGAAATTCTAATAGTCAAATTTCCTAGACCCATGTGCTTAACAATGAAGTATATTTTCTTCCCCGTCAAATATCTACATGCATCAAAAAACACAAAAAGGTCTCATCAATACTTGAGCTGACTTGGTCTGAGAAGTCATACCTTACACTTAATGTTTTCCCCCTCCTTTTCTAGTGCCAACTTCTACCTCTTTTCTAGTCATGGAATGTGGGGAGTTAGATTTGGATGAGTCTGCAGTAATTTGACTAAAGTTGGTGCCTAAGAGATAATCCAAGTTTTTTTTTCCTTGGTTAAAACATGCAAATTACTTCCCCTTCTTCAACATAGTCACCTTGTGGGGTCTTGCATCCACTTTTTCTTCCTCTTTGCATGATAAAATTTAATGTGCTAAGTCATAATGGGTGGTCACCTAATGGGATTAGGTAATAAATAGTCTTGTCATGCTAACTCTTTATTTATTACTTGATGCTAGTTGTAGGATTATATAGCTTGGACATTGTGTGTATATATATATTTTTAAAGTTTCTTTGATTTGGTGGTAGATTGACTTGGGTTACATGTTCCATATGAGGCCCCATGTAATGATTTAAATATGGTAATGAATTTATTATGTTAAAATAAGTCTCATACGTTATAGGGTTCTAGGATCCTAAGGAATACCTTTGATTATTTTAATGTCTGTATTAAGGAAAGAGATTTATTTTACTTTCTTATACATTTTCCAGAGGATAAAATGTGCACCTACAACAAGCTGATGTCTTAAGCATTGTATATTTTACATCATCTAGTGTTATTTCTATTCCCACAATTCAAGGTATTCAAGGTAAGTTATTGCAAGGATAATTAGGAGATAATTACAAAGTAAGTATAGTTTTAAAATTGTGATTCATTTAGCATTCAAACATTAAACTTAATCCAATAAATAAACATTTCAATGGGAATTATGAAATTTAGAAACCATTCTCTCAAGGATCAACATTATCTTCTCATGTAGATCTAAATTTGAATGTCTATTCACAATTGGTACACAATGGAACTAAAATGATAATAACAATCAACCAGGATAATTCTTCCTATTTATATTATCTTTTCTATGATATCAATTTTGTTTGGAAAATCCTTCTATATACCATTCCAAACATCAAGTATTCTAAACTCTAGTGAGATGCTCCTATCCATGGCAATAACACAACTCAATTATCACATTAGATTTCTCTTCCATGATATTCCCACAATACATAAAGGTGATGAAATCAACGTATCAAAATATACACAATGGATATGCTTCTTACTACACATGGACACTCACAACCTTTCCAAATGATAGTTAATTAAGATAATAAAATCTCCTTACAATACATTTAGACTCAATAATAGACTGGAGTTTTCTCATAACCTCAACTTAGATACAACAAAGTCACATGGAGGAACAATAAGAGCTCCAAATTCTAAAGATCATCCAATAGAGTCCTACAAATAAGAGGTGAAAATAATGAACCATGGAGGCTCACCTCCCAACCTAGGCCTCAAAGAGGCCACCCACCGAGCTTAGGGAAACAAGGTATAAATAGTTTTGTGCTTCACATTCACATGCCATGCATATGTACAATAAAATTGATAGGATTACACAATATACTCTCAACACACCCCATCCCAAGGCTTTACACAAAGATTCAACAAATGAATCAAGAAGCGGGTGAAGGTGGTCTCTCATCTTGAAGAGGATTGTATAGCCTTCAAAATTCACATCTTTTCAATATCCAAAATGCCCTTTCTGGGCAATCAACATTCTCCCTTCTACATACCTCCTTGTACCTCCCAAAAAGTAAGTGAGAAAGATCATTCACATTCCATATAATAAATACAACCATCTCCACACAAGGGAGGATTCATCAACTCTGTGTGTGAGCCCAACTAACCGCTTCACCCTAGGTATCTCTTCCCTCCCAAGGGTGAGTGATGCCTCACACCCAAGTCATAAGATGTAGATCATGAAACAACAAAATCAGGAAAGACTCACAAAACTCTATCTACATAAAAAATACCACAAAGATCCATTCACAAACACACCACAAGACACTACAATACCATCATGAAATGAAAACCACCATTTCTATTCTACATGCAGAATAAAGAAGCTTCATGGATCATGTTACCAACCTTTCTCCAAGCAAGGCAATGAATAATTATGGTAAAGCTCCCTCCTTCTTCTTGAAACCCTATTAGCCTCTAAAGGTAGAGAGTTGCCAAGTGAGGTTCTATTTAGCCATGCCTCTATTTATAACCCTCTTATTTTCGGATTCAATGAAGAATGTCATTTTCATGGGGTCTCCTAGGTCCACTAGAGACCATAGAGGTCATTAATAACCCCCTAACCTATAGTACTAACATGGGTAATGTTTAATTTTAATCACAATTTACCTTAAAGTTACTTTATGACCCTTCTAAAGCTAGGTAATTCAAATTTCAAATTTTCTTTCCAAAGGTGACAACCTTGTCCTTTTCTAACTAAGGAAATAAACAACTTTCCCAATTGAAGCATATAACATAGAGCAAGGTGGCCACATGATCCAGTAATGAATAACATGTCATTTCAAATAACAAGCACAAGTGTCAAGTGACACACACATATATCACACGTTCATGAAATAAGCACATCACAACAAGGTTTACGAATCTTACAAAGATTCACCTTGGCAGAGTCATTAAACATGTGTCTATACCTTGTTTCCCCGTTAAGTTTCCATTGTTCAACTTTCCTACACACTCAGCTTAAACATTAGTAACCCAATAAAATAATATAGGATACATACAAACATAGTCAACATTGATCCAATATTGCATATGTCTGATTAACATATACAATGAATTATCATCTAATCATTTTCGTGCTAAGTACTATCAATAAAACATTGCAATATCATATTCCATTTAACTTTCATCTAAGTGCATATTCAAAAAATTGCATTATCACTCTTATAAAATATTTAAAATGTTGAAATATCAAATATTGGTATCAATAGTAATCCTTCCTACTATAAATCATTTTCACTCAAAGTATCATCACAACTCTTTCTCACATAACAATGAAACTCTAAGTCATCTTTAGTGAATCATAAAAATAATATAAAATGGATCTTAACATATATGTCCTAAGTGAAAATCACTAATGTGTGGACCAGTTAACTAGTAACTTTAGGTCGAGTTAAACATAGTGATGTTCCTAGCAATATCTCTTTATCACATTATGAGGGGTTTGTGTGATTTTCCAGGTTTAACTCCACAGACTATCAAAATGTTTCAATCATTATGTCATAATAATTTAGAACCAATTTCAAACATATCCATATACTTGATTATCATCATAACTTATGCTCATAGTTGTTCTTAGTAGGATGATTGCTATTTTATCCTTCCTAACTACCTAGTAGATCATCCATAGAGTCTCATGGTCAGGTTCTTGTCTTGAACATTTTAAATCTCATTTCCATGTTTTCTTATCTTATCGACCTAATGTTACAGGATAGAGTATCAAAATCTTCATTAGTCTCCTATAGGATCCCTTAAATCATTATTAGTAAGAAAAAAAATGTAAATCATAACTCAATTAACTCCTAACCATATTTATTTCATCAAGATCTAGAATAGGGTGCTAGTGTGGGCCTTACACCTATCATCCTTATCCTCCAAATGGTTCACAATATTCTAGGTAACAACTATGTCAGCTTAGATTTGGTGAATCTTTGATTTTTCAAACAATGTAACAACTCGACACTATTAAAATCCTAATGCTTGACACATATTGTGATACTTGGCACCAACTACGATTTTACTGATGCTTGGCACCTAAAGTTCACTCGACAGCAACTAAGATTTTTTGATGCTTGGCAATTGATACTTTTCTCAGCACTTGAACTTCACTCGGCACATACTAGATTTTCCTTTTTCTCGGCTCCAACTGAGAATTTTCTTGGCTTCAACTAGCTTGCTCAACACCCACTAATGAGCTTAGTTTAAGCTTTGCAATCAACATTGTTACAACTTATTCTTCCAATGTTTCTAAGTGTGACCAACCTCTATATCTTTGAGTATGTTATCAATACATCATTTAATCATTGTCTTAACTGATCCTTGCACTTCGTTACAACATCATAACTCAACCATTCAATTCTAAGTATCTAGTATATGTTGATGTTGTGTTGGCGTTTTTACACTATTAAGTAAAAAAATACTTAATACCAAGATTTTGAAGATCACAATAACCTAATGATTAGCTACTTCCTATAAAAACTTTATATTCTTTAGATCTGGACCCAACTTCAATAAAATCATGAAAGATTTTCTACTCTTTTGGCTCTGCAAAACCAAGGTAGGTGCAGCTAAGGGATAAAAGATTCACTACTTGATACTATATTTCAATTTCATTCATTCCATGAAATTTTACAACAATATTCATTCCTTACAATAGATTGGTCAGAATTCTTCTTAGATCTAAAAAGAATTCTAAGAAAATATAGCTAACTAAGACTTGGATATCAAATGTAAATGAGTATTGATTGAATTTGACATCCTTCATACATTTAAAGAAAAATTTATTTGATGTTAAGATGTTTACTTGACATCTATCAAAGATCTTTTCATGTGCTAACTAAAATAATTGATTAGTGCCTCATCTATTGGGATTCAGGGTCTATCCAATTTCTTGACCTAATTGAGTGCATTCCAATCAATGTAATCAACAATTGTCCCTACAAGTCATTCTTACGTATATCCTTTCCAATGCCTGGAGATCTTGTTACATTTACTGAAGCATTTACCTAATCCATTGAATCAAAAGCAACAATGAATTGACATACAACTTGTCCTAGTTGCATTAAATTGAACAAGATTAACTCATACAATCTCAAAATAACTAGCCACCAAAAATGGAGAAAAGATAATGGGGATAGTTCATCTTTGCATTAATCTTCTTTGAAATTATATAAGATTGAGTAATACTTAGGAAAACTCAAAATAAGACATCATGATCATAGAAAATTAATGTATTCTAAGAATTTGTAGAGAAAATACATCAAAGAGTTCATATCAAGAAAAACTAGACCGAAATAGACTAACAAAATTATAAGTTATATCATAAATTGGACCCCTCTTCTAGCCCTATAATCTCACTTATATAGTGTGAGATACAATAAGCTTTAGGCATAGAGGATATTAATACTTGTCGTTAAGACAAAAATATATTTAGAATTGTTACTATAACAAAACAAAAACAAAAATTGGTGCAACAAAATGTCTTTCATAATGAATATTATTTAGTGGGAACCACTTTTTGCTACACATTTCACTACTGAGGATTCTATGATTGGCTCTTTTTTTGTTGTTCTTCCTCAAAGTGCATGATCATTAGTTTTGTTGGGTGATGCGACACGCTCCCCTACCCACAAGTGGTTAATTATGTGGTGTTCCATGTTCACTAACAGTCATGGCTTTTGGTGCAATGGAAAGTGGGCCCTACAATTGGTATCAGAGCCTGGTTTTGGCTTGGTGATGGGTTCAAATCTCCTCGGTGCCTTCGCGACCCACGTAAGCACCTGGTATGCATGTCGGGGGGAGATTGTTGGGTGATGCAATGCACTCCCCTGCCCATAGGTGGTTAATTATGTGGTGTTCCATGTTCACTAACAGTCATGGCTTTTGGTGCAATGACAAATGGGCCCTACAAGTTTTTCATGTGATGGGCCTTGTTCTAGTACTTAAAGGCTAAGCTGAACTTAAGGTATTGTATCCATGTTTTCTTACACTAATAGATTAATAGTCACCATCAGTTTTCCTATTACCAAGTCATCATTTTGTTGGAAATAGAGATGGAGTAACTGAGAGGGGAGGGGTGAATCAGTTACCACAAAAATATATCCACAGATCCTTAGATGTCTTATAATAAAATTGCTACTGGTACTCGGTAACCACACAAATAAATGATAAAACTTGATAGATTTTATGTTAACTTATTTAAATTGATTAACATGCATGCATAAAGAAATAACATGAACATAAGAGACACCAGATTTAACATGGAAACCCAATTTGGGAATAACCACAAAGTAACTAGTTACGAATTTTCACTCTTTTGAAGTGAGCCCTATTAGGAGCCAACCTTGTTAAAGGTTACCAAACACACTATTAGGTGTGACCTTGTTAGAGGATTTAATCACCTTGTTAGAAGTGGCCTTGTCAGAGGTCATTAAAACAATTCAACTGAATTGTCACCTTGTTAGGGGATTTACAAAAATGGCTATCAAACCAACTCTGTTAAGAGATTTTGAATCATTGTTACAATGATTAGAAAGCAACAATGAAGTGATCTAAAATATATGCAACTTATCTTTGCTGAATACAAATCTCTATTCTACTTCACTAGATCCTCATTGATCGAATACAACTTTGCAACTTCATAGGAATATCTAATCCTTCCTCAACATTCACTCATATATTTTCTTATTCGACCTCTTCTACATCTACACTCTCCTACTCCTCTTGAATTCACAACTTGACCTTTCATATATACCTTACAGATTGTCAAGTCGGCTCAATTACAAGTTACAACAATTGCAAAACATCAAATCTGTTGGTTGCACAAAACAGTTAAACTTAATTCTTTAGAATAATAAAATCCTTCGTTGCCCGACCCTGCTCGGTGACCACTGCTCCAGAATGGTTTGCCAGTGTTAGCCAAGTGAATCTCAGTAATCATTGCAAACTTTGCAACTTCCTTGGGAGACTAAGTTAACTCAGTGAATACTAACCTTTCTTAGCTTACTAAGTGAGCTCGGTAAAAACTAACTTTTCTTTACTTACTGAGTGAGCTCGGTAAAAGCTAACTTTTCTTTGCTTACCAAGGGAGCTCAGTAAAAGCTAACTTTCCTTCTCTTATCGAGTGAGCTTAGTAAAAGCTAACTTTCCTCTGCTTACTGAGTGAGCTCGGTAAAAGCTAACTTTCCTTTGCTTACCGAGTGAGCTCGGTAAAAGCTAACTTTTCTTTTGTGTTGTTCAAGAACACTCGGTAGTCACTATAAATTGCTTTGTTCACCGTCTGAGCTTGTAGACTTTGTCTAATGACTGATATAACATTTGTGTAACATCAAAGACAATAAACAATTAACAATTGTATCGAACAATCTCCCTCTTTGGCATTGATGGCAACACAACATGTCATAGCAGAAATAAAATTTGAAAGTAAGTCTTTCTCTTGTATGGCAACACAACATGTCAATATAAAAATTCTCCCTCTAAGATAGAAAACTCTCCCTGTTAGAGTAATCTCCTTCTGTGAAGAAATTGCATAGAAAACTCTTTATATTTTAAACAAATTTCATAGAGTTGTGATAGTAAAACTCTCCCTCTTTGACAACACATGCCAAAGACAACTTAACTCAAGTGAATTTCAATGTACCTTTAGTACTGATTCATATGCAATATTTTCTAGTTATGCTGCATCAACTGATAAATCTTCAATTTGGTATGAGTTGATGCATTACTAAAAATTTATTTTAGTGAACTTTGGATAGGGGAGTGACCCCTAACTTACCTCTTAGATACAAGAATGCATCCTTAGGTAATGGTTTTGTGAATATGTATGCAATTTGGTCCTTTGTATGAACATATTCCAATCTAATCTCCTTATTTTGCACCAATTCTCTGAAAAAATAATATTTTATTGCAATGTGCTTGGTTTTGGAATGCATCACTGGATTCTTAGATATGTTGATTGCACTTGTATTATCACATAACATAACAACTAGTTCTTTGATTTCCATCTTCATGCCTTCCAACACTTGTTTAAACCAAACAATGTTAGAACAGTTTACTGCTACAGCAACATACTCTACTTCTGTGGTTGATTGAGATGTACAATTTTTCTTTTTGCTTGTCCAAGAAACCAACCTTTTTCCAAGAAAGAATGCACCTCCACTTGTACTTTTTCTGTCATCAAGGTTTCCTGCCCAATCAGTATCAGTAAATGCTTTCAAATCTGAATTTCCTCCAAACTTATACCATAAACCATACTCTTCAGTTCATTTCAAATATCTCAATATTCTTTTGATTGCCATCATATGATTTTCTCTTGGTTTTGCTGAAAATCTTGCTACAATACCAACTGCAAGGGCAATATCTGGTCTAGTATGAACTACATACTAGAACTTTCTAATCATAGATCTATAAAATTTTTGATCTACTTCTTTTGATTCATCTTCCTTGGTAAGTTTTAATCCGATACACATAGGAGTCCCAACTGGTTTACAATCTTCCATTCCAAACTTTTTCAATATCTCCTTGATGTACTTTGATTGAGTGATATAGATACCATTTTTATTCTATTGAATTTGAAGACCAAAAAAGAATTTGATCTCACCAAACATAGACATTTCAAATTCCTTGTTCATTTGTTCTGAGAATTCTTTGCATAGATCATCATTCCCTATTAAAATAGTATCATCTACAAATATTTTTGCCAAGATAATCTTATTATCTAGTCCTTCCTTAATATACAAGCTACTGTTATCATTAGTTCTTTGAAAACCAATTTGAATAAGATAGTTATGCAATCTTTCATACCATGCTCTAGGGGCTTGTTTCAGACCGTACAATGCCTTGTGTAATTGGCAGACCATGTTCTTCTTATTTGAATCAACAAAACCTTCAGGTTGTTCAATGTAAACCTCTTCATCCAGTATACCATTGAGGAATGTTGATTTGACATCCATCTGATAAACTTTGAATTCCCTATGAGTAGCATATGCTAGTAAGATTCTGACTCCTTCCAATCTTGCAATAGGAACAAAAGTTTCTCCATAGTCTATTCCTTCTTCTTGAGCATATCCTTTGCATACTAGTCTAGCTTTGTTTCTTGATACCTTACCATCTTCATCCAACTTGTTTCTGAATACCCACTTAGTTCCAATCACATTTTTGTCTTTAGGTCTGGGTACAAGAGTCCATGTCTTATTTTTCTCTATTTTCTCTATTTCTTCATTCATAGCTTCAATCCAACTATCATTTTCTAATGCATCTTTGATATTTCTAGGTTCAAAATCAGCAAGTAAACAAGTACCTTTCAGCTTATTTCTTGTCATGATTCCTTCATATTTATCTCCAATGATCTGATCTGTTGAATGATGTCTCCTAACATACTTAGCTAATAAAGGTTCCTTTCCTTTTGAATGGATTTCATTATTATCTTCTTGCAATTCAACTTCAGGCTCTATCTGTTCTGGCTCGGTAGATATTTTCTTGGTAGACACTTGCTCGGTAGACACTGAATTTAACTCAGTTTGTTGTTGCTTGATTTGAACTTCCTGTAACTTGGTTATAGATGACTTAGGAGTAGAATTTTCTTAATTCCCTGGTGTTACCGGTACTGTATCAGTTTCACTGAAGACAAACCTTTTATAATCTTCTGGTTCCCTTTTGCTTTCTTCTTCTTTCCTTTTTGCAAACTCATCAACTTTCACATGTGCACTTTCTATGACTTTGTGAGTAGACAAGTTCAAACATATATATGCCTTACTTTTGCATGAGTATCCAAAGAATATACCTTCATCACCTTTTACATCAAATTTTCCTTTTCTAGATTCTTTCAAAATGTAACATTTACTTCCAAATACTTTAAGGTAACTTACATTAGGTTTATAGCCATACGATAACTCATAGGGGGTTTTGAATGAGTCTTTCTTCAGCTATACTCGGTTCAAGGTATAGACCATAGTACTAATAGCTTCCTTCCAGTATTTGATAGCAATGTTCTTTTCAATCATTAAAGTTCTTGCACAATCCATGATGGATCTGTTTCTTCTTTCAGCTATTCCATTTTGTTGGGGTGTTCTAGGGGCTGATACCTATCTTTTGATTCCTCTTTCAATGCAAAAGTTATTGAATTCATGTGAAATGAATTCTCCACCTCTGTCTGACCTCAATCATTTTAATCTTTTCCCTGTTTCCTTTTCTACTCTAGCCAAATACCATTTGAACTTTTCAAATACTTTTGATTTATTTCTTACATACATGAATGCCATCATTCTTGAGTAATCATCAACAAAAATAATGAATAACTTTGCTCCAGTATAGCTTTCAATTCCAATGGGTTCACATAAATCAGTATGCACAATTTCTAATATATCTTCAGAGTGATAGTTTTAACTTTTAAAACTAGTCTTTCCCATCTTTTCAATCTAACAATTTTTACATAGACTGATCTCAGGTTTCTTTATGTTGGGAATGCCGCTTACTTTCCTGAATTTTCTTATCTTTACCAGATTATCAAAGTTTATATGACACAACCTTTTATGCCATAACCAACTTTCTTCAACTTGAGCAATGAAACATGAACATTCACCTATTTCAAGATAGAACAAGTTACCTTTAGTTTGAGTGCCTGATCCAATCATCTTTCCTTTCCCATCCAGTAGTCTTGCTTTACCATGCATGAATTATACTTTGATTCCATTATTGAGTAGTTGTGCTATACTTAACATATTATGCTTTAGTCCTTCTACCCAATAGGCATTATCACATACAAGTTCTTTGGTTAGAGAGATTCTTCCTCTTCCTTTTATACAACAAGGTTCATTGTTACCAAATCTTACACTGCCACCATCATAGTCTTCAAAGTATTCAAACTTAGTTTTGTCACTAGTCATGTAATGAGAACAACCACTATCTATGATCCATGTATCATTTTTGCTCATATGAAAAATCAGTGTCATTTCCTCATCATTATCAGATTCATCTTTCACAACTATGTAGACAATCTCATCTTCTTCTTCATCATTAGAATCATTAGAATCTTTAGCCATAAAACATGTTTTCTTACCTTTATCCTTGAATGATCTGAATTCTTTCTTGCCATTTCATTTATGATCTTTCTTCTCATCTTTATTCTTCTTGTTTGGACACCTAGCAGCAATATGACCAACTTCTTCACATGAAAAACAGATTAGAGGTACTTTACCTTTGTATTTTCCTCTGTCTCTAGAATATTTCCTTGCTAGAAGGGCTTCAATTACTTCAAGATCACTGTCTGAACTTTGGTTTGATTCATCTTCACTTTCTGACTGAGATTTCTTTTTGCCTTTCTCCTTCAGTTTAAGTTTGGCTTCAAATGCTGATTCAATATTCTTGGAAGCTGGAACATAGTTATCAAAGTTGTCCAGTTCAAATGCAATCAATCTTCCAACTATAACCTCTAGATTTATGTTATGATTTGCTTCACATCTTCTTTCTTGAATTGTAGAAACTCTGATTGTATAAATGGGAAGTAGAGTTCTGAGAACTCTACTTATAACTATTCCTTCACTGATGTCTCCTCCAAAAGCTTTGATTGCACTGACACATGCTTTAACTCTTTCAACATATTTTGTAATGTTTTCATCCTCTCTCATCCTCATTTGATCAAATTGTCCTCTCAGACTTTCTACTTTGGCTCTTCTAACATTATCATCTCCTCCATAGATTTCTTTCAGCTTTTCCCACATTTCAAAGGAAGATTTACAGTCCTTGATATCACCAAATTCTTCATAACTTAGAGTAGATGCTATAGCTATCATCATAATGTTGTGAGTCTTCTTTTTAGCAATATCATTAACAGATAGTGTACCATCTTGTTCTGCATATTTTTCATCAAGGTACTTTAGTCCTATATCACCAATGGATGCAAGGTGAAGTCTCATCAGTCCTTTCCATGCTGAGAAGTTATTTCTGTTAAGTCTTGGGATTTCTCTTTTGTAAGACATCCTGATCTTTGGCTTAGATCCTTGAAATCTTATCCTGCAAGCACCAAAATCTCTAATACCAATTGTTGGAAATAGAGATGGAGTAACTAAGAGGGGAGGGGTAAATTAGTTACCACAAAAATATATCCATAGATCCTTAGATGTCTTAAAATAAAATTGATGCTCATACTTGGTAACCACACAAATAAATGCCGAAACTTGACAGATGTTCTATGAACTTATTTAAAGTGATTAACATGCATGCATAAAGAAATAACATGAACACAAGAGAGACCAGATTTAACGTGGAAATTCAATTTGGAAAAAACCACCAAGTAACTAGTTACCGATTTTCACTCTCCTGAGGTGAGCCCTGTTAGGAGCTAACCCTGTTAAAGGTTACAAAACACACTGTTAGGTGTGACCCTATTAGAGGATTTAATCACCTTGTTAGAAGTGGCCTTTTTAAAGGTCTTTAAAATAATTCAACTAAATTGTCACCTTGTTAGAGGATTTACAAAAATGGCTATCAAACCAACTCTGTTAAGAGATTTTGAATCACTATTACAATGATTAGAAAGCAACAATGAAGTGATCTAAAATATATGCAACTTATCTTTGCTAAATATAGATCTCTTTTCTACTTCACTAGATCCTCACTAATCGAATACAACTTTGTAGCTTCATAGGGATATCTAATCCTTCCTCAACATTTGCTCATATATTTGCTTATTCGCACTCTTATGCATCCACACTCTCCTGCTCCTCTTGAATTCACAACTTGACCTTTCATATATACCTTATAGATTGTCAAGTCGACTCAATTACAAGTTACAACAATTGAAAAACATTAAATTAGTCAGTTGCACAAAATAGTTAAACTTAATTCTTTAGAACAATAAAATCCTGCGCTGCCCGACCCTGCTCAGTGACCACTACTCCAAAATGGTTTCCCAGTGTTAGCCCAGTGAATCTCAGTAATCAATACAAACTTTTCAACTTCCTTCAGAGACTGAGTTAACTCAGTGAATACTGACCTTTCTGAGCTTACCGAGTGAGCTCGGTAAAAACTAACTTTTATTTGCTTACCGAGTGAGCTCGGTAAAAGATAACTTTTCTTTGCTTATCAAGTGATCTTGGTAAAAGCTAAATTTCTTCCACTTACTGAGTGAGTTCAGTAAAAGGTAACTTTCCTTTGCTTACTGAGTGAGCTTGGTAAAAGCTAACTTTTCTTTTGTGCTGTTCAGGAATGCTTGGTAGTCACTATAAATTACTTTGCTGACCGTTTGAGCTCGGTAGACTCTGTCTGATGACTGATATGACATTTGTATAACATCAAAGACAATACACAATTAAAAATTGTATGGAACACATTTTGGGCCCCTATTCTAATAAATACAATTGAATTCTTACCCTTGCCCTCTTCTAATTTTCTTGATGGGTCAATTATTTGTACTTCATTTGATCATCATTAGTTTTATTAAGCTCCAACTATTTTGCATGAACAAAATTTTTCATGCACTTGTCAAGAAGTGTATCATCTAGCCAATAAAAATGTAGAATATCATGCTACTTCTTCATCACATACTCTCTAATTTTGTGAATCTCAACAAAATCTTCCCTCAAAGAATCAAACAATAATTGAACTTTTACAACAACTTTAGTTGTAGCTTCCCACCATGCATTTCCCTTTTCATTTATGACCTTATTCACTCAAAGGCATAATAAGTCATTCAATTTCTAGGCTCATTCTTCCCTATTTTTCAACTTATCCTTTTTATCTATTGCATGCAGGAAGAGTTCAGAATTAATACTTTTATACTTGTCAAGATAACTTTTGATCCTTTTTTGAAATACAACCCTCTTATCATCAAACTTTGATAGATCATTGGTTAAATCATATGTCTTTTCAATATACTCGTAGGATAAACTAATAATAGAAAAGCATAGAAGGGTAAAATTTTTAGTCCTTCTACTCCATTTTTTGACAACTAGCTTTAGGGCATCATCATTTGCTTTTTGCTTATTACATATATTTATTACCTTTTCTAGTTGTTCATAAAAAATTGGCTAACCAATCTTATTAGCCAAATACCTTATGTCTTTCCTTGACCTAACCTCATACTAAATCTCTAACTCTACTTGCAAGGCCCACAGTATACATTTTTCCTCTTCAAAATCCTCTATAGTGTGGTCTTTGTCGTGTGCCTAGAATCTCAATAAGAGGAGTGGATTCAAAAGGCTCCACTAGTGGATAAGGATTAGTGATCCTAGGCATACTAGATTTCCCTTGGTGTCTCATCAATTCATTTTCTAGTTCAATCCTCTTTTGAACTTCTTTAAACTTTATCATACTTATCTTGTAACTCTAACCTTTCTCTTTTATCCATTAGAATTGTGGCTAAGGTGAAGTTATATGATTCAAAACCTAACTCTATAGCCTCTTCACTAGTATTTTCTTCCACTCTCTTCACAATTAAGTTTCCTATCAAGTTGACATCATCAAGCTGGGAAAAGCTAGCTCTAGATCCTTTTTGTATTGACCAAATTATCAGTATAGCATTATCCTCACTAAACTTGGCACCTTTCATTTCTTACTTTGCTTCATTATCTAAACTTAATTTCTTGGTAATAGAATTAAATACTAGCACCAAGGTGGTTTTATCATTTTGTTTCCTTCTTTTAGGGTCAAGCTCTTAAATTCTTGTATCATTTCCTCCTTTATTTGGTTCTACAGGTCTCCCTTCTCAATTTCAAGATGCTCTATTTTCATTTTATTAAATCTCTCTTCAAAAATTCTAATATTTTTCCTCCAAGAAAACTGATAGAAGGCTCTAGACTTAACAATATTTTTGATAAAAAATAAACTAATGATTGGCTTGTTCTACAATAGGGCCCAACTCTCTTCCTCTATAAATAGCAATAGTCAACTCAAGGCTTGACATAGGAGGTTCTTGAGGATTTACCTCCTCTAGTTCTAGTATAATAAAGAAAATTCCCCCTTGGGATCCCAATTATTCCACCTGCTCCTTAGTGAGTTGTTCATCTCCTATGTCTAATGGCGAATGAGTGGATGAATACTCCTCTATTTGAGGCCCTTGTTTCCTTTCTACCTTTTTCCTCTTGGGCATAGGCACATCAGACCTCTCCTCTAGAATAGTACTAGTTAATCCTATTATTTGTTTTCCTTTATACATTGAGGCCCTTTTATTTTGAATTATATTATAGCCAGGTCTTCTTTGAACAACTAATTTCCCTAATCTTACAATAGTGGTGAAATAAAACCTTCTCATGACCTCTTGAACCTTATCAGGATAAGAATTAATCAATAACAATTTCTTCTCATTCACGACTTACATATCTTAGCAAAAGTAGTCATTAGTTTATTTAATTTATCTACCTCTATTTTTGCATCATCTAGAGGCTTATAATTCTTATCAAAAAAATTAATAAATTCTAAAACCCAAAGTAAACTCTCCACTTCTTTTTGATCTCTTTCTCTTTCAAAGAGAACTCATTTCTTATTATGTCTTTAGGGAAGTAGGGTTGATGATCCTTTATACAAGTCTTTGCCCTTCATCAGAATTCTTCAAAAAATCCCTCACTATCACAAAAATGGCCATGGAAGATAGTCATTTTATACTAGTCCAAAAATGTATACAAGAAGACAAAACCATCCTTACTGATAATGAACTAATGAACAATAGTACAAGAAGGGAAAATTGAGCCCCTAGATCTACCGGTCAATTGTGTTTCCTCTAGTCTACCTATTTGCCATAGCATTTTAGCTATCCCTACTGTTCGAAGCACTTGGCAAGGAAGCACATTGGGAGTCCCTTGGAGACCATAAACTCTAAAAACTATAGAAACAAGGTATGGTATAACATCTACAAAAATTGTGGGATACCTTCAAATCAAAAGGGTTGTCCATAGGTTTGATAAAATCCAATAGTGCCTTGGGAATTTAGGGATTGTTCCTAAATACAAGGCTTCTCAACTTGGATGCAAAGTATCTATCATATCTTACAAAGCTAGCCTCCTCTACATCCTAGGTCATATCTGCACTCCATAATTGGACTAGCAGAGCTTCTCCCTCATATTCTATATTTAAAACAATATCTTTAAAAAAATAAGTAACCCCTTTAAACAAGGACATGTGCATCAAAATGAATGATGGAAAAATGTTTTCTCCACTTTTCTCTTTGCAATCCCATTTAATTCTATATGAATCTCCTCTACTATATAAGATGAAAAATCAAAGATGATGTCCACACCAAAAGAAGAGATCTGTGTCATCATACACATGAACTTTATTGGCATAACATTTTTTTCATCCTCACCAAAAAACCTACACAAATTCATGTTAATATCTATGGCCCTACTGGTGGAAAATTCCTTCTTAAAATGCTCTTTAATTGATGTTGTAACAAAGGCCAAATTCCCAATTGTGGCCAAGTGCTCTCTTAATGCACCTTGCCTAACCTGATCCTTTTTTAACAAATATTCTTTCTCCAAACCTTGAAAATAATGGGTTAATGGTAATCTGTGACTGGCTCCAAACCAAAAGCCTCTTAGATTTCTTCAGTATTAATTCTTATCAGAGGTTCCCCATCTACTCTCCTTACTATCCTAGCTATGGGGTCATAATTTTTGGTTATATTTGTAAGAAGGTCTAAGTCCATGAAAACCCTAGGGACTACTAGTTTAACCAAATCAAAATTCCAAAAATTCTCATGGGGGCTAGACAATTTCTTCTTTGAGAACCATTTCTTGAAAAGTTGGAGTCCTATTTTTGAGTTAATGACATCCCTAACCCAATTCCCTTTATCATATAAACCATCCATAATTTTAAGTCTAGGGTTCACAGGGATTATCTTTTTAATTTGAGCTAACTCATTTGTGGACTCAGTTAGCTATTCCAAAAAATCATCATGTATATTCCTATTGACATATTCTACTTTTCCAAAGAAACCCTTCTTTGGAGACATATTTGATATTAATGCAGAATACCATAATTCTTTGAACTGTTTAACAAATTAAGATACTTACTTGGCTCTCTACTATTCTTTTTTGAAGTTCTCTAACAAATAGCAGATACAAAAAACCTTTTTGCAATTCAAGCAGGCAAGAAAAATTATTTAATAGGTTCTTGGCTCTCTAAAAAAATTTCATCTAAAACCCATGAATCATCAACACTTTCTAAAGAAAGAAGCAAAGCATCTTCTTCAGATTTATTACTTACCACATTTACCTCCTTTTGACCATATGGTTTATCTTATTCATTTTTCTTTTAAGTCCAACATTATTTTTTCTTATGCCCTGGCTTCCCACATTACCAACAATATTTTAGTCCTCTATATTGAGACCTCCTCCCCTTTGACTTTCCTCTTGATTTCCCATGATTTCCATATTTAATTCTTGTCCCAGTCATTCCACCTTTTCTTTGTGCATTCAAAGAACTTCCTAATGTAGATCCACTTGAGGTTTTCCTATGAGTTTTCTCACTCAAAATAACACCAATCACATCAGCATATTTTAGGGTATTAGATCTAGAATTAGAATTTCTCATAGCCATTACTAAGTCATTCCAACTTTTAGGCAAAGAACACAAAATCAAGAGAGTCCTAATTTATTCATCAAAATTGATATTCATAGAAGACAACTAACTAGTAATAGTATTAAACTTTTTTAAGTGATCTGCAATAGATCCACCTCCTACCATATCCATATTAAATAAATACTTCATGATAAATATCTTATTCAAAGATTAGGGCTTTTCATACAGCGTGGCTAGGGTTTGCATCAATTTTTTTGTTGTCTTCACTTTTGTAATGTTAAATTTATGTCATTGATGGTTCTAGGCATAATTGAATTCTTCCAATTGCCTTTCTATCTAAAATTTCTCATTCATCTTTTATCATAGTTTCCTATTTCTTGGCTTTTCCTTCCAATGGCTTCCTTAAATCCTTCTATTAAAGATAGTCCTCCATTTGCATTTTCCATAATTGAAAATTCTACCTATTAAACTTGTCAACCTTTAGCTTACGAGGCTTACATTGCTCCCACTCAACCATGAGACTGTAATACAGAGAATAACCAAAAAAAAAACTTTTTAGGATACCACTTGCTAGGATTAAAAACAAATAGAAATAACAATTACACACGAATATAACCAATATTAGAAAATAATAAATCACACAAAAGAGAACATAAGACACCAAGATTTGACAAAAGACAAAACTCTAAGATGAACAATCAATGAATCCCTCTAAGATGAACTATTATCACTTTGATGAAGTATGCATCACTAAATATTAGGTTAAAATTCAATACTAAGTCATATTGAGTTTAACTCCCCACAGGAGACCAATGAGATATCAATCCTAATTAAACAATCAATACAACATTACTATTTAACAAATACTGAAATATAACTCACTAAGATTCAATAAATGGGACTATCACTCAAAATAAAGATTTAATTTTAATCAAAGGAACACAGTAAGTGAGAGAAGAATGATATCACCAAAAAATCAAATGAGCATGTCAAATCTCCCTATTGCTTTCAAAATTGTTCACCACAAAAGTTTTTGTTCTTGGTGCATATAGTTAACAATAGGATCTATGATTAGTAAAATCTCCTCATAAATCACAATAGTAAAAAAATATGACCGTGAATGTCTATCATTTTTTATTTTAGGCCACATATAAGCAGACATTGAAAAAATTATAATTTAAGAAGTTATAACTCTTCATTTTGAGATAACATGAGTTTGCATTAAATTCTTAACATAATGAATATGTTAATCCACTAGGTATGCTTTGATATTCTTCCTTGATATTTCATGTATGTTGTATATTTTCAATTTTCTTCCCACATTTGATTATCATCAATTTCCATTATGCTCCTTTGATTTCTCTTTGAATTCTCTTGAGAGATGCTTTAATAATCTTCAATAAACAAGCCCTACACACATAGAAAATACCTTAGTGATGAATAATTAAATAAGATTTTTTTCATTTTATTTATGTTTTTCAAAAATCAACTCTTTCATAAACATTAGGAATGTAATCATATTTAAAGCATAAAATGATTTTAAAAGATTGACAAAGTAAACAACCATTTTAATGAAAACCCTAAAGCATTTACATAAGGGTAAACAATTGTTTCCACACCAATAAGATATTAGTATTTCATCTTAAAAAACATATAATATTACTTAAAAATATTTTCCTTAAGATGAATCACAAAAATATTTTATTTAAAGTTCTAGGGATATAATTTAAAATTTTCAATAATGATAATATATCTCCGTAGAAATAATAGTTAAATAAAAGGTAAATAAAAGGCAACATAGAAATTATTTACATTAACATATAATTTATTTTCCTTTCAAAAACAATTATTAATGTAAATAACTCACAAAATTTATGTTAGAGAGTTTTGTCTTTTGTTATGTCTACAACAAGGCTATAGACATACTAGGACATACAACAAAGTTGATTTTGACTTTTGAGTGTGTTATTATATTTGGGACTTGAGACTATCTCCTCAACATAGTGGGAGTGGACCTTTTTGGGTTACCACAAGGTCAACTAGCAGTGCTTTTTACTTTTACCATTGAGATTCATCAGTTTGATATCGTCGCATGAGTTCTTTGTTTTACATTTCCTTTCATTCTATCTTTGTGTACTGTGATAGGTGGTTATTGTATTATATTGTATATTAATTTCATGGATCTTAAAGATATGATGTAATCTATTTTATGACGTATACTCTTTCATCGTTTCATACCCTATGATGTGTATAGTGGATGATTGTGCATTCTAAAAATTGTTGAGTGGCATTTAGGACAATTGTATATTATTTAAATTGATTTGAATTTTTAGCTAATATTTAATGTGAATGTGTTATATATTGGATTTACTATTAATTAAATTTAAATGTGATTCAACATCATGAGATCCTTAAGGAATGCAATCTATTTATGTGTTGTTTATGTATAAATATATGTTATTGCTTCCCCTATTTTATAATAGTTTTTATATATTATCTTTAAAAAAAGTTTGGAAAACTTGGTGAAACTTTTGGTTAGTTCTTTTGGATCCCTTGGAGAGGTGTTACATTTTATATGAAAAAATGTTTCAACAGTTTGAAAATAAAAACTTTAGTTCAACTATAACCTTTCTTCTCTTTGGAGATTGAAAAGCATCAACAAGACTACTTCATCTAGTGTATAGACATGTTTCCCATAGAACTCTCAAAGCTTTTAGATCCCTAAGATTTCTATGAAAATAAAACATGTCTAAGAGTTCTATGGGAGTTCGATGCAAACCTCTAAGAGATCTATGGGAAACATGTCTATGTACTGCATGAAGTAGTCTTGTTAATGCTTTTCAATATCCAAAGAGAAGAAAGGTCACGTTGAACTAAAATTTTCATTCTCAAACCCTTGAAACATTTTTTCACATAAAATATAAGACCTCAGCTAGGGATCCAAAAGAACTAACCTAAAGTCTCACTAAGGTTTCCAAACATTTTTTTTTAAAGATAAGATATAACAACAATTATAAAACAGGGGAGGCAATAACATACATTCATACATAAGAAACACATAAACAGATTACATTGCTTAAGGATCCCATGATGTTGAATCGCATTTAAATTTAATTAATATTAAATAAAATATATAACACAATAACATTAAAGATTAGCTAAAAATTCAAATCAATTTAAATAATATACAATTGTCCCAAATACCACTCGACAATATTTGGAATGCACAATCATCCACTATACATGTCGCGAGGTATGAAAGGCTAAAATAATATACATCATAAAATAGATTACATCATCTTTTTAAGATACATGAAATTAATATACAATATAATGCAATAACCATCCATCATAGTACACAAATATAGAATGAAAGGAAATACAAAACAAAGAACTCCAACCACAGTATCGAACTAACAAATCTCAATGGTAAAAGTAAAAAGCACTACCACTTGACCTCATGGTAACCCAAAAAGGTCCACTCCCAACACACTAAGGAGATGATCTCAAGTCCCAAATAGGATAACAAACTCAAAAGTCAAAATCAACTTTGTTGTATGTCCTAGTATGTCTATAACTTTGTTGTAGACATAAAAAAAGACAAAAGATTTAACAAAAGACAAAACTCTTTGAAATAACTCTCTGATTTAACAAAAGATAAAAGTTATATCTCCATAATGTTAATGATTTTACTTCAAAGTTCAAGCATATGAATAGCTTTGTCATTGTCTATATATGTATATTTGATCTTAGCATCCTCATTTGTCTTTTATGTCAAGGTGTTTCCTTTTTTGTATTTAGGGAATGGTTCCTTAAAAGCATTATGACATTAATCTTTAACAAGACCATCAAATCCTACCTTTTCATCGTCAATAAGATGTTGGATTTCATTCCACCACTTAGGCTTCACTTCAAGATCATAAGATTTAGATTATTTAGGTAGTGTAATAATTTTTTTTAATATCAAATTTTTAGAGTATCATGTCATAAGAATCCCCCAAAGGTGTAAAACCATGCTTAGGGTTAGGTGTCTATGACCTATACTAATTACCATTGCTAGGATATGAAACCTCTTGTTTGGTTTGTCAAATAACACTATTCAACTCGAAAATAGGATCCTTAGATTTAGGTCCATCAACAACTCCTTCATTGACAACATTCTTGTTTTTATTCCATGGTTTTTCTTATTTGTGTTGTAACCATTACTGTAGACACCTAAATCTGATTACACCACTTCAATAATCCTATTTAGCTATCTCTAAAGGCATCATTAATTAAATTCCTATTTAATTAATCATTTCCCTTCCCCTAGATGATTAATTAAATTAATCATCTATAGTCCTAATTGATAAATCAAATAAACCATTATTTATCAATTAATCCTATTCTCCTATCTAATTCCAAATCCAAAATTTATTAAAATCACTTTAATAAATAAAACCCTCAAATCTAATAGCCCCTAAACTATCCTAAATCCTCCATTTAGCCTAATCCACCCCATCTATCCATACTAACCTAGCTTAGCCACTAACTCACCCACCCTCATCAATACCATCCACTTGGACATCTCTAGCATCCCTAATCTAATCCTAACCCAAGCCTAACCCATCCCCTAATCATTTGCACAATTCTAAATGAGCTTAAGACTTTCATAAACCAAACCAAAGTCTCCTCCCCTCAAAATATCCCAACCATAAAACTTTATCCCAAGCACAAAGCTTTCAATGCTCTTACATGCCCTTAAAATCTCTTACAAGCCATTATGAGGGCCATTTAAGGCCTTCAGCCTCCTTTGTTGACTCATCCTTCCCTTTCCTCCACCTAATGATCTTGTGACATGTTTCACTCCCTGATTAGTGCTAAACAAGCACAATACATGTGCTCCCCTTTGAATAGATCCTAGCCCTCCCTAAAGCTTTCATCTGTCCTTACATCTTGGCCCTCCATCCCTCAAGCCCTTAGCCTATAAATTAGATCCCCTCACAAGCCATTTAATCACAATCCTTAAGCTAAAGTTATAATTCCATTTTGAGAAGCCAAGTTCATACCATTTTCACATATCCACACCAAAAATCCAAAATCCATCTCCACCATTGAAGCCACTTTTGAAGCTTGAGCATGCATCCCAAATCCATTATCAAAGGACACCTCTACAAAATCAAGTGATCATCCTCATTGAGAGAGCCTATCCATGGCTCATATTCTTATTTGAGGACCTCACTTTGTCTAATCTAAAGTTTATAGTAATTTTGTTAGTTAATTCTTTTTTCTTTCAATGGATTAGTATTTCTTGCTAACATATTGGTGTATACAATTACTACCATTAGAATTTTTCATGTTCAATGTCATTGCTCCCTTTTTTACCACAACATCCTCTATGTGAAATAAACTTTCAATTATGTCATCAAATGTGAGTAAAACTTGTTTTGTAATATCATAATGCAACATAGGTATAAGATTGTTGAAAAAAATGTCAATTTTCATGTTCTCAAGAAGTTTTTGAGGATACCATGAATGTAACTTTCTCTACCTTTGTAATAAAGTTACAAAGAGTTCACTTGGATTTTATTTAATTTTGAATATATCAAGAACTTTGATGATATGTTGAATATTTTAGAAATATTATTCAACAAATATTTAAACAATCTCAACAAAAGACTTAAGTGGATTTTTTTTTTTTGTTAACCGTTCCATAGATTGACCATTTAAACTTATAGGAACCTCATAAGATATGTTTCATCATGCATATATTCCTTGTTTAAGGCTTAAAATTTTCTAACATTATCATGTGAACCCCCATTCTAATCATACTTGTTATACTTAGGAATCTCAACATCTCTTGGAAAAGGTATCATGTATAAACTCTTGTCAAATGGTAGAGAACTGATATAGGAGCATCCATAGGTATAAGGGCAATTCTGTGTCACCCAAAAAAATGTACTTAGACTTAGTTTTTGTTTCATGTGTTTTCAATTTTGGATACCCATTTGGGTCAAACAAAGGTTTCAACTCTCACAGTTCCACTATCAGTGTTCTAGGATAGAGTATTTGAACACCTTGGGATACGTGAAAATGCTAAAAAATAGGTCTATATAATTGAGCCATTATTTTTTTGTAAATTAGAGGATATAAATTGGTTGGATTAATATAATTTTAATTTAGAGCATTCCAGAAAAAGAATTAGGTCAAAAGGCCCCACAGTTTGAAAGTTATTGCAATTTTTCGATTTCATGAGACCTCCTAAGAAAGCTTCAAAGTTAGGTTAGGGGCATTAAATGAAATTTTATAGGGCCAAAAAATGGGGGACCAAAAAATCTCATCCATAGGTCTATAAAGAACTTTGAGATCTTTTTGAAAATGTAAACAATTCATCAATTGGAGCTACGCTGCAAAAGTTATGCCTCTCGAAAGTTCTGTTACCATTTCTGGATTCTTCTAGTTTTGTGTCGATTTTCTAACGTGGCTTCTGGAGCCTTCTATTTGGTTGGTGGATTCCAACTAGCACTTTCTAGAATTTATTCCTAACCCTTAACCCTTTGGGGTCTATTTAAGGACATTTCTAGCATTGTAAAAGGTAGTTCAGAGTGGAGTTTGAGAGAAAGTACTAGGAGAAGAAATTATCTCCAGATTTATGCTATTGTAAGCCCATAGGGCATGTTTTGAAATCTATTTCTTTGCACTAAGTGTACTAGCATATTTTCATAGTTAATAAAATTTTCTCTTTCCTATTGTTTCCATTCTGTGCTTCTGTAGTGTCTCCATCAAGTGGTATCAGAGCTAGTTTTCTTGAGTGTGTAGACAGAGCGCTGACTATGAGGTAGTTTGCACCAGGATTGTGTAGTTGTGAGTCTGAGTTAAGAAGGTGCCTCCATGAAGAGAGCATGGTGGAAGGGCTAGAGCTATTAATCTTTAGGATGTTAGAGCCCTCCAAAGGTAGGTACAAGCATTTGGAGGAGGAGCTCTGTAGAGGAACAAATGTTACTACAAGTGACGAAAGTGAGGATGACAATGAAAAAGAAGAAATTGGACTAGAAGGGAAAGTTCAAGGGGAAGTTCTGAATTAGGTAGTGGAGAGGCTTTTTAGGGCCATTACTAAGTTTGGGAAAAGACCTACAATTAATGTGGGTGTATTTTCAGGAAATCTGAAACCAGATGAGTTGATCAACTGGATCAATGAACTAGAAGAGTACTTTGAGTATGAGGATATCAGGGATCTAGATAGGGTTAAGTTTATAAAGGCCAAACTAAAAGGACATGCCAAAATTTGGTGGCAAGAGGCTTAATTGGAAATAAATAGAAGAGGAAAGGATAAGATTACAAGGTGGGATCACATGGTGGACAAACTAAAGAAGCAGTTCATTCTTGTTGACTACGAGCTTGATTTGTTTAAGAAGATGCATGGGTTAAAGCAAGCAAGAAAATTAGTCCAAGAATATATGGAGGAGTTTTACTGACTTTTGATTAGAGCAAGGCATGTAGAAGCAAATAAGGAGAAGGTTTCTCATTATATCAGTGGGTTACGATCTAGCATCTAGGAGGAATTAAGTCTAGTAAGAATGACTAGTGTTGGAGAGGTATCCCAGTTTGCCCTACGAGTTGAAGAGAAGCTAAATAAAAATTTTGAAGGGAGACAAAGAGGGTGCAGTTAAGGAGGAAGGGGCAATGGTAGGTCATTTGGAGGTCAAAATAAGACCCAAAGGAAAAATGAAGATGTGGGTACTAGCAAGAACCAAAGGAATGAGGATTTCAACTGCTCCCATGATCAAAAATTTGGAGATTAGAGAGGAAGAGGTAGAGGATGTGGACAAGGTTTAGGAAGAGGAGGTTTCCATGGTACCTATTTCCATTGCAATGAACAAGGTCATCATGGATTTGAATGCCCTCAATGACAAGGAAGGACAGATAAGAGAGCTAAGGGCCAAGTTAGGGTTGGTCATGTGGACGAGGATGCACAGTCATCACATTCAAAGGATGTAGAAAGAGGAGAGACTTTAGTAAATGAAATGGTCCTACTAAGTGGTGAGATTGAATTGGGACAAAGGAGTATTCTATTTCATACCAGGTGAAAATGTGAAAATAAATGTTGTGATGTAATCATTGATGGTGGTAGCAGACAACTTGGTGTCAGAAGAGATGGTCTCTAAGTTGAAGCTCAAGAGGGAGAAACACCCCCAACCCTATCGGATTTCTTAGGTGAAAGATGATCATAAGGTCTTGGTAAGTGAACAATGTTTAGTGAAGTTCAAAATAGGGAGTTACCATGATGAATTTCTCTGTGATATTATTCTAATGGATGTCTACCATCTATTTTTGGGAAGACCATGGTAGTTTGATAGGCATGCAGTACATGATGGTCATGCAAACAAATACTCTCTAACAAAGGATGGAGTTTTCCACAAATTGAAGCCCATGAAAAAGGAATATGAAAAGGTATGTAGCAGTGCTAGGATCTATCTTGTTGATGGAAGAAAGTTTTTAGATGGCATGAAACATCAGTGTATGTGCTATGCTTTGATTCCTAGAAAAGATAAGGAAGGTAGTAGTGAAATACCACCTGAAGTTTTAGATTTATTAGGTGAATTTAGTGATATCATCTCTAATAATGTTCTAGAAGGACTGCCACCAGTAAGGAAAATTAGTCATCAGATAGATTTAATCCCCTGAGCTAGTTTGCCTAACAAGGCTACTCATAGGATGACTCTTACTGAAATTGAGGAGCTAAACAGACAGGTTCAGGAGCTATTGAAGAAGGGTTTGATTTGAGAGAGCCTGAGTCCATGTGCAGTACCTGTAGTATTGGCACCAAAGAAAGAATGAGAGTGGAGAATGTGTATGGACTTCTTGAGGTATAAATACGATAATCATCAAGTATTGGTTTCCTTTGCCAAGAATGGATGATCTTATGGACTACTTGAGTGGAGCTCAGTACTTCACAAAGATAGATCTAAAGAGTGGATATCACCAAATATGGATTTGAGAAGGAGATGAGTGAAAAACTACCTTCAAGACAAAAGAGGGTCTTTATGAGTGGTTAGTCATGGCATTTGGATTGATGAACGCCCCAAGCACCCTCATGCAGCTTATGAATGATGTACTTAAGAAGCTCTTGAAAAAAATTGTTATTGTCCATTTGGATGATATTTTAATTTTTAGAAAGACTTTGGAAGAACATTTATTGCATATTCATAGTGTCCCTGAAAGGTTAAGGGAAGAGAAACTATTAATTAATCTGATGAAGTGTATCTTTTCAAAAAGGGGTTAGTCTACTTGGGGTTTGTTATATCACTTGAAGGTCTTAAAATGGATCTAGAGAAGGTAAAAGCCATCTTGGAATGGCCTACTCCAAGGTTTTCTACTGAGGTGAGATCATTTCATGGTCCGGTTAGTTTTTATAGGAAATTCATGATGAATTTTAGTGGCATATGTGTACCATTGACTCACACAATAAGAGGGGATAGAAAAGAGTTCAAATGGACTATGACGGCTGTAAGAAGTTTTGAATTGCTGAAGAAGAAGAAGGTGATGAAACAACCTGTGTTGGCACTTCCATATTTTAGAAAGGTGTTCTAGGTGGATTGTGATGCCAGTGGTAGTGCTATTGGGGATGTATTGAGCCAAGAAGGTAAGCCTATTGCATATTTTAATGAAAAATTGAATGATGCAAAAAAGAAGTATTCTGTTTATGATCAAGAGTTCTATGCAATAGTTTAGGCCTTAAAGAAATGGAGGCATTATTTATTGCCATAGAAAATTGTTTTATATACTGATCACTAAGTACTATAGTATCTAAATAGCTAAGGTAAATTGAATCAGAGGCATATGAAGTGGGTAGAGTTCTTGCAGAGCTATTCATTTGTGTTGAAGCATAGAAGTGGAAAATCTAATAGGGTTGCAGATGCATTAAGTAGGAGACAGTTGTTGCTTACAGTAATGCAGGTTGAAGTAGTTGGGTTTTTTGAACTCAAGAATCTATAGCCTGAGGATCTTGATTTTGTTGAAGCATGGAAAGGTTGTAAAGAACCTATTGTAGTAGACAGAACTAAGTGGTTGGACTATCTGATTTAGTATGGTATTTTGTTCAAGGGTAGTCAATTGTGTATTCCAAGGAGTTCCACAAGGGAAAATCTAATTAAGGAGAAACACATTGGAGGGATGGTAGGACATTTTGGTCGATAATACCATTGCCATTTTTAGAGAACATTATTTTTGGCCTTAGATTTCACAGGATGTGAAGAAATTTGTACAAAGTTGTTAGGTTTATCAAGTGGCCAAGGGATTTAGTCACAATACTGGACTTTATCATCCATTTCCTATTCCATCAAAGCCATGGGAGGACATAAGTATGGATTTTTTTCTTGGATTGCCAAGGACACAAAGGGGTAATGACCCAATATTTGCAGTGGTTGATAGGTCCTCCAAAATGGCACATTTCATTCCATGCCATAAAACTCATGATGTTGTCCATATTGCAAACTTGTATTTCAGAGAGGTGGTAAGACTACATGGCCTCCCAAAGAGTATAGTTTCTAATAGAGACACTAAATTTGTGGGGTATTTCTGGAGAACATTGTGGAAGAAGTTCAGAACAAACTTGAAATTTAGTTCCACACATCATCTGTAGACTGACAACCAAATAGAAGTGGTAAACCGAAGTCTGGGCAATTTGTTGAGATGTTTAGTTGGGGATAAGCCCAACGGATGGGATTTGATTCTACCACAAGTAGAATTTTCTTACAATAACTCTATAAATAGGAGTACTAGTAAATCACCATTTCAAATTGTATATGGAAGTAGCCTAAGGACTGCACCAGAATTGAGAAAGATAGAGTAAGGGGAAAGGACAAGTACTGAAGTAGAAGAGTTTGCTAAACATATCAAGTGCCAACATGAGGAGGTCCAGGCACACATTATCAAGATGAATCAATAGTATAAAGCTAGGGCTGATTAGAGGAGAAGAAATAAGGAGTTCCAAGTAGGGGATCTAGTCATGGTACACTTAAGAAAGGAGAGTTTTCCAGTAGGTACATACAACAAGCTGAAGATGAAGAAATTTGGCCCTTGCAAAATTTTGAAGAAACATGACTCAGGAAATGCATATGAGGTGGAGTTGCAAGATGGTATTCACATTTCTCCTATCTTCAACATTCTAGACTTGATAGAGTATCATGATGATGGTGTAGATGAGGAGTTGATGTTAGAGCCATGTCCAATTCCTACTTCTAAGAAGGAGGAGATAGAGGAGATCCTGGATAGTTGTGTGGGTAGGAGTACCAAAAATAAGTAGTATGAAGAGTATCCGATCAAGTGGAAAGGATGACTGATAGAGGACTCAACTTGGATATCAGCAGCTGAGGTTTCCCATTTGGGATTTCCTCTACCATTCATAAAGTGACAGGGTCACTTTTCAATCTACCTTAGGTGTCTAATGCAGGACCATCCAAAGGTATAAGGGCAATCCTATGTCACCCAAAAAAATATACTTATACTTAGTTTATGTTTCATGTGTTTTTATTTCTAGATACCCATTTGGGTAAAATAAAGGTTCCAACTCTCATAGTTCCACTATTAGTGTTGTAGGATAGAGTATTTGAACACCTTGGGATATGTGTCAATGTTAGAAAAATAAGACTGTATAATTGAACCATAATTTTTTTGAATTAGAGGGTGTAAATTAGTTGGATTAATGTAATTGTAATTTAGATCATTTTAGAAAAATAATTAGGTCAAAAGGCCCCACAGTTTGAAAGTTATTGCAGTTTTTCAATTTTTGGAGACCTCCTAAGAATGCTTCAAAGTTAGGTTAGGGGCATTAAATGAGCTCATATAGGGCCAAAAAAAGGGGGATAAGAAAAACTCCTCCACAGGGCTATAGAGTGCTTCGAGATCTTTCTGGAAATGTAAACGGTTCATCAATCGGAGCTATGGTTCAAAAGTTATGCCTCTCAAAAGTTCGATTACCATTTCTAGATTCTTCTAGTTTTGCACCAACTTCTAACGCGGCTTTTGGAGCCTTCTATTTGGTCGGTGGATGTCAACTAGAACTTTCTAGAATGTATTCCTAATCATTAACCCTTTGGGGTCTATTTAAGGACAATTCTGGCATTGTAAAAGGCCGTTCGGAGTGGAGTTTGAGAGAAGGTACTAGGAGAAGAAATTATCTCCAAATTTATGCTATTGTAAGCCCATAGGGCATGTTTTGGAGTTTTTTTCTCTGCACTAAGTGTACTAGCATATTTTCATAGTTAATAAAATTTTCCCTTTCTTGTTGTGTCCATTCTGTGCTTGGGTAGTGTCTCCATGAAGAACTTATAAACTTGATAGAAAGTAATGACTCGGATTTTCCTTTTCCATTTCCATTTAAGGAGATTTTTTTTCAAGTCATTTAACTCTTTATGAAAAATCTCTATTTTAGAAGGTTCATTATTTTGTATCAATCTACCAATGTCAAAGTTGTGGGGAGTTTTAACTATCTAGAAGCAAAGTGCATGAAATATTGTTCACCATTTTTCTATAAGGTTTTAGCATAAGTGTTTGATAATAATCATCTTATTGAAAGTTTTTGAGTTTTTCTCCAATGCTTTCAAGGTCCATGTTATTGCCATGTTGAGTTCCATAATGTGAACATCTTGGAGGTGAGTCAAAGACATTGTGTTCTGACCTTGGGGTAGATCTAGGAGGTGTATTGTTTACATCATTTACAAAGATGTTGGAATTTAATTTTTGAGGCAAATGGTTTTCTTTTCCTTCATGTAATATTTTCTCCCTATGTCAATTTGTCACAATTTCTCATTATTTATAAAGTGGTCATTAAAATTCTTGTTATAAACTTCCTTAGACATGGTGAGAGATAGACTATTTTTTAGATCTTGGTGAGGGAAGAGGTGTCTTAGAAGTTAAATCTTTGATGCATGACATAACTTTTTTGTATGTCCTAGTATGTCTTGGAGATTAATAATAAATTTGGAATAGTTTTATTGATTGTTTACCTTAGATCTTGTTGCATAACTGACATACTACAGCTCTGCTTCTAGGATTCTATTGATCAATAGGTCCTTGAAAATTTTGGGCTATGTGTCCAAAGTTGTTACACTTATAACACATGGTCTACTTCCTTTCTTTATAAGGTCTACTTTCTCTTGATTTTCTTCCATTATATCTTCTTCTATTTGTAGTGTTAGTATTTCTAGATATTCTACTATTTCTTCTATCATTATCATATTTAGGTTTCCTACAATCAATTTCATTATAACCAATACCATCATAATTATGAAAGTAAAATTTCATAACATGACTAAATGATTTATTTGTATAATCTCTTTTCATATGACCTATTTCATTACAAAAAAAATATTTACCTCTAAATTCATACTTGGTTTCCTTAGGAGATTCCACTTTCTTAGGGTCATCAAATTTCTTAGTTACCTTCTCAACTTCTTTGGATTTATCAAAAGATTGACTAGATTCAATCTTACCATCAAACTTATCTTTCTCTTTCACATCTAATTTACTTTCATGTTTCTTTGCACACATGTTAAATAAATAACCAAGACCAATATTATCATTAGTAGGTATTTGAATTGACATAGATTCATCAAGTTTCTCTTTGTTAGTGTAAAGATTTTCAAGGTGTTTCTTGCACTAAGTTAGTTCACCTTTCACAATAGTGAACTGTACTTATGAATCTTTTCATGATCTTCTTTCAATGTTTCAAATTTAGATGTCTTCTTCACTAAATTTTCTCTAAGATCTGATTTTTCAGTCATTAAATCAGATTCAATTTTGCTAGGATCATTCTTCAAACTCAATTTTAAATTGGTAATCTTCAATTCATGCTTCAAGATCTTGTACTCTATTTTTAGTTTTTAATATTCATCATCACTAGTAGATTCAATAGATTCAAGCTTGGATTTGAGATGTTCAATCTTGTCCTTCAGTTGTCCAAATATTCTTTGGAGCCTTCATATCTATCTTTTAGCTTATCTCTTTCTTTAATAAGGAGATCAGTATGTTCAAGTGCCTCTTCAAGATTCTTCATCAACTGTTCCAAATTTTTAGATAATAGTTTATTGCACGAGCCAACTCAAATTCTTATCCCTACCCTTAAGAAGAATAATTCATCTAATTAATAAAAAAATTAAATGGAATGGGCATGCTATTATCTCAGTTGGTTTATTTTTTGGTAAATTATTTTGATATGTGCTTATGGTGCCAGGAAAAAAATATCTCCATTATGAGCATCTTGACCACTTGTATTCCTCAAATTATCCCCTACCATTACCAAGACCATGGATTCCTTGTGTTTTTTTTCCCTTAGCCAATTCAACATCTCCTCTTGCTTGTGGTCATTCCCATCTTCTTAGAAAATCATGTAAGCAAGTGTTGGGCAATTTAACATTTGGATTTGGAAGTGGTTGATGTAGAGGGAAGGGCTAAGGCTAAGGTTGAGGCTCAGGTATACACATACAAGTTAATTATTATTTGTCTTTATTTTGAGATGACATTGAAAACATTAATGCTATTTTCATGAGCAGCAATTGCATTTTTTGCTATCTTTTTGATGAATGTGGGGAACATCAAAACACTTCTCTTTTCCTTATCTAATTCAGCAGCACCAGAAAATCAAGTGGATGATTTTGATAGGGTGAGAAAATTCGATATGGTTATGATTTTTTACTTTATTCCTATCAACATAATGCTTCTTAATCTTCTCGCACATTTTTTGAAATATCATGAAAATGATCTCTAAGAATAAATCAGAGAAAATAGAGTGCTTGATTTTGTTTAATACCACAAAATCATTTTCCACCTTTTCAGTGATTTTATTTTTATAAAACTTTTAAGTACAAAAAAGCATGCTCAATTTTATGTTACCACTTTGATGACTATTTTCTAGCAGTAGTTATGTTTTTGTAGCTTTTCCCCTTATGAGGACTATAGATAAAATGTCTATCATTTGTCTTGTTGCTTATTAGTTTTGAAAGTTACATGCAAGAAGGTAGCCAAGGAAAATCATTTTGATGTTTTTAAAAAGGACATTGTTATAACTGAGATCATTCTCATTACAGATTATAATGTAGAAGAACAAATAACCAAGCACTATGCCTTAATAAAGAGGGGCTAAATATTCATTTATTATGGCTAGAAGAAGAAGAGAATGGGACATGGGAAAGGGTCTTTCTCAAGACAAAAGATGAAGTATTTCACATTTAGGAGTTGAGTTGTTGGGTTTATGTAGTTTTTATGATTTAATCATTTTCAACACAATAAAAGTGTGGTAGAAACTGTCTTTAGTTTGCCAATTTTTTTAACCAAGGGAGAGGGAGGTTGAAATTTTGGAACAAAAAGTGGCCCAATAGAAGTGAAATGTGATCATAACCCTACTTTTACAAAGATTCATTAATATGCAAAAAATTGGTACACAAAAAGACAAACTTTAAATAGGCAATGATGCAACTACCTAAGACAAAGCCCATATGACATAGGAGAATTAAGACACTTTCAAAGAAATGCTTGAAAAACATATCTAGTAAAAAAGGAGACTCTAGGATCTTCAACAATGTAAGAATTTTCCTTAGGGCACAATCATCCAAAATCAAGAAGCTAAAGTACTAGCACAATATGGACCAATAAAGTATGATTAGAATAAAAAAATGAAATTGAATTGATTTACATATACACTAGGAGTGCTTGAATACAAAGGTCTCAATAATAACTAGGAGTTAGCGCAATGATAAGTCTCACAACTAAGAACATGTTCACTAAGAGTGGATTATCCTTCACTGAGCACAAAATTTAGTGCAATGATGAGAGGATATGTTGACATGCATGTGTCATGTAAAAACATGTTGTAGACAACATGTGCTTAATTAGAGCACAAACAACTATATTGTCTACATGAAAACTCAGTTGATTATGCAAACTCTAGTGTTGTAGACACCATGTGCTAAATGAGATGCCAAATCCTATGTTGTCAACAAGATAACTCATATGAGTACACATACTCCTAGGTTTCTAATCTAATAAATAATAAAATAATGCATTGACCTAAGTAAACTTAAGTAAAGTGTAATAATAATTAATTATTTACACTAACGCCCCCCCTTAAGTGAAACTTAAGGGAATGCACTTAAGCTTATGAAAGCTATAATGAAAATGCATGATGGGTCCTAGCTACTAGACCATGTTAGGTACCCATGTATAAAATGCAATGCAATCTCTTTGAAAATAGAGAAAGAGGGAAAACCTCATGGGGAAAACCGTCCCCCAAAAAGAGAGATGAAATAACAAGATGCATGGATAGATGGAGTAATTAATACCCCCTATTGCAACATACATCATGTATATACAATATAGAATTATGATAAGAAGAAAGCACCATAAGACAAAAAGAAGTCCCCTCCATAAGGGAAAAGAAGAAGAAGAAAGGAGACAAGTTAGTCCCCCCCCTCAAATCTTGAATGTCAATCAGTGATAGCTGCTCCAAGATGAATGTAGAAGTTGATCCATGATTTTTGAATAATGTTCCTCCCTTTAGGAAGAAAGAATGTCATTTGCAGATATGAGATGCTTCCCTAATGTGTAGAAAGAATACTAAGATGAATGTTGTCTCTGAAACTTGCTCAACTATTCCTGTGTCAATATTGACAATTGCCCCTTCCAACACTACTAAAAAGAATATATTTGGATCTAGCAAGGATGAATGTAGGACATATCCCAAAGAAGAAACTATCTCCTTGAATTATAAAGAGACCTCCTACAATTATTTTACATAAGGATCCACAATCATATCAACTTGGTAAAACTGATCATGTAGAGAATAGATAAGAGGGACAGAGTGTTCACTCACAACAACTTAAAAAGGATCTTCTTCATCTAAGAGAAGATGTATATAATCAATGATGTCTCCTAAATTTTCTATGTATGACTCCACAAATAAACCTAAATTATTTGTTATGTGGTCATCCTCTAATGATAGAACTAGAAGACAAGGTGTACCCAACTATACTGAATTACATGGACCTATCACTGTAGCAATGTATGGATGTGGAATTTTTTGATGTTGTGACATCATTATGCATCTGTCAATAGGATCCTCTATATTTGAACATATTTAATCACTATCACTATTGTCACTATAAGTTTCCACAATGTATGAATTATGGAGAGGATTAGAGGATAAGCTAAGTGAGTTTTCCTCAAAGTGAACATTCCTCTCTATGAATATCTCACGAGTCTCAAGATCCATAAGTCTATATGCCTTAACATTTTCATAATATCCAATGAAATTACAATGCCATGGTGGTAGTGCCTTGCATTTCCTTGAAGATATGTGTGCCCATGTTGGACAACTAAAAACTTTGAAGTGTTTCACAACTGGTTTTCTTGCACACCATGCTGCAAAAGGAATAATTCCATCTAAGACATTATGAGGAGACCTATTAAGGATGTGATTGGTACTAATTATAGCTTTGACTTCAAGTGATAGATCAAGAGATTTAGCTTGAGTTATGCAACTTGTCATTGACTTAAGTGTTCTAATCCTCATTGCTGCAACACTTGTCTTTTGTGGACAAAATGCTACTAGAGTCTAAAGATCAATACCCTCAACTTAAAAAAAAAGTCTATAAGTCTTGAGATCACATATCTACTTTCATTTTCCATATGAATAACCTTTATGACTTTACTTGATTACCTCTCAACATGAATCTCAAAGGCTAGAAACTTATCAAACACTTTATTTTTGTGATTAAGAAAGTAGACCCATTTGTAGTTTGAAAATTCATCAATGAAAGTGAGGACATAGTGACCCTTCCTAACTGATGTTATTGAAAAGGAGCCTATTAGAATAGTGTGAACCAACTCAAAAACAACTAATTCTCTAAAAAAATTTCCTTTGTCATACTTTTCATCTAGATGCATATTCATTGAACAAGTTGAACATTCACCTATAGAAAAGTTGATTGTCAATAGACCTTTGACCATATTTTTTGAGCCAAGCTGATGAATATACTAGAAGGCAAGATTACCATACTACTCATGCCATAATTTACTTTTTGAATGTGATTGTGTCAAAAGGACATGTGAAGGAGAATTAGGCACAATGTGGGAGAAAGAATAGAGCCTTGTGTCATGATTGACTTTACCCACTGCAACCATTGAATCATCCTTAATATTTCACACCATTACTAAATTAGGAAGGAACTCAACTTATTTCCACCTTCATAGTGAGTGATTTGGTAAATTGAAAGGAGGATTTGTGCTAAGGCTAGGAACATAGAGAAAATATTTGAACTCTCCATTTTCCATCTCAACTTGTCCTTTCACTTCAACTTCCACTTATGTATCATTTCCTATAAATATGTGAGGTACCTTAGATTGCTTCAATGAAGAAAAGTGTCCTTTTGAAGAACCCAAATAATATGAGGCACCTAAGTCAATAATCCATTCCCTAAAGAACTTGAACTTGCTATTGTAGACACCTAAAAACCTTTAGAAAATAAAGTATTTTTATTTTCTGAAAAATTCCTGATGACATCATCATTTATTAATTAATTAACTATTTAATTAATTTATTTATTTTTATGCCATTAAATCCCTTTATCTTAATTAAAAATATTTAATTAAGGAATCCCTCCCAAAAATGTTTAAATCTTATTTAAACATTATTTACTTATTTATTAATTATTTAATTAATAAATTGACCAAAAAACCAAAAAAAACCAAAATAAATAAATAAATTATTTTTTGCCCAAAACTTGGCCAATTTCCTTAAGACCACTAACCTCTTCCAAAATCTTCTAATCCTTCTTTAATTTTGATAAAAGGCTAATCCCATCATTTCCTACCCCTAATCCCAACTCAAAATATTTAATTAAGATTAAATATTTATCCTCATGTTTATTAAAAAAGTTTTAATAAATATCTCCTCAACCCAAACCCTTGAAATAAATAAAACTTTATTTATTTCCTAAAAATCTAATTTATCCTCATCCTAAGAAGTTCTAGACTCTTCTAGAAAGTCTTCATCCTCATCCTAGGAAGTTCTAGACTATTCTAGAAAGTCGTTATACTCATCCAAAGTCTAGAATCTTCTAGAAGATGTCTTTAAACCTAATCCTAATCCCCTCCTAACCTTGTCACATTCCCTAAACATGGGTTAAGACCTACTAACCCAAGCCAAAGTTAACAAATATCTCCTCCTTCACCCACCCTCATTAAATGCCATCCACTTGCCTATCCCTAAGCTAATCCTAAACCATCCTAACCCATCCTCTAATCATTTGCACAATCCTAAGCAAGCTTAAAACCTTCCTAATCAAGCCCAAGTCAAAATTCCTCTCATCTCCTTCAAAATATCCCAACCATAAAACTTTATGAAGCCCACTAGGCCATAAATGACTCTTCCAAGCCCTTTTACTGCTTTTACAAGCCATTATTAGGGTCTTTATGAAGATTTTATCCCTTGAGCCTCCTTTGTTGACTCATCCTTCCCCTTTCCTCCATCCTTTCACCCTGTGACATGTGTCACTCCCTGATTGGCTATAAGAAAGCACAATCCATGTGCTCTCCTCTCATGCAATCTGAGCCCTCCATGAGATTTTTCTCATCCTTGCATCTTATCCCTCAATCCCTCAAGCCTCTTGCCTATAAATTGGATCCTTCCCCTTTGCAAAACAACACAATCCATGAAGTAAAGTCATAATGCCATTTTAAGAAGCCATTTTACATCAAAACCATACACTCACACCCAAATTGCAACTCCATTTGAAGCCCTTTTTGAAGCATAAGCTTGAGCATACATCCTATCTATTTAGACAAAGCCACTCAACAAGAGAGCTTCTTATTGAGAGAGTCCATTAATGGCTCATATTCTCAATTGAGAGCTCATCTTAGTCTATCTTGAAGTTTATGAATTTTGTTTAGTTTGTAGAAGCTTTATTTAAATTTGGTTTCTATTAGCATACTATCATTGCTCATATACAACTATAAATGCTTGCCCTTTTCCCTAGGAAGTGGGTGGATTTGAATCCTTGGAAGCATTTGGCACATTGATTTTGTTCTTCCTAAGTAAGTTTTCCAACTCATCTATTCTCTTAGTCTTGCAATGATGCTCATCATGATTTGGTTTCTTGCAATATGCACAAAATAGTTTATCAATTCTATTTTTGTTTCCCTCCTTGTTGTAAGAAAAATTATCTTGTTGTGAGGAGGAATATTTTTGTGCCTTTGATTGTGATTTTTTCTTCCACTACTTTTTCTTGTTGTTGGTGAAAATTTTTTCACCTTGATTTGATTGGTTCTCATTACTAGATCACAATGTTATAGACATGGAGCACTTGAGAATTCCAATATCTATCAACTTTGATTGTTCCAACATCAACATTTCTGCAAATGCATCAAATGTAGGCTTAATGAAGGCACTTGCCATGGTCAACCTATGACTGTCGTAACTTGAAACAAAAGATGCATACTCTAAAGGTAGCCACTTCAACATGTGATCAATCAATATATCATCCATCATAGGATTACCACAATATTTAAGTAGTGCTCTCAATTGATTGGCTCTATTGAAATAGTCTTGAATTGTGTCAAAATTATTAGGATCCAAGAGAAGTAGATCATCCTCAATCTGAAATCCCTTTTCCTCATCCACCTTACCATACAAAACTTTAAGTTTTTCCCAAGCACCCTTGGCATTCATAAAGTTTGAAATGTGGAAGAAGAGATCTCTATGAACACAACTCCTAATAATTCCTAAAGCCTAGTTGTCTTTAACTTGCCAATCAACTTGTAAAGTAGCAGTAGTGGGTTTTATAATAGTACCATCAACATATAGATTTAAAAAATTTTCCATTAGTCTACTCCATATAATATCTTTCCATTTAGTATAATTGTGTGAAGTTAAAAGTGGAGTCTTAGGTGAAGCCATGATGCAAAAAATTAAAAGAGCACAAGAGAGAAAGAGAGACACAAGAACAAAAAACACACCCCCCTATTCACTCAATCAAAGAACCCCCCCAAAAGTGATGCTTTTGGCACTTTATATGGAGTGCATTTACAATAGGCCACTTATCAAAAATGAAAAAATTTGGATTCTAATTTTGTTGTTTGCAACCTCCTTTTGGAGTTCAAATCTAGTACTTAGCAATGTAGCTTAGATGTACAACAATTTTGAAGTTTTATCAAAGAAATACAATGCAAAAAAAGACCTATTTCTAAAAGTCATATTTTTGTCCACACAAGCCTATAATCTAATTGTAGATCTGGAAAGCAGAGGAAAAATTAAGTACTTTCAAAAGAAACAAAACTTCAAAATGTGTCTAGATGAGCCCAAACTAAGCCTTTGAAGTTGTAAAAATTAGGATTTTCTATTTGTAAAAAAATTCAAGAATAGAGATCTCAAACATCCTACACCAATGTTTATATTACAAAATTCTACCCCAAAACAAAAAAAAATTGCTCAAAAAAAGGAGTTTGTATGAGGGAGATATTGTTGTTTGAAAATCACCTCTACAATTATTTTTCCTGAATTATTGTCGTTGTACCTCTAAATATCAATTCACTCTAGATTTCACCTTAGATTTCTGATTTTTATGAAACAAAAGTCAGTTTGGGGATTTCTTGACCTTCTGAATATGATGCCAATATCTAATTTGTAAAAGCAAGCTCGTATCTTGTCTTGAAAAAAAAAATCTCTCCTACTGGCCTAATAGGCCAATTTTTCACAAAATTTAATACATAAAATGTAAATCCAAAAAGAAAAAAATGGTGAGATGCAAAAATATTCAAATCAAAAAAATTAAATTATAGATCTAAAGAGATCATACTAATTTTGCAAATCAGGCCTTTAGGTTCTGGATTGCAAAATTCTCCAAATTGATCCTCTAGACACAATGGTGAGGTCTGCTTTGGCTCTAGATGCTCTCAATAACTATAGATACCTAAATCTGAATTGTAGTCCTATAAGAGGTGAAGAAAAAATGGTCCCCAATGGCTATGAAATGATGCTCCTATAGCTCTGATACCATGTAAGAATTTTTTGTAGTACAAAATCACCCAAGATCAAGAAGCTTAAGTACTCGCACAATATGGACCAATAAAGTATGAATAGAATAAAAATATGGAATTAAATTGATGTACATACACACTAGGAGTGCCTAAATATAAAGGCCTTTAGAATGATTCAAAGTCAACATGGTGATAAGTCTCACAACTAAGCACATGTCCACTAAGAGTGGATTATACTCTATTGAGCATAGAAGTTAGTTGATGATGAGAGGATAAGGTTACATAGGTGTGTCATGTAAAAAGATGTTATAGACACCATGTACTTAATTAGAGTGCAAACAACTATTTTGTCTACATGACAAGTTAGTTGATTATGAAAACTCTAGTGTTGTAGATACCATGTGCTAAAATGAGATGCTAATTCCTATGTTGTCAACAAGACAACTCATATGAGTATGCATACTCCTAGGTACCTAATCTAATAAATAATAAAATAATGCATTGACCAAAGTAAACTTAAGTAAAGTGTAATAATAATTGATTATTTACACTAACAACCAAAAGTAGTAGAATAATAAACATCAATAACCTTATGGCAATAATCTGTAAAACTATATTGGTGTGCAAAAGAGTTAGAGTCAAAAGAATTATCGAGAATAGTTTCCTAGAGAACTCTCGATTTGATGAAAAGTGCAAGGTCACAAAAATAAATCTCAAAATCTTAGGAAGGGAAGATGAGTTCACAAAAGTATATGAAAAACATGTGAGATCTAACTAAGAAGATTAAATGAAAACAAGGACCTAGCTAATCTCTTTAAGCCTATTCTCCACGGAGTTTCTAGGATGGAGATGTTTTAGGAGATGCAGACATGTTTCTAGTACGGGGATGGGTCAAACCCAAAATTTAAGGGATTGGACCTCAGGGGACAATAATAAAATATGTAGGGGATTATTTTATATATAAGACATAATTCAAATATACATATCATAACATTGTAAAACTATTCACTATAGACATTTTAAAAGATCAATACATAAAAATTACCAAATGAGAAATACTAAGTACTTCTATTATAACAATATCACATACATATATAGAAAAAACCAACATTCCTAAAGGATCCAAGTATCATGCATGGAATTAGAATGAAATAAAGAGAAGTCCAACTAATGTAGTGAGTAGTAAATATTAAATGCAATTTTTCCTCATTGGTGTTGCTGCTCTATGCTTTTTTAATCTTTTAGCAAGTATGTTGAATCTGAAACTAATTAGAAGAGTTAGTTTTTGAGTGTTTTAATGGACCAAATATGGTTTGCATAGTTTTATCAATTCTTTAAGACAACTAGGAGCTAGGGAAAACAACAAAAAAATAAAGTTTTTTTGGGGATGTTTTGCATTTACTCAATTGATTGGAAAAATGGGAAAGCCAAATAGTTTTGGGGATGAATGGAGGGGATGACTAGAAGTTTTGGGGATGGTTGGAGGATGGAAAAGTTGACCCGGTACTACTTGTCATCCTTAAGTTTCCTGCAAAAAAATTTTTTTCATTTTACATATGTTTCCAAATTTGGCAAAAATGGAGATGACAAAAATTGGTCCCTGTATCCCTATTTCATCCCTAGTATGGGTACAACCTCAAAATCATAGGGGATTCATCCCTGTGGAACACTACTTTGAGCAAGCATAATCCTAGAAGTTATGGGAAAGAGTTGGAGCAGGTTAAAACAACTAATAATATCTTAGGCATCCAATGGCTTGTCTACGGTAAGGAATGGTGTGAAAGAGGCCAAAATAAAGATCACCCCCTCCATAATAATTTACAAAATATTTCTCCCCTAAATACATAAAAGAAGCTAAAAAGCTAAGGGCAAAACTCCAAAAATAGATGGCTTATAGGTTGAGTTCTTTAAATGGGGCATGGACTCTCTTTTACCATAAAACAAAAAAATATTTGACCAATTAATTTTAGAATAATTTGTAGCAATTTAGATAACTATTAAGGTGAACTATTATAGAGTCATATTTCTTTTCTAGAGTGGTTGCCATGTTGCTAGTAGTAAAGTTTGAGTGAATTCTCATCGTGACATAAGGACCACCATCAATCTTGAAAAGATTTGATGACATGAATGAATAGTACTTTCTTGTTAGTGTGTATCTTTAATTGCATCTAAAACTTTTGACATTTTGACATATTGAGGAGGCTTATTAATGGCTAGTAAAATCAAGGTGCCTATCTTTAAGTTTGGTCCTGTCTTATTCCTTTTTGTGGTGGTCACTTTGTTGCTAAGGTTAAAAACCTTGCAATTTCAAATAGTGAGAACATGACCACCATTGACCATAAAGATCTCTAAAGGTGTGGAAATTTCACTTTGAAACTATGCTTATTTACTTACTAGGTCACATATGTAATATTTTCTTGGTCACCATGTCACTAGCGATAAAAGGCATCCAATTTCTTATAATGACATAGCAACCACCATAGATTTTGAAGAGATTTGGTGGTAAAGATTATTTTGGGAACTTTAGGGAACAAAATGAATAATCTTTGAAAAGGATCCTAGAAAAGGGTATTTTAAAATTATTTTCCTACTTGATTATAAGGAAAAAACATACAACCTAAAAAGCTTGGTTAGGGAAACATTGTTGCAAAATACTAATTAGGGTTAACAAATTTAAAAGAGACCAAACCCTAATTTGTAAAAAAAGAACCAAGAACATTCACTGTGAGACATATTCAAAAAATCATGAAGTGAAAACATGAATAACATGTTGGATGCAGAAATGATAAGTCTAGAAGAAGTTATGTAAGTTTTGCTGATGTCTATTCAAAGATAGAGTTTATAGGGGCATGTTTTGGTAAACTTGTTATATCTCCTATTAGAGTTGATATTCTAAGAATTGATGTTAGGATTTGAAGAAGACATGTTGATGATGACATGGCTAAGTTTTCTTGTCATAATATTGCATGCGTAGAAAGTTGTTCAAGTTGCAAGCTAGAAGATTAATGTTATCACTAAGTGTAACATGTTCTTAATGTTGTCCTATAATAATTAATTGAGAAGGTCTAACAAATGACTCAGGGAATTGTTTTACGCACTCAATATAAAGGAAGGACATTTTCCTTTATCATGGTTTGGATTTTATTATTGATGATGGGTAAAACCACAAACTCATGTCACCCTTTTAGAAATGAAAAGGCTAACAAAAGTATACTTGTTCACCTTCAATGACATAAAACTGGTATTATTATTTAGAATTTAAAAATGAATTAAACTAATGAAATGTATAGAAATGGATGAAGTTTAGGATTATAATTTTTAATAATTATTTGGAATAAGAAATGATATATTTCCCTTTTTTTTAATGATAAATTTTTATTTACTAGAAAATATTGGAAATTAGGGGTCTAGTTCCCACCATAATACTACATGGAAATAAATTTTTTCCCCTTTGATCTCATATTGTGTTATAGATAACATATGTGGCTAGAAAAATAAAAAATAAAAATTGGCTTCAAACCTATATTTTCTCTTTTATAATGGTTCGAACTTCAACTTTTTCAAATTGGTAGTTTTCATCTCCCACCACATTTTTAAAAATTATTCTATTCCAACAGAAAGAAAACTTATAGATTCTAAAAGAGGACACTCTCCTCTAGAACATCTGAGCATTTTCAATTTTTATTGATTTGATTTGATATTTTTTCTCTCTAAAAAATGACATCTTCTTGACTATTAAAATATGTACTTGTAAAAAAATTTTGTTACAAAGTACAATATCTAATTAAAACATTATGTACTCTATATTTGAATGTTCTTGACTTTGAGATCTAAAAAATGGTGTTTATATATTATTAAAAGAATATCATAAAAAATAGTAAGAGTTATAGAAATGTCAAATTTCTAAAATAATTGTATTTCTTTAGTAATTGGATACTAACTAGTATAAAACATGAATTTAATAAAAGTGTGAGACCATATATAACTTAGCTAGAATAAATTTATCAAGATCTACAAGGAGTACAAGTTCTGACAATGATTGGTTTAGTTGACAAAACAAAGGAAAAATGAACATAATAGTAAATTACATGTTTGAGTTGTTAGCTCTTCTTGTAGTTGAAATTACATGTTTAGGCAGGGGGCTCTTCTTGCATACATTGTACTACAAATTATAACAAGGTTGACACAACTCCTAATAGAGTTGGAATTTCCTAATAGGGACTCATTGTACTAAATGTTGTAATAGACTCCTAATAGGGTCCATCCTCTACCAAGGAATATTTATATTAGTAAATCATTTTTTGGAAATCATTCCCACCAAGGTTTTCCCTCTGATCAGGGGTTTCCCTAGTCAACATATCTAGTGTAATTGTCTATGTGTATTTTATTATGGTTTTTGTTTACTTTGGTTGAATAGTTAAGTTTTTTTTAAAGAAGATAAATATTTTAATTGTTGGATAATGATTCACCCTCCCCCCCCCAAGTTATCTTGGTGGACTATTGTTTCTAAAAATCAATATCAAAGAATAAGGTCCTTGAAGATAAAGTTTAACAACTTTGGGAGATCCATGGTGAATATGTTTAGGAAAGATAGTCCTACATCTGGCAGAGGAAATTTTGATACCTAGATTGTTGAAATTCTTGGTGAGTTATTAGATTTTTGTAAAGAGAAGAATATTGAGTTTTCAGATCTGTAATCCTTCTATTGTATTCAAGGGAACAATAGCACAAGTGAAAATAGATACAAATAAAAAGAAGACATAAAGATAAAGGAAGGTATTGATCTACTTACAAAGGGAGAACTAGAAGGTATGCAAAGTTTTGTTTGTTGGACATGTAAAGATTTTGGTCATTTTTCAAGTAAATGTCCCAAGAGACTAATAAAAGCTAGAAAGAGTTTGCTTTTTGATAAACTTAAAGCATTTAGAGAAATTATGGATGTATCCTTGAAAGACTATGTTAATGACGCTAGATTAGCTAATGAAAAACATGTATCAAAAGAAAAAACTTTGGTAATTAGTATGGAAAGTGCAAATGTGAGAATTGATGAGAAATTTAGGGTACAAGAGAGAAGAGTTGATTACAATTTAGATGATGATGTTTTTACTTAGCCAAGGAATGATGAAGTATTTCTTGACACTAACAATGATTTGTAGAATGAAGGAGAGCCAAGGAAAACCTCAGAACCTTTAGTAGAACCAAGAGTTGAGATACAAACTCTTACTTCAAGAAAGGATATGATAAAGAATCACCCATCCAAGCAGAACATTGGAAGCAAAGATAAAAGTGTGATGACAAGAAGTAGGTTCAATGAAGAACTATGCTTGATATCTCAAGTTGAGCCTAACTAATGTAGGAGCATCATGGGTTGCACTACTATCCTACATGTTTTAGATTTTACCTTGTCATCAAAACTGTGTTTTGCTGTAACTATGTTTTCTAGTTTATGGGTTCTTGTTGTAGACCATGCAACTAATTTTAAAAAATTAATGAGAGGCTTCAAAATTTAAAAATTTTCCTATATAACTATATATGTTACAAGATACAAGTCTTAATTCCTTATAAGTTAGGAGATATTAAAATTATCCTAGAATATGAATTTTTGGTAGTTCTACATAATAGTTTCATGTGCTTGACTTTCAAGGTGGATGCACACTTATCCTTAGTGAATCTTCCTTTGAACATTTAAGGGGTTATAAAGGACCTAAATTAATACCCATAGCTTTAAATGTGAGTTCTAATTTAATCATATCTAGGAGATACTACAATTTTACTTGGACATCAATTTCTAGATATTTAATTGTTGATGGAGGCCGACTTGTGGCTCTTCAAGTATTTACTTTTAGTTTTTAGCATTCTTGGCCAACTTGTGGCTTAGAATAGTATAATTAGGGGTCTTGGGTAGAGTCTTAGTCATAATAGATGGTAGATAGTTGATAAAAATCTGAACTTGAAGCTAGATCTTGGATTTGAATGTATTTTGTATCTGGTCGTAACCAAAAAGGCCTTACTGTTGGGTGTGTATGATGATATTTTAATGGATCAATAAAGAATCTTGTTCCCTCTCATTATGGAGCTATTATCTTTTATGTTTTCTTATGTTTTGTTAACTCTTACATGGTTGTTTGGGTAGTTGAGTGCACCAATTGGCCTTAGTTACTCCTGACCTCCTTGTGTGAAGTGGTATCAGATCTTGAGGTTCATCCTTGTTGATATTAGACCATGTGGAACCCTGATTTGAATTTTTTTGTAGGCTTCCATATTTTTGGATTTGACCTATAACCTTTAGAGGATTATGATCTTGCAAGAACCTAATTTGTAAAGATGATTCATGGAAGAGGAAATGCTGATAATGTCATGTTAGATGCATTGAGACAAATTTCAGCTAGATTAGATGTTGTGGAGACAGTCCAGAAGAGAGGAGAAAATCTTGAGTATGTGAGTGATGATGAAGTAGTAGAACCAAAACCTAATCTAGAACTGGAAGAATATCAAGATGAGGAAAGATTATTGAGAGTATTTTCTAAGGTACATTCAAATTCTATTGTATATGTTGTTCTTTATGATGGAAATTTGGACACCAATGTTGTGTTGGATTGGATCTATAATACAGAGAAGTTATTTGAGTATGAAAACACTCCTAATAATAAGATGGTAAAGATTTTAGTTACTAGGTTGAAAGGTCATGCTTTACTATGGTGAGAGAATTTGCAAATTGATAGACAAAGGAGAGGAAAGGAGAAGATTAGAACTTGGTCAAAGATGGTGAACAAGGTAAAAAACTAATTCATTTTTGCTCATTACCAAGTTAGCTTGTTGAGAAAGGTGTAAATTTTGAGACAAAAAGACATGACTGTGAAAGAGTATACTAAGGAATTCTATAGATTGGAGATTAGATCTAGACATGTGGATGATAATGTTGATAAAATTGCAAGGTACATAGATGGATTGAGATCTAGAATTCAAGATGAAATAAGTTTTGTGAAGTTGGAAACTATGGAAGAAGCATATCAATATGCCTTGAAAGTTGAGGAGATCTTGACAAAGAAGAATGAACAAAGACAAACAGGTAGAGGTGGTAGATTCTAGAGAGGCAAAGGTAGATCTTATGGATAAGGTGGTAGATCTAACAATTCTATGCATGATAAAAGAAAATTTGAATGGAAGAATGATGACAAAGACAAGACCAAGTGGAAAGGTGGTAGTTCATACTGAGGAGGTACTAGTTCTTACCAAGGAAGAGGTAATTCTTACCCTAGAGGTGGTTTCTATGGTAATTGTTTTAGATGTGGTAAATATGGACATAGATCATTTGAATGTAGAAAGTGACAAAATAATAGAAATATTGTGATTCAAGGAGACATTGAGATTTCACCAGGTGGACCTGAGGCTAGAGAAAATATAATGGTGGGAAGAGTCTCATGTAATAAGGGAAGTGATGAGAAACTTATCCTTAGAAGAAGCCTTCTCAAGACCAGATGTAAAATGGATGGAAAATGCTACAAGGTAATCTATGATAGTGGAAGTTCTACAAATTTGGCATCAGAAGAGCTAGTTACAAAGTTGCAGTTGTAGAGTCTGAAATATTCCAAACCTTATCATGTTTCATGGATCAAAGATGAGCATAAGATATTGGTAATGAGCAATGTATTGTGAATTTAAAAATTGGACATTACTTTGATGAAGTTTTGTGTGATATTATGCCCATGGATTGTCGTGATATTTTATTGGGCAGACCTTGGCAATATGATAGATATGATGTGCATGATGGAAGATCGAATCAATATAATCTTTGGTTAAATAAGAAGAAGAAAATATTGCTACCTTTGATTAACAGTCCATACGAAGTCAATTATACTACAAAAAAAGTTTGCATTGTTAATGGAAAGAAATTTGAAAAGGAATTAAAGAAGAATCAAGTTTATTTATCTATAGTTTCTAGAGAACCAAGTGTTGGTAGTAATGATTGAGTAGCAAAAGTTTGTGATGATGGAGTGATAGAAAAAATTGTAGAATTATTGAATCAATATAAAGATATTGTTGCTAATGATATTTTTTATGGTTTACCTCCAGTAAGAAGTATAAGTCATTGTATGGATCTAATTCCTAGAGCTAGTCTGCCAAACAAAGCACCATATAGATTGACACCCATAGAGAATGAAGAACTTAATAGAAAAGTGCATGAGTTGTTGTAAAAAGGTTTGATAAGAGAAATTTTGAGTCCATGTGTTGTGCCTATTGTATTAGCACCTAAGAACAATGGAGAATGGAGAATGTGTATTGATTCCAGAGCTATTAACAAAATCACAATGAAATATCGGTTTCCTATGCTAAGGATGGATGACATAATGGAATGTTTGAGTTAAGACAAGTATTTTTTTGAGATTGATTTTAAGAGTGGCTATCATCATATCAAAATTAGGGAAGGTGATGAATGGAAGACTATTTTCAATACAAAAGATGGTTTTTATAAATGGTTGGTTATGCCTTTTGATTTGACTAATGCACCTATTACTTTCATGAGGTTGATGAATGAAGTTCTGAAAAGATTCTTGGGTAAGTTTGTGATTGTTTATTTGGATGACATTTTGATAATCAGTAAGAACATCTTGAGTATATTAGACAAGTATTACAGATGTTGAAAGAGGAAAAGTTGTTGATTAATCTAAAAAAGTGTTCTTTTATGCAAGAGGAGATTGTGTATTTGGGATTTTTGATTTCAGTTGATGGATTGAAGATGGATCCTAAGAAGGTTAAAGAAATTTTGGAGTGGCCTACACCTAGGAATGTGGGTGAGGTAAGATCATTTCATGGTTTGGCTAGTTTTTGGAAAAAACTTATAAAGAATTTTAGTTTTGTTCCTAATGCTATGACTTAGACAATGAGGGGAGATAAAAAGGAATTCAAGTAGACACATGGAGATGATAAGATTTTTGAGGCTTTAAAAGAAAAGGATGTTGAATTACCTATATTGGCCTTACCTAATTTCAATAAGGTGTTTCAAGTTGAATGTGATGCAACTGGTAATGTAAAAGGAGTTGTATTTAGTCAAGAAGGTAATCCTATTGCTTTCTTTAGTGAAAAGTTGAATGATGCTAAAAGGAAGTATTTTGTGTATGAACAAGAATTTTATGCTATTGTTCAAGTCTTGAAGAAGTGAAGACATTATTTTATTCCTAAGGAGTTTGCATTGTATATTGATTATAAAGCTTTGCAGTACTTGGGAAGTCAACATAAATTGAATTAGAGACATATGATGTGGGTTGAGTATTTGTAGAATATTACATTTGTAACTAAGCACAGGAGTGAAGTTATTAATAGAATTGTTGATGCATTGAGTAGAAGACATTATTTGTTGACTGAACTGAGGGTTGAAATTGTTAGTTTTGATGAAATGAAATTTTTTTATGATGTTGATCCTAATTTTTCTATGGTGTTGAGAGAGTGCAAAGCACCAAATATGATAGATCACATAAGTAAGTATGATGAATATTTCATTCAATAAGGTATGATGTTCAAAGGTATTCAATTTTGTGTCCCTAGAAGTTCCATGAGGTTGAATCTAATTAAGGAAAAGCATAGTGGTGAATTGGCTAGACATATTGGAATTGATAAGACATTGAGTTTGCTAGAAGAGAAGTATTATTGGCCACAAAAGTATAAGGATGTTCAGAAATTTTTAATGAGCTGCAAAGTTTTTCAAGTTGCAAAAATAGTGAGTCAAAATACTAGTTTGGATACACCTATTACTATTTTTGAGAAACCTTGGGGTGACATCGGTATGGATTTTTTTCTTGGATTACCTTAGATAGTGAAGCGGTATAATTCCATATTTGTTGTAGTGGACATATTTTCTAAGATAGCTCATTTCATACCATGTAAGAAGACATCAGCTACTGAGCATATTTTTGAACTTTTCTTTAAATAGATTGTGAGATTGCATGGATTATCAAGAAACATTATTTCTGACAAACACAGTAAGTTTATTGGTTATTTTTGGAAGACTTTTTGGAAGAAATGGGTATTGAGTTAAAGTTTAGTTCTACATTCCATCCACAAATAGATGGAAAGATAGAGGTTGTGTGTAGAAGGTTGAGTAATTTACTTAGATTTTTAGTTGGAGATAAGCCAAGTAATTCAAAGATGGCATTGGCACAAGCTAAATTAGCATATAATAATTCAATAACTAGGAGTATAGGGAAGACACTTTTTGAGATTGTTATTGGAATAAAGCATAGAGGAGTATCAGATTTGAGAGATATTGCTAGTGAAGAAAAGAGAAGTGCTATAGGAGAAGAATTTTCTAATTTTATTGACTCTTTAGATAAGGACACAAAGTTGAGGATAGAACATAGTAATTAGAAGTATAAGGAGAATTTTAATCAGTCAAGGAGACATCATGATTTTCAAGTTGGTGATGAGGTGATGGTTCATCTGAAGAAAGGAAGATTTCCTATTGGAACATACAGTAAGTTGACGATGAAGAAGTTTGAAACTTGTAAGATCTTGAAGAAGTTTGACAATGGAAATGCCTATGAAATTGATTTACTTGATGACATAGATATATGTCCTAGATTCAATTTTTCTGATCTATATAAGTATCATGAGTTAGATGATGAAGTGTTTGTACTTGATGATAATCCTAAGAAGGGGATTGAATAAGTTGAATAGATATTAGATCAGAGAGTTGGTAAGAGCACAAGTGGAGAATATTATTATGAATATTCAGTGAAGTGGAAGAATAGAACTATGGAAGATGCTTCATGGATTTATCAATCCAAGTTGTGTTGGCATAAATTTATTTTCCATTAGTGAAAACACTCATCTCATAGTTCTAACCAAGCACCGAGTAATATAGTTCAGACCGAGTGATGGCAACTCAGTTCAAACCGAGCACTGAAGACACAATTCAAAACGAGCACTGAAGACACAATTCAAACTGAGCACTGAAGACATAGTTCAAACCAAGTGTCGAAGATACAATCCAAACCGAGCATCGAAGACACAATTCTAACTGAGTGAAGAAGCACTTAGTGTTAACCAATTGAAGACACACTTAGTGTTAACGGAGTGAAGAAGCACTTAGTGTTAATCAAGTGAAGATGCCCTTAGTGTTAACCAAGTGAAGATGCACTTAGTGTTAACTGAGTGAAGATGTACTTAGTGTTAACTGAGTAAAGATGCACTTAGTATTAACCGGTGAGGAAGCACTCAGTAATGACCAAGTGAAGAAGGACTTAGTGATAACCGAGCTTAGGAGGTTAACAAAGAAGTTAGTTTCTACTGAGTGACACTATATCTACCTAGTCACCAATGGTTACCGAGTTCCAGGAAACGTTGTATGACTAGGATGAACTGATCCCCTACCTCTACCGAGTGCATGACGATGCCAAGTAAGGTAGTGGATGCCGCATATCAGAAGGTCATCATGTCTAAAGAACTTGAGTTTATTTTACTATTTGGCCGACTTAGTTATATTTTGTTTACTTGTGTTTGGCCGACCTTGCATGAATAATTATTGGAATGGTATATATATGTAATGTATTATATCATTCAATAGACATACAAGATTTAGAATATTGCACAAAAAAAAGGGACATAAGATATGATATGAGAAGTGGAATATATGGAATTATGATGATGCGAATTCATTAGTAGTAAAGAATACTTAGCAAGGTCTACAAGGAGCAGAAATGATTTCATCAATCACAGAAGGTGATCTACAATAAAGAATCCAGTCAAGTTGTAAGTTGATCTGTTGGTTCATCCTAATAGGTGAATCATTCTTGTAAATCCTTTAACAAGGTAGACTTAACTGTCTTTATTCAAATCTCCTAACAGAGTGCATACTTGTAAAGTATGTTTGTAAATCCTCTAACAAGGTGGATCTAGAAATCCTCTGTGCTCCTAATAGGGCAGATCACTACAAGTGATCATTGTAAGCCTTAACTGGCCAACTTCATACTACAGTAACGAAGCTTTGTGGGTATCATCCCCACCCCAGTTTTACTTTCTATTTTGGAAGGTTTCTCGGTCACCAAATCTCTATGCATATATGGTTTAAATGTTTAATAGTTCTTTTATGCAGCAGGATAGATGAGTGAATGTTGTATATGATTATTCTAAATTAACTTAAAAAATTTATTGTTACTGATTCACCCCTCCCCTCTCAGTAACCTATTATATCTTGAATATTTCCAACAATTAGTATCAGAGCTTTTTGGTTCTCAGGACAAAATTTGACAGCTTGAGCAAAGATCTAAGTTATGGAGATATTTAGACTGGAGAAAGTTATTGAAAATGAAAAGTTAGATCTAGAAATGGCCATGGTTCAACTCAAAGAAGCAAAGGAGCATCTTTCTCAATCCCTAAAAAGAAGAAAGGAACTTGCAAAACAAATGAATGACTATCACTATGTTGAAGAAAAGATTGAAGATTTGTTACCATCAAGTAGTTCAGAAGAAGCTGACAAGGAAATCAAAGAACTTCTAGAAAAGAATTGATCTCTGCAAGAAGAGGTAAGAAAGCTTAAAAGAGAGCAAGAAATACAGTCAATTAGGCTATGTGAAGTTTTGGAACAAAGAAACAAAGCACAAGAAGAATTGGAAGATAAAAGCCATAAATTTCATAATCAATCCCATCAGCATGAAGATCTTATAGACCAACTCTCTAATGCAAATGAAGAAATTAGGATTCTTAGAGTACAAAATGAAAGAATAAGGAATGATTTAAACACTGAAAAGAAAATCAATGAAAGTCTATAGAATGATTTAAGAACTGAGAGACAAATCAATGAAAGCTTGGAAAATGATCTAATCTCTGAAAGGCAAGTCAATGAAAGAATGATGAAATCCCAAGGAGATATGAATCAATTAAATCAACAAAATGAGGAAAATCTTTATAGACATGAAGGTAAAGCTGGTCTTTGATATAAGGAAGAAGGTGAATCCTCCAAACAAGGTGAACAAAGGAATAAAAAACTGACTTGTAATCACTATGGCAAGCTAGGTCATTAATCAAACAAATGCTGGAGCAATGGGAAAGCTAAATTCAATGGTAAATGCTTCAATTGCAATCAGCATGGTCACAAAGCAAATGAGTGCAAAGAAAAACCAAAATTTGAAGGCAACTATCACAAATGCAAAAAACATGGTCACAAGGCACTCCAATGCAAATCCAAATCATTCGATCCAGCTAAACAACTTGTCAAAGCCATATTTGGATGGGACTACAACACCTGGTGCAGATGTCACTATTGTGGAGAATATGGACATACTAGCATAAATTGTGCAAGACATCACCTAAGGAAGAAGGACACTATTGTAAGGTGCTATACATGTACAGAACTTGGTCATATAGCTAGAAATTGCATGAATATAAAAAGAATTGAAGATGAGAAGAAAATCAAAGCAGACAACATTCGAAAGCAAATGAAGCAACAGTGGATTCCAAAATCTACCGAACAAGATAAGTCAAGCAATGGCAATATCACTCAAGAAATGAGTGACTCCACCATTTCTGATTAATATTCATAAAAGGAAGTATGGAACTGCATCCTCCAAGAATTATCCTATATAGTTCCACAAGAAGAAAGATGATCATAATAGTATTCCGATACACTTTGATCCTAGACTTAACCGAGTTCAGTCGGGTGCAATAAAGTTTCAATTACCGAGTTATATCAACTGAGCAAGGTCAGTTTGTGACCTTATCGAGTTAGGTCGGCACATCAAATTTTTCTTTTGATCACCAAGTTGATAGTATCTACTGAGCAAGTGGATGACAACCTGTGATTTCATCTACCGTCATACCAAGCATTTATGACAATTTTTTCATAAAAAAAAAGGGGCAAAATTTGATCTCATTCTTCACTATGAACTTAGAGCTAAGTTATCTTCTACGATTCCAGAGCAAGCTTAAAGAAAATTTGAGCAAATTTTAAAGGGCAAACAATCTATTCAGATTTCTTTTCACTTGCCAAGTAGCAATGGCATCCAGAAGTAGTAGCTCCAAGGCAAAGGGAGGCTCAGAAATGCTGGTTAAAGGTGTGGAATGGAAGGTGCCAAACTTCAAATTGGCACCAGAAATTATAGAATCATTTGATCTTAACGGTGCTCAGTCTCAAATTCCTCCAAAGGTACTCCTTATAAATGACATTCATTCTCATTTCAAATGTTCCATTCAAGAACTTGGAAACCTAGAAATTGATAATGCCCTGGGAGAAATGAGCGTAGATGGAAATTTGAAACCTAAGCATAAGCATCTTGAAACAAAAGGGTTAACCCACATTTCACATTTGCCAAGGAATTTTTAAGTTAAATGGGTTAGGTATGTACTCAGTCGGGTTCACAACAGGCAATTGTGGTTAGAGAAACTAGTGCTTATCACAAAGAAAATGATTAACAAGATTACTGGCCTTCCCATGTTGAGAAAAGCTAAGTCTACCAAAACCCTAGGTCGGGAAGAATTGCAAAGGCTAACCCAAGTAGAATGGGATGGCAGAGGACTTAAGCTCAATACAGTAGCTGACGTTGAGTTAAGATTTGGTATTCACATCATTGCTCATAAAATTTATAGTTTGAGCCATCCAAACAGTGTACCATGTGAAGTAGTAGATTTAGCATATAAGGTAGTAAAGAAGAATGTTGAGTTTGATCTATCTGAATTGCTTTTGTCTTAATTTAATAAAAACATGGAAAGCATAAGGACTTCAAAGAACAACTCCTGCAAATTTAGTTCACTTTTGATCTGTTTATTTTTTTATATTCAAAAGTCTTTTCCATCAAAAGGATCAGTAGTATGGAGAAAAGATATTCCTATTCTTTATCAAATAAATGAGTTCATTGCAGAGTTAGGTGAAAATTTTGATAGTGTTTTGGATAATTACTTTGAAGATTTTAAGGAAAGAATGAACAATAGGCTCCAGATTCCACCTAAACTGGTTGAGGAATACAAAGAAGATGTATGTTTTATGGTAGATTGTGACAAAGTATACATATAGGCAGTCAAGCCCCGAGTTGCATGGGTGAAACCTCTTCCTTATGAGGTCAATATTGATGAAATCAGAGATATCATAGAAGCACTAGTGAATGAACCAGTAGACCCAAAGCAACCAGTCTTTGCAACTTATGATGAAGCTAAGGCCAGAATTGAACTTCAAATAAAAATCCCTTAGGTCATTAGCAAAGGAAAGAGGAAGATTGCAAAGCTAAAAATAGAAGTTGGCCCTCTGATGATTACTGAAGGGAAAGGAGAAGATGATGAAGAAGAAGAGGAAACCAAGTTAGAAAAAGAAGAGGAGCCTCAACAGAAGAAAGGTAAGGTGATTATCACCAAACCTAAAAAGCAAGCTACTACAGTCTTCTCTAGGAGAACAAGAAGGGGGAAGAAGGAACCTGTACTTGTCAAGCCTCCACTCACATTTGAGGCAAGGTTGAAGAAATTAGAAGCAGGTTCTAGCCTCACAAACTTCAAAGCATTGAAGTTTGAAACAAGAATAAAACAAGAGAAAATGCAGATTGAGGAACTGGTATTGAGTAAAATGGGAAGATGGAAATACTCTCTAGAAAAGATTGCCTCTCAGATCCCTAAACAACTATTGGAGAGGTTGCAACCAAGATGGGAAATTGCAATCAAGACTATTAAGGATATCTCTGAGCAAACCTTGAAGAATCTCCCACCGAGTCTCACTGATACAGAAGTGAAGAAATCATTGAAAGATCATGATGGTAATATGATGATTAGATTCCATACTTGTTTGATACTAATCAAAGACATTGAGCATGTTGTAAATGATGCAACAAACATGTGGAAAAATATCTATCATCTACGTAAATCCAGTGAGGATATTGTTGAAATCAAGGACAATGATAGCAGTGATGATGATGATATTGAAGATATTCTAGGGGATCTACATTCAATGATGATAAATATTGAGGAAGAAGACAAGGAAGATGAAATGGAGGAAGAAGAAGCTGAACAAGCTAAGGAGGAAGATGATCCTATAAAAATTGTAGCCAAAGTCATTGCATCTCTTCCTCACTCTCCACCTAAAGAAGCTACATCAACTATGGAGATAGCTTCTACTGGTGAGATTGTGTGCACAATAGCTTTATCAATTGCTCAATCTTTACCTGTCTCCTCTTAGCTCCGGGTACCATCTATGCAAGTGTCTACCACTTCATCAATCGAGCTGCAGCCATCTTCATTGACCAAGGCATCATCAGCTACAACAGTAAGTTCATCAAGCATATCAACTTCTACTGTAGAGTGTACAGTAAATGTACCCACTGGTACTTCAATTTTGACAATTTTATCTGCTCCAATTTTTTCATTTGTTAGTTCTCCCATTCCAACCTATACATCAATCTTGGGAGGAACATCAATTTTTGATACTATTAGCACTTCTCTCAGTATTCCTCTAGTTAGTCCTATTCCAGTTTTGTCAGCCAGTCCAGCCTCATCAACTATTGTTTCAGTTTCAAAGGGAAAAGGTGATGTCACTGCAGGAAAAGCAAAGAGATGCATGTTTTCCAGCAAGGCAGTGGATGAGGAAATAGACTTGGATAAGGACATTGTCATTCCTAAGATAGATCTGGTTACTACATCAGTTGATGAAATGAGAATGATCAGTCAGCTATTAGAGCAGAAGGCAAGGCAAAAACAACTAAGGCATCAGAGAGACCAGGAATATAGTATTATTGAAAATGCTAAGAATATTCTAACAGAGGATATAGGTGTTGAAGTAGATTCTACTCAACACATTTTGATTCAGTTAGAAGAGGTTGTATATAAATTCAATGAGGATACCTCTAGCCAACAAAAATTGATTGAAAAGGCAGAGAAGAAATTTGACAATAAGGTGCTTGAGCACATTGCTTAGCATATTGCATTAAAATAGGTAGAATTGTCTACAATTTTGAGTAATTTTGAACATTCTTTTAATAATGTAACTTCACTTTTTGGAAAACTTTGTGATGTTACCGAGTATACTAGGGAAATCAAAGAAAAGTTAAATAAAATTGATGAGGATATGAAGGTTAGTGCCCAAATGTTGCAGCTTGACCACAGTTCAAGTTCATCCCATCATCTCATAATAAGATTTTTGTCAGAGAAACAGGCAGAATTGTTGAGAGAGGAAGCAAGGATCAGGTGTACTCTGATTGACATCCAAAATATGATCCTTCCTATCATGGACACAATGTAGAAGCATATTTCCCATTCCAAAACATTGATTCATGACAAAAACTTCTCAATTGTAGATCATATGATTGAACTCTCTGTAGAAGTTCAAATAGCACTCTCCACCAGAAAACTTTGCAAGAAAATTGGGATAAGACATTGGCTCTTATTTTCAAGATACATTATGAGTTTATCTCTCATTTTGGACTCCTTGTGTAAATATATATTGTTTAATTTGGCATTATTGTCACAAACGGGGAGATAGCACACTCCAAGAGATAATTGTGCAAGAGATATGTGCAAACTATGCATATTGTATGGGGGAGATACATGTAAGAAAGATATGTGTATTAAGACTTGCAAAGATCAATTTTGAAAATTCAGAAATGTATGTCAATTGTTGCACATAAAATTTGAATCATAATTGTTTTTGTCACTAATGCCAAAGGGGGAGATTGTTGGCATAAAGTTATTTTCCATTAGTGACAACACTCATCTCACAGTTCTAACCAAGCACTGAGTAATACAGTTCAGACCGAGTGATGGCAACTCAGTTCAAACCAAGCACTGAAGACACAGTTCAAACTGAGCACTGAAGACACAGTTCAAACAGAGCACTGAAGACATAGCTCAAACTGAGCATCGAAGATACAGTTCAAACCGAGCATCAAAGACATAGTTCTAACTGAGTGAAGAAGCACTTAGTGTTAACCGAGTGAAGATGCACTTAGTGTTAACCAAGTGAAGAAGCACTAAGTGTTAACTGAGTGAAGATGCACGTAGTGTTAACCAAGTGAACATGCACTTAGTGTTAACCGAGTGAAGATGAACTTAGTGTTAATCAATTAGAGATGAACTTAGTATTAATCGAGTGAGGAAGCACTCAGGGATGATCGAGTGAAGAAGGACTCAGTGATAACCAAGCTCAGGAGGTTAACGAAGAAGTTAGTTTCTACTGAGTGACACTATATCTACCGAGTCACCAATGGTTACTGAGTTCCAGGCAATGTTGTATGACTAATATGAACTGAGCCCCCACCTCTACTGAGTGCATGAAAATGTTGAGTAACGTAGTGGATGCCATGTATCAAAAGGTCATCAAGTCTGTCTGAAGAACCCGAGTTTATTTTACTATTTGGCCGACTCAGTTATATTTTGTTTACTTGTGTTTGGCCAACCTTGCATGAATAATTATTGGAATGGTATATATATGTAATGTATTATATCATTCAATAGACATACAAGATTTAGAATATTGCACACAAAAAAAAGGGACATAAGATATGGTATGAGAAGTGGAATATATGGAATTATGATAATTAAAATTCATCAGCAGTAAAGAATACTTAGCAAGGTCTACAAGGAGTAGAAATGATTTCATCAATCACAGAAGGTGATCTACAATAAAGAATCCAGTCAAGTTGTAAGTTGATCTGTTGGTTCATCCTAATAGGTGAATCATTCTTGTAAATCCTTTAACAGGGTAGACTTAACCATCTTTATTCAAATCTCCTAACAAAGTGCATACTTGTAAACTATGTTTGTAAATCCTCTAACAAGGTGGATCTAGCAATCCTCTATGCTCCTAATAGGGCAAATCACCAGAAGTGATTATTGTAAGCCTTAATCGACCAAATTCATACTGCAGTAACGAAGCTTTGTGGGTATCATCCCCACCCCAGTTTTACATTTGGAAGGTTTTTGGGTCACCAAATCTCTGTGCATATATGGTTTAAATGTTTAATAGTTCTTTTATGCAGCAGGCTAGATGAGTGAATGTTGTATATGACTATTCTCAATTAACTTAAAAATTTTATTGTTACTAATTCAGCCCTCCCCTCTCAGTAACCTATTATATCTTGAATATTTGCAACAAGTTGGATTCAGATTAGGTTGTGACATCTCAATTATTTAGGAGAATCATTTCTTCCAACCTTGGTTGTCTAATGTAGGAGCATCCTGGGTTGCAGTGTTCTTTTGCATGTTTCAGTTTTTACCTTGCTGTCGAAACTGTGTTTTTTGATTTCTGGATGCCTGTTACAAACTATATAATTCACTAGTAAATTTGGATCCAATTTTTCACCAATGTTGGTCAAAATTTTGACCTAGGTTTGTTTCTATTTTTATTGTTAAAATTTTGACCAAATTGTAGGTTGGTCAAAATTTTGATGAATACATTCATTAGAATGTTTTGGTTTTGGTCGAAACAAAAACATTATGATGAATGTATTTGTCAAAACTTCAACCAACTTCCAATTTGGTCAAAATTTTGACAAGAAAAATAGTGATGAACCTAGGTCAAAATTTTGACCAACATTGGTAAAAAATTGGGTACAAATTTGCTAGTGAATAATTTTGTAAAATGAATGAGAGGCTACACACTTTAGGAATTGAATAGGGCCTAGAGTACTATCTATGGTCCAAATGCAAGTCCTAATTTCTCAAAATTTGGGCAATATGGCAAGTCTCCTAGAGTATCAATATATGGCAATTCTGTGTGATAGTTTTTTGTGCTTGACTTTTGAGATGGATGCACACTTATCCTTGGTCAATTATCCCTTGCACATTTAAGGGTTTGTACAGGACCTAAAGTACTACCCATAGTTTGAAGAAAGAGTTCTAGTTTAATTGGAGCTAGGAGATATTTTGATTTCACTCGAACATCAATTTCTAGACATTTAATTATTGATGCAGGCCAACTTGTTGCTCTTCAAGTATTTAATTTTAATTTTTAGCATTCTAGGCTGACTTGTGGCTTAGACTAGTATAAGTAGGAGTCTTCATAGAGTCTTAATCATAATAGATGGTAGATAGTTGATGAAAATATAAACTTGAAATTGGATATTGGATTTGAATGTATTCTTTATATGGTCATAATCCAGAAGGCCTTACAGCTAGACATGTATGATGATATTTTTATGGATCAATAAAGAATCTTGTTGCCTCTCTCTATGGTGCTATTCTCATTTGTATTTTCTTCTATTATGTTAACTCTTGCATGGTGGTTTGGGTAGCTAAGTTTTCCAATTGGCCTTAGTTACTCCTAACCTCCTTGCATCACTAAGAATGTAGATGAAGCATGTAAAGATGATTACTAGAAACAAGATATGAAAGATGAATTAGATTAGATAATAAAAAATGAGACATGGGAGTTGGTCCCTAGACTAGTAGACAGGAATGTGATAGGAACTAAATGGTTATTCAGAACAATAAGAATGAGCATGGAGAAGTAGAAAGGAAAAAAGCAAGATTGGTATATAAAGGTTACTCACAACAAGATGGGATAGATTATGATGAAACTAATGCTCTAGTGGCTAGAATAGAAGAAATAAAATTATTCTTAGCCTATGCAACATAAAAGAAATTCAAAGTATATCAGATGGATGTTAAGGCATCATTTCTAAATGGAGATCTAGAAGAAGATGTGTATATTGGGTAGCTTGAACGATTTCCTTTGATAGATGACAAGAACATAGTATGCAAATTAAGGAAAGTGTTGTATACATTGAAGCAAACACCCAGAACCTAGTATGCAAGGTTGGACAAACATTTGAAAAAACTTTGATATAGAAAAGCTATGCAAATAGTAATCTATATTAGAAATAAATTGATGATGGATTGATTATTTTGGTAATACTTGTTGATGATATCATATTTAGAGGTAATGATGAGGAAAGAATGAAGTTTGATAAAGAGATGAAGAAAGAATTTGAGATGAGCATGATAGGAGAAATAAAATATTTTCTAGGATTACAAATTCTATAGAATAAAGAAGGAATTTTTATTTCTAAGACTAAGTACTTGAAGGATTTACTAAAAAGGTTTAGTTTGGAAATATGCAAACCCATTGGTACACCTATGGTAACTGGTCACAACTTATCTACAAAGGATGAATAACCTACTATTGAGAAGAAAAAGTACAAATCTATGATTGGAGCATTGCAATATCTGACTCAAATAATGTCAAATATAGAAAATGTAGTTGGAATTGTTGCAAAATTCCAAGTTGATCCCAAAGAAGTACATTATGCAGCAGTAAAAAGGGTATTTAGATATCTAAAGGGAACATCAAAGTACATATTATGGTATGATAGATCTAATGATTTCACTCTAAATGCTTATATATTAATGCAGATTTGGGAGGTAGTATGGATAACAAAAAAAGCACCCATGGTGGAGTCTTCTTTATTGGAGGAAGCTTGGTTTCTTGGTTAAGCAAGAAGTGGGATTGTACATCACAAAGAATAATGGAAGAAGAGTATGTTGTAGTAGAAAATAATTGCAATGAAGTCATTTGGATGAAGAAGATGTTGAAGGATATAAGGATAGAAATCAGTGAACATGTCGTCATACATTGTGACAACACATTTATGGTAAATATGTCTAAGAATCCAGTGTTACATTCAAAGACTAAGGACATTTCTATCAAGTATCACATGTTGAGAGAGAAAGTTGTAGATAAGGAAATTGAATTGGAATATATGAGCACTAAAGAGTAGATTACAGATATATTCACTAAGCCTCTTCCTAAAGAGACTTTTGAGTATTTGCAAGGTATTCTTGGGTTATGCCCTTTCTACATCAGAGTAGAAGATGCAAGAGTGCATCAGTCTAGTGTAACAGAGCACCATTGTTTGTCTAGACTGAATGTTGAAGCTACCTATATGGGGGAGTATTTTTGATGGATAAAGTCATCTAGGACTCTTGTGGATATTGTTTTGAATGATATCTGTTGACACTTGAGCTAGAAAGAATTAGTTATTGTAGAGTTTGATGGAGTAGATTTGGTTACTAAAGCCATTGACATTGATGTGAATGGGGGAGAATATTGCATGAAAAACATTATGTTGGAGAATTTTGGCATCAAAAAAAATATGTTCAACATAAGTTCAGTATGAAATGATAGTTTGTTAGAAAGACCATTGAGGTATATCAATGGGGGAGAATGATTGATGAAGAGCATTTGACAATTAAGATGAACAATCTTTTTGTTGGTATTCTCGGACCTAGATGTTGCCATCAATGTCAATGGGGGATATTGTTAGAAGATTGGTTTCAAGAATGAATGCTAATGATATTCCTATGTGTGAGTATTGTAGATATATTACTATAATGATATGTTACATTCATAGTTGAGTTTTTCGTTGATGTTAACATGCCAGTTTTCTATGGTATCTGATAGAAGGATAACAAAAAGATAAGTTAGTATGGATGGTTGGTTGAGTATTTATACTAGCTAAAGTTATTGGAGTAACTTCTAAGTATCTGGTATATGCAGTTAACATTGGATGAAGAAATGATAAATTTGGAATAAGTTATGGAAGTTTTGGTGATGTCTATTTTGAGATAGAGTTTACAAAGGCATGTTCTGGTAAACTTGTTATATCTCTTAGCAGATTTGATATTCTGAGAATTGATGTTTAGGACATGAAGAAGACATGTTTTTGATGACATGGCTAAGCCCACTTGTCATAATATTTTGTGTATGGAAAGTTATTCAAGTTACAATGTGGAAGATTAATGTTATCACTAAGTGTAACATGTTCTTAATGTGGTCCTGTAATAATTAATTGAGAAGGTCTAATAGCTAACTCAAGGAATTGTTTTTAGGACTCACTATAGAGAAAGGAAATTTTCCTTTATCATGGTATGTTTTTTATAATTGATGATAAGCAGTAGCAAGAGTGGAATGCAATGTTGGGTAGAGTATTACACAAGTGAAGGAAACTTCATTGCTAATGTTTTATTGAGTGATCCAAGGTTTGATATTTGGATATGAGGTTCATGACCTAATCTAGAAGATCTGATAATGATTGGTTTGGTTGAAAAAACAAATGAAAAAAGAACATAATAGTAAATTACATGTTTCATCAGTGAGCTCTTCTTTTAGTTGAAATTGCATCTTTGGGTAGTGGGCTCTCCTTGCATGCATTGTACTACAACTCCTAATAGGGTTGGCAAGAGAACAAAGGGAAACATTTCTTGAACCCTTAAGTTATTAATTGAGTGATGATATAGCTATTGGTTACATTGGTCTATTGTTTAACTTTAGAAAGGACAAAGCCTCATACAAATTTGGAACATATGAAGAGATAATTTAGTCAGCTTACTAGGCATCCTTAGAAAAAGCATCTCATAAGAAGTTTGAGACTATAATGACAAAAGAAGTAGTTTAGTCTAGTATGTCAGAAAATGAATCATAGGTAGTCAAAAAAACAATATCTAGACTGAAACAAACTAGTGAACAAAGTGTGATGCATGTTCCACCTCTATCAGTTGGTCAAGCATCTGTTGTATCTATTCTAGAAGTTCCTTCAAAGAAAATCATCCCATATGTTGTTGTATTAGTTGAGCAAACTAGTGAACCCAAAAGGAAGTCTGAAAGGATAGTAGAAGTTGAGACTATTGGAAACAATAGTCCACCAAGATAACTAAGAGGGGGTGGGGGGTGAATCAGTTATCCAATAACTAAAAATTTATCCACCTTAAATAATATTAACCATTCAAACAAAGTAAACAACAGCCATAACAAAATGTACATACAAAATTATACCATATATGTTAACTAGGGAAATCCTTGATCAAAGGGAAAAGCTTTGTGGGAATGATGCCCACAAGAGGATGTACTAATATAAATATTCCTTGTTAGAGGAAGGACCCTGTTAGGAGTATATTACAACTTTTAGTACATATGAGTCCATGTTAGGAGACTTCAAATCCTTTTAGGAGATTACAACCTTGTTAGGAGTTGTAGAATATAGAATGAGCAACTATCCAAATAGCTTCTAGGGAAACACCACTGAACTCACTATCCAATTGATCTCTTAATTACTTTTTCTAACTAATTGTCTATATTTTTCTTTAACTTCTTTCCTCTATCCTATCAATGGGACCAATCACTATCAGAGATTGTAGACTAGGGCATGAACCTTAGATCCAAGCATCAAACTTTGGCTTACACAATAAAACCATGATAATTAAGTTTCCCTCACCTTTGCTTGACTTTTCTTATCTTCACATTCCACTCTTTGTGTTGCTTAAAATCATTCATTAACTTTTTTTCTTGATAAAGGAAAATGTCCTTCCTTTATAGAAAATCCATACAATAGTTCCCTACGTCAATTATTACACTTCTCAATTAATTATTACAATACCACATTTAGAACATGTTACACTTACTAATAACATTAATCTTTCACCTTGTAACTTGAATAATTTTCTATACATGTAATATTATCATGATCAAGTTTAGCTATGTCATCCCCAAAATGTCTTCTCAACATATTTAACTTTAGCTTCTCAGAATAAAAAATCTACTAAGAGATATAACAAGGTTACCAAAACATGCCTTTGCAAACTCTATCTCAAAATAGTCTTCACAAAAACTTGCATATCTTCTGCCAGACTTAATATCTTATGCTTTCAAGGTTATCTACATATACTAGACAATTAGTAGTATCTCCCTTTAATCTCACTTAGTGAAAATGTGCAATTTTCTATCCATAGGAACTTGATCTTTTTGTTGTTCTTCTATCAAATAATATAAAAAATTGCTATGTTGACATTAACAACAAACACAGTCATGAATACAACATACCATCATGATAATGATCTAATCATGTTTCTACAATACTCCCCCATAGGAATATCATCAATGTTCATGCTTCCAAAAATCTCCTCCTTTGACATTGATGGCAACATAGATGAAAACTATCTAGTTCAAAAAATACCAATAGTAAAAGATTGTTAACCTTTCTTTTCAAATCCTCTTCATCAATGATTTTTCCATGCTATACTTCTCCCCCATTGACATCAATGTCAAAGGTTTCAACAACCATCAATCTCTATAGCAACTATCTATAACCTACTCAAGTTTCCAAATACACTATTAAAAACAATGTCCAACAAGAGTCCTAGATGACTTTGTTCATCATAGATACTCCCCCATATAGGAAGCATTATTATGTAGTCTAGAAACTAATGGTTCTCTATTACAATGGACTGATGCACTCTTGTATCATCTACTATAGTGTAGGAAGGGGCATAACACCTAGAATACATTGAAAATACTCAAAATTCTCTTTGCGAAGAGACCTAGTGAAAATATATGCAATCTTCTCTTTGGTGCTTACATACTCCAATCAAATTTCTTTTTCTGCAACATTTTCTCTAAATATGTGATACCTGATAGAAATTTACTTAGTCTTAGAATGCAACAGTAGATTCTTTGAAATATTTAGTATGCTTTTATTGTCACAATAAAACTATAGCAATTAAGTTTCCCTCACCTTTTCTTGGCTTTTCTTATCTTCACATTCCACTCTTTGTCTTGCTTAAAATCATTCACTAAGCTTTATTTCCTAATAAAGGAAAATGTCCTTCCTTTATACCAAATCCACACAATAATTCCCTAAGTCAGTTATTACACTTCTCAATTAATTATTATAGGACCACATGGAGAACATGTTACACTTACCGATAACATTAATCTTTCACCTTGTAACTTGAATAACTTTCTATGCATGTAATATTATGATGATCAAGTTTAGCTATGTCTACTGTAGTAGCAGAGCGGGAAATAGAATAAGAAAGGTTTATGTTTTGTGTGTGCATTTTAAATTTAATGTTTTCAATAAACATCCTACATGTGGTGGCATACCTAGAGTAGCAGTTCGATGAGCTCTCCAGATATAGCCACCTAGGACTAGGTGTAGGTTCTTTAAATTAGAATAGTTTTAATTCGTAGATAATGATTGCCAGATTCCAATAATAGGTAGTAGGCAGTTTTAGATTCTTATTCTTTTCTTGGATAAAAGACAAAAAAATGTTTCAGATCCTTTTATTAGAAAAGGAGAAGTCATTTTTAAATAAGCCATTGAGCTATGTAAGAGATTCATTCGAGTTTGAGTAAAATAGAAAAGTTGCAATTTTTTTGTGTGTCTCTTCAGCTTTGGAAGATAGAATTTTGGAGAGAATAGAATGTTTCTTCTGATTTTCCTGGTGCATGGTTCAGTTTTTAGTATGAAATGCGTTTTGGTTTTCTTGTCCAAGTCTCATTGAAGTTGTCATTTTTTTCTCAAAACTCTACAAAAACCACTGAGATTTTTCGGTTTCCATCTGGCAAATATGAAATGATTTCCATTATGCAAAGTTTTGGTTTTCTATGGTGTTTTTGATGTTTTTCAGTAGAGATATACGGTTTTGAGATTTTTGTTTCAAGCATGGCATTTATGATTCAGTTGCACCTAATTTTCTAAGACAGGAATACGAAAGGTGAGGAAAGATTGTGGTGACTCCGTGCGAAAGCAGAAAGGTGCAGATTTCTGAATGATGTTGCAGGAGGATTAGTATGAGATGTCCTAACATTCTTTTACAGTCTATTTTCTAGTGGATCTTCTGCATGTTCTATCACTCAATTTTATTCTTCATGCAAACCTTTGCCGAGTCTGATCACATTGAAGTGTAGGCGGCACAGAGATGGAATACATTTTCTTTGAGTCTCAGCCTTAACAATTTGATTTGGAAGGACATTCTGGGTTAAAGATCTTGGTGTGCATGTGAAGATTTGCATTTAGTTTGGTTCAAGTTTGATACTTGCTTTTGTGGATGCCCCTTGATGTAACTCAGTTGAGTGAGTTCTCCTCCTGAGCTTTCCAAGGTGTGGCTCTGCATCATTTTTGGTATCACAGCTTGAGAGTTGCAGGTTGTGAAGTTATATGTTGAATGCCCCTGATCAAGATTCTTTAGTAGGGTCAAGCGAGATTGTGACCAATGCAGAGTTAGCAAAGAAGGTTGAGGAGCAAGAAGAACTTCTCCAGAATGAGAATAGAGAGTTTAAGGGGATAGTGGCAGAACTAGCCAGTAAGTTGGAATATATGCAGAATGTAGTTGAGAAGAAAGAAATGAAAGAAGGAATGGAAGAAGAGGAAGACGTACCCAATAGTGAAGAAGATAGAATATTTGAGAACGAGAGGCCATTTTTTAAAGCTTTAAAGGCTTTGGGAGGAAAACCCATGGATTTACCTATGTTTACAGGAAAGATGGACACTGAATTAGTGTTGGAATGGATTGAAGCCTTAGAGAATTATTTTGAATGTGAGAAAGTTTCAGAATCTCAGCAAGTTAAATTGGCCAAGTCTAGAATGAAGGGAGCAGCCCTTACATGGTGCAATTTTGTGCAAGAAGAAAGGGTAAAGGAAGATAAGAGGAAGATCTATTCATGGAAGAAGATGGTGTCAATGATAAGAGAGACGTATCTCCCTGAAGACTATGAGGTACAGTTGCATCAGAAGAGGCAAAATCTTAGACAAAGGGATATGGATGTCTATACTTATACAGAAGAATTTTAGAAGTTAAGTCTAAGGTCAAAATTTGCAGAACTCGAGAGTACCAAGGTAGCAAGATACCTAAATGGTTTGAGGATGAACATACAAGAAGAGTTGCAGTTGCTGAGTCCAAACACCATCGCTAAATGCTATCCTCTGGCTTTGAAGGTGGAAGAGAAAATCAAAAGGAGATAAGAAAATAATAACAGAGGCAGAGGAAGACAACCATTCAGGGGAAGAGGTACATTTCCAAGAAGGAGTTCAAATTTTCAGCCACAACCGGAGATGCATAATGAAGTTAATAAGTTTGATAATTTCAGAGGAAGATCACTAGGAAGGAAAAATAGACCAATAAGATGTTACAACTATAATCAGGAAGGTCATATGGTACACAAATTTCCAGCAAAAGAAAGCTCTAGTACTCATGGTGAAAGAAGAATACACCTGGCACAAGAAGCAGATTTACAAGAAGATTCAAATAGTCATGGTTATCCAAAAAAAGGGGAAGCATTTATGATGAGAAGAACACTATTGAAAAGGCCTGTCAAAGAAGAACCACCACAAAGGAAGTCCATTTTTTGAACTACCTATAAATCTAGAGGAAAAGTTTGTAAGGTACTAGTAGACTCTGGTTCTACAGAAAATTTTGTGTCTCTTGAAATGGTGGAAAAGTTAAAGCTACCAAGAATACAACACCTGTATCCTTACAAAATATCTTGGTTAAATAAAGGGCAGCATACTATAGTGGAAGAGCAAGCTTGGGTGGAATTTTAGATTGGAGCCTATAAGGACAGATTATTGTTTAATATTGTTAATATGGATGCATGCCATTTACTTTTCGGCAGACCTTGGCAATATGATCTCAAGGCACATCATGATGGACTGAAGTATACATATACCATTACAAAGAATGGAAAGGTCATTGAATTGATACCTTTAGTTGAGCCAAGTCAAGAAGAATCAAAAGCCACAGAAGCCAAAGTTATGGTGATGGGTAAGAAAGAATTCTTGAAAGAAGTGAAAGGAAAGAAGAGACCTCTCTTTGCACTGGTTCCTATACTCAAAGACAAATTATAGAATGATGCTACAAATCAGAGAGAGGAAGAAAATTCATAGATGGAGTCTTCAAACTTGAAGGTGGAAGTGATAGAAAAGCAGAAGGAAAAGGTACCTGACGAAGTGGAACCAATTCTAGACAAGTACAAAGAAATTATAGCTGATGGAGTACCAAAAAGTCTCCCACTAGTGCGAGAAATCAGTCATTGCATTGATCTCATACCAGGATCAACATTACCCAACAAGGCCGCATATAAGCTAACACCACAAAAAAATGAAGAAATGGCAAAACAAATTGAAGAGTTGCTCGAGGCTGGTTTGATTGGTAAAAGTCTAAGCCCATGCACAGTACTTGTAGTCCTAGCACCAAAGAAAGAAGGAACATGGAGATTATGCATAGATTCAAGAGCATTGAACAAGATCACTATAAGGTACAGATTTCCAATGCCTAGAATAGAAGATTTACTGGATTGTTTAGGGAAAGCAAGATATTTTTCAAAGATTGATTTAAAAAGTGGGTATCACCAGATAAGAATTAGGTCAGGAGATGAATGGAAAATAGAATTTAAGACAAATGAAGGATTGTATGAATGGAAGGTAATGCCATTTGGATTTTCTAACACTCCTAGTATGTTTATGAGGCTTATGAATGAAGTTTTGAAGGATTTTACAGGGAAGTTTGTGATAGTATATCTAGATGACATTTTGGTTTTCAGCGAAACAAAAGAGGAGCATCTGAAACACATAGATTTGGTGTTGAGAAGGTTACAAGAGGAAAAGTTAATGATCAATATGAAGAAATGTATTTTTATGCGAGAGGAACTGACATACCTTGGCTTTGTGATCTCAAAGGGAACACTCAAGATGGATCAAGATAAGGTAAGTGCAATTCTTTCTTGGCCAACTCCTAGAACTATTGTAGCAGTTAGAAGTTTTCATGGTTTAGCCACTTTCTATAGAAATTCTATTAGAAATTTCAGCTTGATTTGTGCACCTATTTTGAACACCATAAAAGGAGGGCAAAAGTGCAAATTTGTTTGGACAAAAGAAGCCAATAAAGCCTTTCAACTTCTTAAGCAAAAAGTGGTCTGACAACCAGTCCTAGCATTTCCTAATTTCAATAAAGTCTTTCAGATAGAATGTGATGCAAGCAACATAGCCATAGGAGGTGTTCTTAGTCAAGAGGACGGACCTGTAGCCTTGTTCAATGAAAAGCTCAATGAAGCCAAATAGAGATATTCATCATACGATTTGGAAATGTATGCCCTTGTTCAATCCCTAAAGAAATGGAGACACTATTTGCTACCCAAGGAATTCATTGTATACATAGATAACCAGGCACTTAGTTTCATAAACAATCAAGATAAATTGAATCATAGGCACATGAAATGGGTGGAGACATTGCAAGCAATCACATTTTTTGTTAAGCACAAGAAGGGAGTAACAAATAAGGTTGTTGATGCATTAAGTAGGAGAACTTTGACTACATCACAAATTCAGTTGGAAACTACAGGTATTTCAAATCTGAAAGGTATGTATGTTGATGATGCTAATTTCAAAGACATTTATCAGGCATGTATTAATCTAGATGAAAGGTACAATAGGGAATATTCTAATTTTCTGGTTCAAGAAGGATTATTGTTCAAGGGAGGAAAAATTTGCATCCCAAAGTGTTCAATGAGAGATAATATCATATAGGAGAAATGTAGTGGGGCATTATTTGGTCATTTTGGACTAGATAAGACTTTAGAGCTGGTTCGTAGACACTATTTTTGGCCAAAGTTACAAAATGATGTGCGCAAGTTTGTGGAAGAATGCACCATTTGTCAGAAAGGTAAAGGTAAAAGTACCAACGCAGGATTGTATCAGCCCTTACCTATTCCTTCACGACCATGGGAAAGTATTAGTATGTATTTTGTTAGGGGATTACCAAGAACTCAGAAGGGGTATGATAGCCATTTTTTTGTTGTGGATAGGTTCAGTAAAATGTCACATTTATTACCATGTAAATCCACCAAAGATGCATCATACATTGCAAATTTATTTTTCAAGGAGATACTGCGAATTCATGGACTACCTCGAAATATTGTTTCAGACAGAGATGGCAGATTTGTGGGTCATTTTTGGAGGACTCTTTGGAAGAAACTTGGCACAAATTTATCATTTTCATCTGCATATCATCCACAAACAGATGGTCATACAGGAGTTGTCAACAGATCTTTGGGAAATCTATGGAGATGCCTTACAAAACAACATGGAGAAAAGTGGGATTCCATACTTGCTCAAGCTGAATTCTCATACAATGATATAGTGAATAGAAGTACAGGGAAATCTCCATTTCAGATTGTGTATGGTAAACATCCAAGAGGAATTCTAGAGCTAAGGGAACTTCCAAATACTTTTCCAAGTAGTTCACATGCTGAAGAATTTGCCGAAGCTATTAAAGAGGTCCAAGATCAAGTCAAGTTGCAGCTACAGAATTCAAATCAAAAGTACAAAGAAGTTGCTGATCAGAAAAGAAGAGAAGTACAATTCAAAGTTGGTGATTTAGTATGGGCATATTTGAAGAAAGAGAGGTTACCTCAAAGGAAAAATACAAAGTTACTACCTAAGAAGGTTGGTCCTTGTCAAATTCTAGAAAAATATGGACATAATGCTTACAAAATTCAGTTACCTACAGACATTGGTATTACACCCATATTCAATGTTTGTGATCTCACACAATACAGAGGTTCTAAAACACAAGCCATACATGAAGGTTCAGTAACAGAAGATCTGCAACAACTACCTAAACCAACACCACCTCAGTTGGAGAAAATCCTAGATACAAAAATAAAGAAGACTCACAGATGACAATACACTCAGTATCTAGTCAAATGGAAGAAAAAACTAGTGACAGAGGCTATTTGGATGGATGAGCAACAAATTAGCAAACATGGTTCATCAGTTCACGATCTCATCTCAAGTGGACTTGAGATTCTTTCTACAGGGGAGTATGCTACAGTAGTAGAGCGGGAAATAGAATAATAAAGGTTTATGTTTTGTGTGTGTATTTTAAATTTAATGTTTTCAATAAATGTCCTACATGTGGTGGCATACCTAGAGTAGCAGTTCGATGAGCTCTTCAGATATAGCCACCTAGGACCAGGTGTAGGTTCTTTAAAATAGAATAGTTTTAATTCGTAGATAATGATTGTCAGATTCCAATAATAGGTAGTAGGTAGTTTCGGATTCTTATTCTTTTCTTCGATAAAATACAAAAAAACATTTTAGATCCTTTTATTAGAAAAGGAGAAGTCAGTTTTAAATAAGCCATTTGGCTATGTAAGAGATTCATTTGAGTTTGAGTAAAATAGAAAAGTTGCAGTTTTTTCGTGTGTCTCTTCAGCTTTGGAAGATCAAATTTTGGAGAGAATAGAACGTTTCTTCTGATTTTCCTGGTGCATGGTTCAGTTTTTAGTATGAAATGTGTTTTCATTTTCTTATGCAAGTCTCATTGAAGTTGTCATTTTTTTCTCAAAACTCTCCAAAAACCACCGAGATTTTTTGGTTTCCATCTGGCAAATATGAAATGATTTCCATTATGCAAAGTTTTGGTTTTCTATGGTTTTTTTTATGTTTTTCAGCAGAGATATACGATTTTGAGATTGTTGTTTCAAGCATGGCATTTATGATTCAGTTGCACCCGATTTTCTAAGACAGGAATACAAAAGGTGAGGAAAGATTGCGGTGAGTCCGTGCGAAAGCAAAAAGGTGTAGATTTCCGAATGATGTTGCAAGAGGATTAGTATGAGATGTTATAACATTCTTTTACAGTCTATTTTTTGGTTGATCTTCTGCATGTTCTATCACTCCATTTTATTCTTCATGAAAACCTTTGCCGAGTCTGATCACATTGAAGTGTAGGTGGCACGGAGATGGAATACATTTTCTTTGAGTCTCAGCCTTAACAATTTTATTTGGAAGGACATTCTGGGTTAAAGATCTTGGTGTGCATGTGAAGATTTTCATTTAGTTTGGTTCAAGTTCGATCCTTGCTGTTGTAGATGCCCCTTGATGTAACTCAGTTGAGTGAGTTCTCCTCCTGAGCTTTCCAAGGTGTGGCTCTGCATCAATGTCATCCCCAAAATGTCTTCTCCACATCTTTAACTTTGGCTTCTCAGAATAACAACTCTACTAAGAGATATAACAAGGTTACAAAAATATGCCTTTGCAAACTCTATCTCAAAATAGTCTTCACCAAAACTTGCATATCTTCTTCCAAACTTAATATCTTATGTTTTCAAAGTTAGGTACATATACTAGACACTTAGTAGTATCTCCATTTAACCTCACTTAGTGAAAATGCGCAATTTTCTATCCATAGGAACTTGATCTTTTTGTTGTTCTTTTGTCAAATAATACAAAATATTGCTATGTTGACATTAACGACAAACATAGTCATGAATACAACATACCATCATGATAATGGTCTAATCATGTTTCTACAATACTCCCCCATAGGAATATCATCAACATTCATTCTTCCAAAAATCTTCCCCTTTGACATTGATGGAAACATAGATGAAAACTATCTAGTTCAAAAAATACCAATAGTAAAACACTATTAATCTTTTTTTTCAAATCCTCTTCATCAATGATTCTTCCATGCTATACTTCTCACAAATTGTCACTTCTCTCAAACTATTTTTCTTCTCCAAACAAATTTTTCATGCTATACTTCTCCCCCATTGACATCAATGTCAAAGGTTTCAACAACCATCAATCTCTATAAAAACTATCTCTAACCTACTCAAGTCTCCAAATACACTATTAGAAACAACATCCAACAAGATTCCTAGATGACTTTGTTCATGATAGATACTCCCCCATATAGGAAGCATCAACATGTAGTCTAGAAAATAATGGTTCTCTATTACAATGGATCGATACACTCTTGCATCATCTACTATAGTGTAGGAAGGGGCATAACACCTAGCATACATTGAAAATACTCAAAATTCTCTTTGCAAAGAGGCTTAGTGAGAATATATACAATTTTCTCTTTGGTGCTTACATACTCCAATCTAATTTCTTTTTTTGCAACTTTTTCTCCTAATATGTGATACCTAATAGAAATGTGCTTAGTCTTAGAATGCAACACTAGATTCTTTGACATATTTAGTATGCTTGTATTGTCACAATGTATGACAATAGGTTCACCAAATTCTTTGCTTATATCCTTTAGCTTTTTTTCTTGGCATTATATTGTATTTTTCATTAGTAACAATATTTATTCAACTATGAATGGTTACCAAGCTCATCACTCAGTCTACAATGTATACCGAGCATTCAGTGGTTACCTTGTAGGTTCATCACTTAAGCAGTTCACACTAAGCATTCCTAAAGCTACCAAGTCATCAATTTGTATGATGGAAGCCAGTGCTTATCGAGTGATGGAAGTATAGTGTTTACCAAGTGAAATCAAGGTAAATGAAGGATTCAATTTTTACTGAGTAATGGAAATGTAGTGTTTACCAAGTGAAAGCAAGGTAAATGAAGGATTTAGTTTTTACCAAGTAACACTATATCTACTGAGTAACACTATATCTATCGAGTCACCAATGGTCGTCAAGTTCAAAACTATGTCGAGTGATTAGTATGAGCTGAGCCTTCACTTGTACTAAGTGCATGATGATTTTGAGTAATGTAGTGGATACCGACTATCAGAAGGTCACTGAGTCAATTTAATGAACTCGAGTTATTTACTATTGGGATGACTCAGTAATGTTTTGTTCACTTGTATTTTAGCTGACCTTATAATTTTAATTATTGCAATGATACATATGTAATGTATTATATCATTTACAATGCATGCATGAGAGTATCAAGATAGACATCTAATGTTTTGAGAAGTGTAAATGTGAATCAGCAACAGAACTGAATACTCAACAAGATCAAAAAGTAGTAGTAAAGATTAATCAGTCACAAGTGGTGATCTATACTTCAAGGATCTAATTAGCAATCAAGTTGTAAGTAAATCTACTATTTCATCCTAATAGGTGAACTAGTTTCTAAATACTTTAATAAGGTAGACTTAATAGTCTTTTATAAATCTTCTAATAGAGTGCATACTTCATTGTATATTTGTAAATCCTCTAACAAGGTGGACCTAGCAGTCCTTTGTGCTCCTAATACGGCAGATCACCAGAAGTGGTCAATGTAATCCTTAACAGGCCAACTTTATACTACACTATTGAAGTTTTGTAGGTATCATCCCCACTCCAGTTTTAGTTTCTATTTGGGAGGTTTTTGGGTTACCAAATCACTATGTACATGTGTTATGGATGTTTGATCTCTCATATATGTAGTAGATTAGATGAGTGAATGGTGAATAGAGCTAAATTGTTTTAAAGTTTTGAAGTTAATAATTCACCCCTCCCCTCTCAATAACCTATCATATCTTCAATATTTCTAACAATTGGTATCGGAACATTGTGGTTCTTAGGATAAAGTTTGAAAGCTTGAGCAAAGATCAAGGAAAATGGAGATATTCAAACTTGACAAGGCAATTGAAAATGAAAAGCTAGATCTGGGAATGGCCATGGCTCAACTCAAAGAATCAAAGGAGCATCATTCCCAATCCCTGAGAAGAAGGGAGGAACTTGCAAGACAAATGAATGACCATCAATATGTTGAAGAAAGTATTGAAGGCCTTTTAGCATCAAGTAGTTTAGATGAAGCTAATGAGGCAATCAAGGAACTCCTAGCAAAAAATGACTGTCTACAGGAAGAAGTAAGAAATCTTAAAAGAGAACAAGAAATCCAATCAATTAGGCTATGTGAAGTTTTGGAATAGAGAAACAAGGAAAATGAAGACTTGGAGGCAATAAATAATCAATCTAATCAGCATGAAGATCTTATAGATCAACTATCTAATGCAAATGAAGAAATTATGAATCTAAGATCTAAAAATGAAAGCCTGAGGAATGATTTAATCACTGAAAGACAAATCAATGAAAGCTTAAAAAGTGACTTAAGATCTAAAAGACAAATCAATGGAAGTTTTGAAAATGACTTAATCAATGAAAATAAAATCATTGAAAGAATCATGAAGTCTTAGGAAGATATGAATCAATTAAACAAATGAAATGAGCAAAATCTTCATAGACAAAAGGGTAAAGTAAGACTTGGATATAATGAAGAAGGTAACTCTTCTAAACAAGTTTCTCAAAGGAATCAAAAACCTACTTGTAATCACTATGGTAAGTTAGGTCATACATCAACAAAATTTTGGAGTAATGGAAAAGCAAAATTCAATGGAAACTGCTACAACTGTAGTCAGCATGGTCATAAAGCTAATGAATGCAAGGACAAACCAAAATTTGAAGGCAATTGTCACAAATGCAAGAAGCATGGTCACAATGTATTCCAATGTAGATCAAAATCATTCAATCTAGCTAAACAACTTGCTAAGGCAATCTTTGGATGGGATTACAATACCCAGTGCAGATGTCATTATTGTGAAGAATATGGACACATTGGCAAAGACTACTCAAGGCATCAGTTTAGAAAAAGAGATACAATAGTAAGATGTTATACATGCACCAAACTTGGTCATATAGCCAAGAATTATATGAATATAGGAAGAATTGAAGATGAAAAGAAAGCTAAAGCTAATAATAGTAAAAAGTAGATGAGACAATAGTGGATTCCTAAATCTACTGAGTAGAACAGTTCAAATGATGGCCACATCACTCAAAGAGTGGATGACTCCACCATTTCCAATTAGATTCATAACAGAGGATCTAGAACTGCATCTTTAAGTGATATCTCAAGTAGTTCCAAATGAAAGAAAGAAAATGATCAAATTAGTATTCTAGATACAAAGGGTCACAAGAAATTAGGTCATACCAAGCTAGGTCGAGAGTAACAAAAGTTTTGTTCAATCACTGAGTTGCAATCTTCTGCCGAGGAAGTGAATGATAGCTTGTCAAGCACTATATCATCTCAGCTAATTTTGTACTAAGCATTAATGACAAAAAATTTCATCAAAAAGGTGGAATTTGATTTCATTCTTCATCACAATTATAGAGCTACGAGATTTCATGGTGCACTCAAGCAAATTCCAAGTGAATTCAAGCAATTTTCAAGCAAAGAATTTGTTCAAAAATTTTCTTACACCTACTGAGTAGTGATGGCATCCAAGAGTAGTAGTAGCAACAAGGAAAAGAAGGGTTTGGAGATGCTAGTAAAGGGTGTAGAATGGAAAGCACCTAACTTCAAAATTGTTCCAGCCATTGCAAAATCTCTTGACCCTAATGGAGCTCAATCCCAAATTCAACCAAAGGTACTCCTCATAAATGATATTCGTACATATTTTAAATGTTCTATTCAAGAGATTGGAAACCTAGAAATGGACAATGCCCTAGGAGAAATGAGTGTTGATTCCTCTTTAAAACTCGAGCATAAGCATCTAGAGACCAAAGGATTAACCCATATCTCGCATATGCCAAGAAGTTTCCAAATTAAGTGGATCAGATACATACTCAATCATGTTCACAATGGGAAAATATGGTTAGACGAGCCAGTATTAATCACCAAGAAGATGATTCATAAGATTACTAGTCTCCCCATACTTAGCAAAGTCAAATCTACCAAAACCCTAGGTTGGGAGGAGTTACAAAAGAAAACCCTAGCTGAATGGGATGGTAGAGGTTTGAATGTTAGCACTGTTACTAATGTTGAATTAAGTTTTGGCATTCATGTCATTTCTCACAAGATTTATAGCTCTAGTCATTTGAATAGTGTGCCCTATGAGGCCGTGGATTTGACATTCAAGATTGTGAAGAAAAATCTAGAATTTGACCTATCAAAATTATTGTTGAAACAATCGAACAAGAATATGGACAGCATAAGAACCTCAAAGAATAATCCTTGCAAATTTGGCTCCTTGTTAACTTTTTTATTTTTCTATGTTCAAAAATTCATTCCATCAAAGGGCTTAGTTGTATGGAGAAAAGACACCCCAATTCTATATCAGATTAATGAGTTTATTGCTGACATGGGTGAAAACTTTGAGAGGGTTATGGATAATTATTTTGAAGATTTCAAGGAAAGAATGAATAATAGGTTCAGAATTCCACCAAAACTAGTTGATGATTACAAAGATGATGTATGCTTCATGATTGACTATGATAAGGTATACATTTAGGCAGTCAGACCCTGAGTTGCATAGGTGAAACCTCTTCCTTACGAGGTAAATATCGATGAGGCCAAGGACATTATTGAAGCTCTAGTGAATGAGCTTGTAGATCCCAAGATTCCTACCTTTGAAACTTATGATGAAGCCAAGACTAGAATTGAGCTTGAAATCAAGCTACCCCAAGCTATAAGTAAAGGAAAGAGGAAGATAGCCAAATTGAAAACTGCATCTAGCCCTCCTATGCTTACTCAAGGTAAAGGAGAGGATGAGGATGAAGAAGAAGAAGAAGAAGAAGAAGAAGAAGAAGAAGAAGAAGAAGGAGGAAAAAAACAAGAATTTAAAAAAGAAGAGGAACCACCAAAGAAGAAAGAGAAGGTGTTTATCACCAAACCTAAGAAGTAGCCAACTGCAGTATTCTCTAGAAGAAATAGACAGGGAAGGTAGGAAATTGTACTTGTCAGTCCTCCACTCACATTTGAAGAAAGGCTAAAATAGTTAAGGATTAGAACAGGCATCAACAATTTTAAAACTCTCAAATATGAAACTCGAACTCCTACAGAACAAAAGGAGATTGAAGAATTGGTAATGGAAAAGTTAGGAACTTGGAAATTCTATCCTGGTCAATTTCCATCTTAAATTCCAGTAGTACTTCTTGAGAAAATAAAAGTTAGATGGGAGAACACGGTACAAACTGTCAAAGATATATTTGAACAAAAACTAAAGGAATTTGTACCTAGTCTAATAGATGCAAAAGTCAAAAAGGCATTGAAAGATCATGAAGGAAGAATGAATAAGAGATTCAATAATTGCCTCATATTATTAAAAGACATTGAATCACTTGAAAAAAATGCTATAGATATTTAGAATGATGCATATCATCTTAGAAAGCCATCAGATGATCCTATTGAAATTAATGATGATGATAGCAGTGAAAATGATGATTTTGATAACACTCCATCTATCACAGTTACACTAGGAGAGTTGCATGCACTAATGGAAGAAAAAGAGGAAGAAGACAAGGAGGAAGAAGCACTTAAGGAAGAAAAAGATGAAGAAGATCTGGTAAAAATTGCAACAGAAGTTATTGCATCCCTTCCTCACTCTCCACCAAAGATAGTTAAATCTACTATGGAGATAGCTTCTACAAGTGAAATTATTGTTCAATCTTCAACAACCACCTCCCAGCTCCAAGTATCTTAAAAAAATGTGCCAAGCACTTTATCTATAGAGTTGTTTATCACTTCTTCAACTACTAAGTCAGCCTCCTTAGCTCCTTCACCATTAGTGAGTGTACTAGTAAGTTCTACAATTTTTTTTTCATCAATTCTAGTAAGTTATACAATTTTGTTTTCATCAGCATTATCTATATCCACTACAACTCCAATTAGCTTAGACATTGCTATGTGTACTCTACCAAGTGTCACACCATTATTGTGAAGTGTTTCAATTTTTGATCTAGTTAATACTTCTATTGGCATTCAATCCTTGAGTCTTATCCCAATTTTTATTGCTTTCCCTTCTATCTACACTATCATATCTATTCCAAAGCTTAAACCAGTAATTGCATAAGTCAAACAAAAGAATCCATTAAAACTTCTGATCACTAGAAAGAAAATTGAAGAAGACATTTACTTAGACATAGAGACAGTGATACCAGATATTGACTTTGACATGGCTACCATTGAAGAGATGAGGTTAGCTAGTCAACTCATAGTGATGAAAGCTACACAGAAGCAGTTAAGGTCTAAAAGGGATAAGGAGTATAGAATAATTGAGAATGCAAAGGATATAATTACATAAGCTATAGGTGTTGAAGTATATTTCACTCAACACATTTTGATTTAGTTGGAAGAGGTAGTATTGAAATTTAATGAAGATTCTTTCGGACAAGAGAAACTACTTGAAAAGGCTGAAAGGAAATTTGATGACGAGGTGCTAGAGCATATTTCTCAGTAGATAGCAATCAAGCAAGTTGAATTTTCCACACTTTTGGGTAATTTTGAAAATTCTTTTAAGAATGCAACATCCATTTTTGCCAATCTTTGTGATGTTTTTGGTTTTACTAAAGAGATAAAGGATAAGCTAAATAAGATTAACATTGATACGCAATCAAGTGCATCTAAGCTAAAGTTGGACTCCTCCTCCATAATCTCTCATCACACCAAAATTAGATATCTAGTAGACGTGCAGGAAGAACTATTGAGAGAGGAAGCAAGGATCCGGTCTACACTAATAGACATCCAGAACATGATCCTTCCTGTCATGGATACAATGCAGAAACATATTGCTCATTAAAAAACATTGATCCAAGATCAAAACTTCTCATTGGCTAATCATATGATTCAATTATCAGCAAAAGTTCAAATTTCTCTCTCCACCTGTCAAAGTTTGTAGTAGACTTGCGATAGTACTTTTTCCACCATCCTTAAGGTACATCAAGATTTTCTATCTCACTTTGGTGTAGCCATATAAACTATATAGTCCTATGGAATTATCGTCAAAAAGGGGGAGAGATTCAACATAATAAATGGGGAGAGTTATTAGTAAAAGTGAAAGGGGGAGAGTTATCCATCATCAATTTCTTTCTGTTATAGATTACTATCTACCTTACCTTTTCTATATCCAAGCTTTGTCAAATGCTTGTCCAACCTTGCATATCAAGTTCTTGCTGCTTGCTTCAAGTCATACAATTCTTTTTTAAATATGCATACTATGTATTTATTATGTGTTAAAGTACAACCTTTAGGTTGTTCTATGTATACCTCTTCTTCAAGTTCTCCTTTTAGAAATGTTGACTTGACATCCACCTGATACTCTTTGAATTTCTTATATGTTGCATATGATAAGAATAACCTTACTACTTCTACTCTTTCCACTAGAGCATTGGTTTCATCATAGTCTATTCCTTCTTGATATGAGTAACTTTTACATACCAATATTGCTTTGTTCCTTACAACTTCACCTTGTTTATTCATATTGTTCCTGAATATTCATTTTGTTCCTATCACATTTTTGTCTAGCGATTTGGGGACCAATTCCCATGTCTCATTCATAACTATCTAATCTAATTCTTCTTTCATATCTTGCTTCCAATAATCTTCTTTACATGCTCCATCTACATTCTTTGGTCCAATTTGAGATATTAAACATAGTTCTTCATTGATTATGCTTCTTGTCATCACATCTTTATCTCTACTTTTGATGATCTTCTCTAGGGTGGATGATTCTTTGTCATTTTCTTACTCGAAGTAGGAGTCATTATTTGAACTCATAGATCTATTGAAGGTTCCAAGCCTTTTTCCTTAGCTCTCCTTCATTCAGAAAATCATTGTTAGTCTTAAAGAATAATTCATAATTCCTTGGTTTAGTAACACCATTCTCATCATCTAAATTGTAGTGAACTATTCTTTCTTGTATCTTAAATTTTTCATCAACTCTTACATTTTCACTTTCCATAATAGTCTTAGTTATTAGACTATAACATCTATAAGCCTTTAGTTTCAATGAATAACCAAGAAACATACCTCCATTACTTCTGGCATCAAACTTAAAAATATCATCATCTCTTTTGATAAGCACTTACTACAAAAAATTCTAAAATACTTAACTATAGGTGAGTGACCAAACCATAGTTCATACAGGGTCTTGTTTGTGTCTTTCCTAACTTGCACTGTATTCATAGTGTAGAATGTTGTATTCATAAATTTTCTCCAAAACATCTTGGATACATCATTCTTAGCTAATATAACTCTTGTTGCTTCTATTACTAACTTGTTTCTTCTCTTTGTAATGGCATTTTGTTCAGGGGTTCTTAGAGCCAACAACTATCTTTTGATTCCATAAGGTTCACAGAAGATGTTAAACTCATTTGAAGTAAATTATCCTCCTTTGTCTGATCTTAAACATTTAATATTCATACCTAATTGATTCTCAACTCTATAATTGAATATCTTGAACTTATCAAATGCCTTAGATTTTTCTTTAACAAATGCAACCCACATCATTCTAGAAAATCCATAAACTAAAATCATGAAATACCTTTCACCATAGAATTCTTTAGTCTTTGTAGGACCATTAAGATCTAAATGTATAATCTCCAATTTTTCTATAGTAGAAAACTTCTTGCACGGAAAAGACATTTTGTTATGCTTTGCCAATACACACTCCTTGCAAATTGTATTAGTAGGCTTTACAATCTTAGGCAAATCCCTAACTACAAACATACTACTAGTCTTCATAGTGCTATCAAAATTTATATGAAAAATATCTTTTTCCATAACCACCTATAATCTACATTTACAACCCAACATGTCATTTTAGTAGGATTTAGCTAAAATAGATTACCTCTGGATCTAGTTCTTGTTCCAATTACTTTTCCATCTTTGTCTTTTATCATGCATGTCTTTTCTATGAACTATAACTAATAACATTATTTGCTAGTTGTCCAACACTTAGAAAATTGTGTTTCAAACCATCAAAAAAATATAAATCCTTAGTGTTAGTCTTTCCATCAAGATTTATAGATCCAATACCTTTAACATGGCACACTACATCATTTCCAACTCTAACAATACCTCCATAATGACTTTTGAAGTCAAAAAACATGTTCAAATCACTAGTAATATGATGTAATAAACCGCTATCAATTATCCAATCAAATTTATTTTCAACCTATGATACCAAAGCCATTTTCTTTTAACTTTCTTCTTTAATAGCTATAAATCCTATTTCATGATTATTATCACTTACTATTTGTTCATTAGAATCATTTTCTTCATTTACTCTCTATCTCCTCTAGGTTTGAAATTTTCTCTATACTTTTTCTCTCTTTTGCGACACTTAGATGCATAATGACCAAATTCATTACATGTTCAATATTTAAAGATTTTCTTACCATCCCTTTCTCTTCTTACCAAAAGGGCTACTCCTTCTTCTATCTTTTTGTCCTCATCAAATCTGCTACTGCTAGCAATCTCCTCTAGCTCTTGTGCTCCTTGATAAACTAGGTTAAATATTTAGGGCACTAAAAGCTAATTCTATTCTAGTTGATTCTCTAGACTATCTTAGCTCATTCTCAATTGCTTCATGTCTCCCAAGTAATATTTCCTTTGTGAAATCTTTTGTACAAGAGATCAATGACTATCTTCCATATCACCTCATCATCCTTCTTAGGTCCTCTTTAAGATCTAATACCTACAATAATTTCTAATATGCTTCCTACATATGTTCTTATAGATTCATCCTCCATCATTTTAACATCTTGAAATGCACAAACCTAGCTTTGTAACCTCAATCTCTTAGAATGTTCCTTCCAAAGCTTTCCAAATTATATGAGAAGTAATAAGTGAGTTTACCTGGTTTTATTAAATTTCAAAAAGTGTAGATAATAGTGCTTCTCTAACTCTCATGTCACACATGAAAAGTTCCTTTTCTTCCTTGGTAAAGTTTCTAAATCTTTTTCAGCAATAATTGTCTTTTCTAATTTTGTCAAAATTCAATATCTTGGACCCATACATAATAGATGTGCCTTCATATTTTCCTTTGTACTATCATAATTTGTTCCATTGAACTTTAGAATCCCCATTAAAAATATGTTCATCATGGATCTCCTAAAGTTGTTAAACTTTATCTTCAAGGACCTGATGCTCTAATACCAATTATTAGAAATAATAGTCCACCAAGAGAACTAAGAGTTTGGGGGGGGGGGGGGCGGGGCGCGACGGGTAAATATTTATCCACCTTAAATAATCATAACCATTCAACCAAAGTAAATAACAACCATGACAAGATGTACACACACAATTACACCAGAAATGTTAACTAGAGAAACCCTTGATCAGAGGGAAAACCCCAATGGGAATGATGCCCACAAGATGATGTACTAGTATAAATATTCTATGTTAGAGGATGGACCTTTCTTGGAGTCTATTATAACATTTAGTACATATGAGTCTGTGTTAGGAGACATTGAATTCATGTTAGAAGATTCCAACCTTGTTAGGAGTTGTGTCAACACTATTAGGAATTATAGAAGATAGAAGGACTCACTATCCAAATAGCTTCTAGGGAAAGACCACTAAATTCACTATCAAATTTATCTCTCAACTATTCCTTTAGAATAATTGTCTGTACTATTCTTTAACTTCTTTCCTCTATCATGTCAACTAGACCAATTACTGTCAGACCTTGTAGAGCAGGTCACAAACCTCAAATCCAAGTATCAAACTTCAGATCACACAATAAAACCCCAACAATGACATTTTCTTCACCTTAATCTTTCACCTTGTAACTTGAATAACTTTTTGTAAATTTAATATCATGACTAGCAAGCTTAAATGCATCATCTTTAGAATGTCTTCTTCACATCTTTAATATTAGCTTCTTAGAATAACAACTCTACTAAGAGATATAACAAGTTTAGCAAAACATAACTTTGTAAAGTCCATCTTTGAATAGTCCTCACAAAAACTTTCATAACTTCTTCTAGACTTCATAATGTTATGCTTTTGAGGTTAGCTACATATATTAGAAACTTATTATTATCTCCTTTTAACCTTTCTTAGTGAAAATGATCAACTATCTATCCCTACCAATTTGATCTTTCTGATCTTCTTTTGTCACATACCACAAAATTTTTTTATGTTGAAATCAATGAAAAAAAGAGTCATGAATGTAATAAATCATCATGATAACGATGTAATCATGTTCCTACAATACTCCCCTATAGGAATATCATCAGCATTAATGCTTCCAATAAAGACTCACAAGTCAAAAAATGTCAAGCAACAAGCTACTAGACTTGGGAAAAGGAAGAAAACATTGTTGGCAATTGAAGATTCCACTCAGGAAGAAGATGAGGAACAAGAATTCAAACAAGCTAAAAAGGTTATTACTTCTAAGTAGCTAGTAGGTAAAACAAGGAAACTCTAGAAATTGAAGATACAAAAGATTAATGTAGCTATTGTCAATGAAGGGAACTTTTGTGCAAATGAATAAGCTTTATGATTTATACAATGATATTGAGAAAGAGTAGATTTTCATCTTTACAATGAGATATATGATTCTTAACAATTTGAATTTTGAAGACATTAAAGGAATTGTGAATCAAAAAGTTTACGACATACTTATAGCTAAGAAGGCACCAGTTTTTTAAGAAGATATGAAACTCTGGAAATGCATGATAAGAACTATGTGTAAAACTAATGATGAAGAAGGAATCAAGAGATTGATTAATAAACTAGCACCCTACTTACAAAATAAGATGAGGTCAATCTTATTTTTGGGAGGTGATGAGAATGTCATAAGAAGTGAAATAGTTGTAGCCATCAACAAGATGATGTTTTAGTTAAAGGTAGCACCTACCACTACAGAGAAAACTTCATAATTGTTAGTAAGTGGTGATACAATGTAAATTGATCAAACAAATGTTACTATTAAAATTGATGATGATCTGTTTGGAATTTTTGATAAGACTGAGTCCCATTCTAAAAACATATAAGATTAGCTAAAATTGATTAAAGTGGAGAAAAGGTAGTTAGAAGAGGAAAAGAAAAAGATTGAAGAAGCCAAGGTAAAGTTCCTTGAGGAGGAGAAGAAGCAAAATGAAGAATAGAAGAAGAGAGAAGAAGTTAGAAGAAGAAAAGAAAGAAAAGGAAAGGAAGGAAAAAGAGGAGAAGGAAGAAGAAGAGAGAAAAACAAGGAATGTAGCAAAGAAGAAACAAAAGCAAGATGAGATTAAAGCATCTAGCTTATCCACTCCACTATCTCTTGCCAACCTTACAAGTGATGATGCTGATCAATCTAACTTGAGATAATATTTTAACAAGTTGATTGAGAAGAAAAAGAAATTCAAGAGTCTACAAAGGATATTAATGGAGGTGATTGAAATATTGCATAGCACTCTATCAGCCAAACATGCATAAGTAGACCCTGAACAAAGAGCCAAAGTAGTAGTAAAATATTTTGATGATGAATTAATTTTTTTTGAGTGCTGTAGAGTCTAAGGCTCAAATTTCTAATGATTTTAATCTTCTTAGCACTATTTGTTAGAACATAAAGAATTATTTGTTGAGTCTTGATACTTGTATCAATGAACTCCAAAAATGTCAACAAGATGGAAAGGTACTATACATCAAATGTACTTTATCTCAAAAATTGACTAAAGTTTTGGATAATAATATTGAAGAGAAGTTGACTAAGCTACAAGCTCTAACAAGTTAATTACAACAACCTTCTAAAAGAGTTTATGATTTTGAAGGACAAGTTACTAGTGTTCACACTGACATTAGGAAACTACAACTTAAAAAAGAGAAAAGTTTGAGAAGATTATAACAATTTAGAGAATTTATAGCTCTAAAACTATCATCCACTAAGGTACAATTGGAGGAATGTGTGAAAGAAAAGGACACTTATTCCAATTTCATATATTCTAACCTTAATGCAGTTGAGATTACATCATATGCCTTATGTGTAATTCTCACCACTATCAGAGTAGCCAAGGAAACATGGTAAAAAGGTATGGATAGTCTAAAGATAAATTTTGATGATTATATGAAAATAATATCCACTTGAGGTAGCAACATGGAAATTTTGAAAAGTTTTGACAATTTTGGATAGTAGTTAGACAAGACCTTTTGACAGTTTTTTACAATAGTTAGACATAACCTTTTGACAATTTTTTGGACATTCTAACCTTTTTCATTAATATCAAAGGGGGGGGGAAGTTTTATAATAAAATTTTAAGTAATTCATGCATTTTTTAGTCATATCAAAAGGGGGAGCATTTTTAATAAATGAGGATGGAGCATTTGTAATAGATGGTAAGCGTAGTAATCTTGTAAGTTTTGGTAAAGTTTTGATACTTAGCAAATTTTCCCTAAATTGTTTCCATCAATGGAAAAGGGGGAGATGTTTGACTAATTTATATATGTAGATATTTAAATGTTTTCATTTATGGCAATACATGAGATACATGCTTATAGAAAACCTTAGAAATAAAGATACTTAGCCTTTTGGTACTCAAAAAATTGTCTATGTATGAAAGTGGTTTACAACAATGTATTGTCTTGTATGAAACTTGTTGCTAATGTCATATTATGACTAGAAAGGTTACATGGAGGTAGAATAAAGGGAGAAGAACATGTAGTTAACATTTCTTGCAGGATTACTAACTCTGACACTTGTTATTCAAGTTCTAGTGAATGCAGTTATGTGTTTATTGGACAAGAATAGAGAATAGTATTTGTAGTATAACTTTTTTATATGATGTTATTTTTGAGATAGAGGTTATATGGAAATAGTATACAAGTTTATGATGATGTGAATAATTAGGTATATTAGTACGGAGAAAAGCTATTTATGATTTACCAATATAACTATGTATAGAGCAACAAAATGAAAGGTAATGGAAATATTTTATTTACAAAATAATTTCTTAACCAATTAGAGATGACATCTTAGATGTTTATATTAAGTTGGGAAAGTTTATTTTGGTCCTAGCTAACCTAACAAAAAATTATAAAAGGGCATGATATTTATGCAAAGACATCTTGAGAGGTTATTTGGAAAGTTATGCATGAAAGTTATGAATACAACGTTTTGTATTATATGTAGAAGCAAGTTTTTGATAACCTATTTTTTTGATCTAAAATTGAATTGAGATTAGAGATCAGCTAGAAAGAAGTTATAGTATCTATACTTTTATATTTGAGGAATTGAAAAGATAAATTACTAGTTTGGGCAATGATCTCTTCTTGTAATTGAAGGTGCATGTTTGGGCAGTGAGGTCTTCTTGCATACATTATACCACAACTCCTTATAGGGTCAAAATCTCCTTACAGGGATTCAAAGTCTTGTAATAGGGACTCATATGTACTTAATGTTGTAACAAACTCCTAACATGGTCTATCCTCTAGCAAGGAATATTTATATTAGTACATCATCTTGTGGGTATCATCCCCATCAAGGTTTTCCCTTGGCTAGGGTTTCCCTACTTAACAAAATATGGTGTTTTGAGTTCTCTCTATGCATGATTACTCTTATTGTTCAATATTACTTTTTTTCTTTCTTATGAATGGTTCAAAGTAATAAGTAATATCTACTTAGTGACAAAATTTTATAGAATACTGATTCAACCCCCCTGCTCTCTTAGTATTTCCTATTTCTAACACATCAAATGTATGCAAAAACATATAAAATACACAACAGATGACTATATGTCTAAATGCTCAGAGAAAATTACAATGATGTTCATATAGAGAAAATGATGGGCCTGAATGGTGTGATCATAGCTAGAGCTCTGCTCAATAGTCAAGAAACAAGCAACCATAAACAACCTTATAAAATAAGAAAAGAAGAGAATAAATAGATAGGAAGACTTCCTGGATCAGATCTGATATTGCCATGTGTCAACTTAGAACTCTTCCTCCTATTGTTGTAGAACTTATCTCTTCTCTCCTCAACCAAAAATCAAATATCATCACTATGACACAAAAAATTTCAAAAAATATCCCCTCAAAATGATAAGAGTACCCTCCTTTGATGGGAAATAAGATAAGCATCCAAAATGTGCAGCCTTAATCACATAAATCTACTACTACCCTTAATCACATAAATCTTTAACTGCTTTTGTTGGCATAGCATTAAAATTTTCAATAGCTTTAAAAACCTTTATTTCATTCCTAGTGGCCATTCAAAGCATTTGATTTCATCTAAAATCATCCAAATCTAATTTTGTTCCACCTAAAAATCAAATCCTCATTATTTTTGAGAATGCCCCAAATTTTACAAAACTACCTATATCTTATGTCACTAAAAACCTATGTGGATTATGACTATAGATTTGGAAAGTTCATCTTCTCTTGGTCTCAATGGTATATTATAATCCATATTTTGGATAAAAATGGTGCCCTTGGTGTTTATCTAAAAATTCTAGTCTCAGGCTATGAAATGGGCTTTTCAAATTGAAAAATTTATAGCAATATATAGTTTGAACTATAAAAACTTTCAAATTTCATTTCAAATTCTTCTCTTTTTAATGTCTAATTAATGTGCACTCATATTGGGAAACAATTGAATTTTAATATTCAATTTACCTTCATTTTTATCATTTAACAATACATGGCCCAATTTGCCACTTGGATTCCCTGTGTTAAATTCCTATTTGTCAAATTGCCACCTGAATGGTACCCATATCTTCTCCTTAATAAGTTTGGAACCTTAATGTTCTAGCCTATCAATCATACTAGCGCCTCATAACATCTTAACTTTAAATTTGGAGACTCCCAATCATCCGATTGTCATAAGTTTGTAACTCTCCAAATTCTTCCTTTTTGACCATATGCCATTTGTAACATCTCAAATCGATTTCCTACACCTCCTAACGTTATGCTATGTTGTAACTTCTTAACTTCTTATTTTCCTCCTCCAAACTAACAGCTGGCATATCATATGGTGTAGTATCACAAATGTTGAAATTTAGCCCTTTGATCTTACAAGATCTCATGTCATTGTAACTCTATTTATTTGGCTTTCATCATCTTGTGATGACCTTCAGATGCTTTCCACATAGTACTTTCATTGTTGACTATGTTTTGGTCACTCAAAATAATGTTATAGTTCAACTCGAATGATTTTGGGGCCCACTAATGCTTTGTCTCATGTCATAAAATGAAAAAGCTTTAAACAATCACAATTTACCCTCAGGTGTATTAGAACAACTAAGGGGATTCTCCCATCTATAATGTGGGATTAAATCTTTTCTTTGATAATAATCCTAGGACTTCAAAAAACTCGGGCCTTCTCCTTTTAGAAATCTAATGGTAATAATTTTCTTGTCAAATACGCAATGCTCCCACCATTGATGGTCTTCAAAATTGGTCCATAGTTCCCCCTATGTGTGAAGGAGAATTGTTTCCCATATGCATAGCTCCCCTATTCAAAACTCTCTCCCCTCTTGTACGCACTAAGAAGAAGAAAATTTGGATATAGATGAGCTGGAAAAAAAGAGAAAAAAGGGAAGTGAAGAAGATTTTGTATTTATTTTTTGAAGCACTATCCCCTTAGTTTTCTTTTTCCACCCACACAAGTGGAGATTGGTGGCAAATACAACCATAGAAAGAGGGCATGCACTATTTGAAAAGTTCTTCATTTTTTACCCACATGTAGAGGAGATAATCATAATCAAGGCACATGATTTTATTTATATTCTTCTCTCCACTCTTGCTATTCCACAACACTTCACTCTTCTTCTCATCACTTAACACCACATTACAATCTCAAATCACCCCTATATGCAACACATTTATCAGAGTAATGTCTCAAAAGAAAAACTTGGATAATAGCATCATAAGGTAGGTTATCATTGGTAGTTGCATAAGCATGTCCCGTTCCATCTTTGAGCACTTTACCAGTTTAAGGCTTTAGCTCAAGTTCAATGTCCAAATTTCTAAACCATTTAATGTTATTCTCCTAATTAGACATTGCAAAAGATTCTCTTTCACTATGCTTTAATGATACCATATCTAGGGTGGAAGAGGTAATTCCATGACCTCTTTGTAGTTTAGTTCACTTATTCAAATATAGTACATGTCCTCTTAAGAATATTAGGACTTCCACATTGTGTCTCTATTATAGCAAGTGGACATAGGGGTAGGGCATGCATTGGATGTCTTATTGAATTGATCAATGGAATTGAGATGCAATAGGCCTACCTAAGCAAGAGCATCATTAATGTGCATTTTCCAAGAACACAAAATGATATTCCACTTTGGGGTTAGATGAAATTTAAGTTTTATTTATCAATTACTTCTTGAAGTGACACTTTGGTTGCACATTTTATCCATCCATTGTCAACATCCACTCCATATTTTTTAAAAAAAATTTCCATCCCGTTCTCATGCCAACCTCGATAGCTCTAAAACTTTATCTACCTGATGGAAATAGTGGGCCCCAAAGTTGGTTTGGCTAAAAATTTCTTTTAACTAAAACCCTTGATCCTTTAGACTGATCAATTAATCACATGGCATGAATTAATAATCAAATTTGACCACTGATTTATCATCTAAAACTCATTTTACCACTTATCTCCAAACTAAGATTTTCTAATAGGAAGGCCTATAGGTTGGCTTTAAAAACTAAACTAAACACTTGAAAAAGCCCAAAAAATAAGCATACTATTTCTTTGGTCTATATTCTTGCACCATGTCATATTTAATTTCAAGATGACTTCTGGGCCAAAAGATATTGACCATCAAAGTCGCCTTCTCAAAACTATATGCAAAAAAATATGTTAGAAAAAAAAAAAGTGCATTCAATTTTGGCTTGGGAAATAGGTCAAACAAACACTTGGGGTACGAAAACTAGGGCATAAGGACACTATCATGAGGAGAAAATAAATTTAATATTTGGGCTCATTGTCATGCCCTAAAATTAACCAGCTGAAACACTGAAATTAACAAGATGACTCACAACTAATTTTTTTTTTTTTTTTACTATAGTTTATTTCTTATTATTATTTATTAATTTCATAAGCCTAAATAACTTCCAATAGAAATATGTGTGCTACAATTAGATCATCAATGAGTTGGACATCCCTCTGACATCGACTGACCTAGGGTTTAAAAAGAGACTACTCATACCTACTACTTCAATCTGTACTCCACATTTCAATGTCCTCTTTGCTATTTTGTCATATGAGTTAATGTTTCTTCAATGCATGTAACCCTCGATTAACCATCCATTAGAATTATCATCAACTTTGATGCCAACTATGCTACTCTAGGCAATCATTTCAAATAACAATATATACATAATTTACACTTTTCTAGAGTATTTAAAATGCTCCCAAAATCAATGGGTGTATATGTTTTCCTTACCCCAACTTACATCTTTCATTGACATCATTATTATCACTGAATTATTATAATTATTATTTATAGTAAGTCCCAATATTTATGACTCACAACATCACATTTTAATATTAGGGTCAATACCTACTACAATTGAATTTGTAGTGAAAAGAATGATCAATTCATTTACATATATCATAAAAGAATGATTTTAAAAGATAATCCATCCCTACTTCCTAATAGCTAATTTTCAATCAAATTAAACTAAATAAAAATAAATTACTTTAATCATGGTTGGTTGATTTTAACTCAAATCATTATCAACTTTAACAATTATAATAAAATCTACATGCTAATTCCTAGATAACACCTACTTCCTAAGATTTTTGGCTATTCTAATTACACTCTAGCCACATAGTTTGTGATTATATAAAAAGACATATATGTGCAACTCAAACATGACTATTTAATCCTCCATTTCAATGTCTACTCCTTGACCCACGTGCCTCTCCATTGAAGAATCTAATGCCAAGAAAAGAGATATCCTCATAAATTTTCTTAGGTGGCATGCATAGTGGAGATGTGTTTTAGTTGACCTTTTTCCAACAACACTTACTTGCAAGGGATAAAAAAGACTTTTCAATGTACCTTGACTGATTTGGATTGACAAGGTTATGTCATTGCAATCAATTCTTTCCCCCTTTTTCTTCAGTGCCCAAATCTTCCTTTTTCCTAGGCATGGGGTGTGGAAAGACTGCTTCATTTAATGTTGTAGCAGTTTGACATGAATGGGGCACCTTGGGAGTAACATAAGTCTTGTCTCCATAGCATATTAAATTTTTTTATCATTCCCCAATCCATGGTCACCTAGGGTAGATAATATAGTAGGTTGTTTGTCATGCTATGTCTTGTTTAAATTATTCCTTGGTACTAGTTTAGGTTTTTTTACCATGAACATTGTATATATATATATATATATATATATATTTGAAGTTTCTTTTTATTTTATAGGATGTTGACTTGAGTTATGTGTCTCATATGAGGTCCCTTCTAATGCAATTAATATGATGGTGAGTTTATTATGTTAAAATATGCTTTATAGGTTATAGGGTCCTAAGAGTCTAAGGAATACTCTTGAATATTTTAATGTCTGTACTAAGGGAAGAGATTTATTTTCCTTTCTCATACATTTTCCAAGGGATAAAATGTGCACCTACAACAAGCTTATGTCTTAAGCCTTGTATATTTTATATTATCACTTGATTTTGTTCTTCTATAATCTAGGATCTTCAAGGTAAGTTATTGCAAGGATAATTAAGAGATAATTATAAACTAAGTATAGTTTTAAAATTGTGGCTCATTTGGCATTTAAACATTAAACTTAATCCAATAAATAAACATTTCATGACCAAACTTTATATGAAATTATCTCAATTATCACTATCTATGAATGATGAAATTGAGAAACCATTTTCTCAAGGATCAACATTATCTTCTCATGCAGATCTAAATTTGAATGTAGATTCATAATTGGTACACAATGGAACTAAAATGATAATAGCAATCCACCAGGATACTCCTTCCTATGAGTATTGTCTCTTCTATGATATCAATTTTGTTTGTAAAATCCTTCTATATACCACTCCAAACATCAAGTATTCTAAACTCTAATGAGAATCTCCTATCCAAAGCAATAAGAAAATTAAATTATGACAATAGATTTCTCTTCCATGATATTCCTATAATACATAAAGGTGACGAAATCAACGTATCAAAATACACACAATGGCTATGCTACTTACTACACATGAACTCACCACCTTTCCAAATGATAGTTAATTAAGAAAATAACATCTTCATACAATATGTCTAGACTCAATAACATAATGGAGTATGCTCATAACCTCAGCCTGGATACAACAAAGGAGGTCTTTATCTCTGATGCACATGGAGAAACAATAAGAGCTCCAAATTATCAAGATCATCCAATAGAGTCCTACAAATAAGAGGTAACAGTAATGAACCATGGAGGCTCACCTCCCAACCTAGGCCTAAATGAGGCCACCCACCAAGGTCGAGGAAACAAGGTATAAATAGTTTCATTCTTCACATTCACATGCCATGCATATGTACCATAAATTGACAAAATTACACAATATACTCTCACACACCCTATCCCAAGGCTTTGAACAAAGATTCAACAAATAAATCAAGAATCAAGTGAAGGTGGGCTCTCATCATGAGGAGAATTGCATAGACTTCATTCACAAATTACACATCTTGTCAATAGTAGCTTGCCCTTTCAGGGGAATTCTTTTCAATATCAAAATGCCCTTTCAGGCCAATGAGCATCTTGCCTTCTACATACCTCCTTATACCTCCCAAGATGCAAGTGAGCAAGATAATTTTCATTCCATAAAACATATACAACCATCTCCACACAAGGAAGAATTCCTCAACTCCATGTGTGAGCCCAACTAACCCCTTCACCCCAAGCATCTCTTCCCTCCCAATGGTGAGTGATGCCTCACACCCAATTCACATGACATATAACATGAAACAACAAATTCAAGAAAGACTCCCGCAACACTACCCACATGAAACATACAACAAGAGTTAACCAAAATACACCACAAGACAGCACAATCCCATCATGAAATGAAATCACCATTTCTAACCTATATGCAAAAATTAAGAGACTTCATTGATCATGTTATGAACCTTCCTCCAAGCAAGGCAATGAATACTTGCAGTAGAGCTCCCTCCTCTTTCTTCAACCCTATTAGTCTCTAAAAGTAGAGAGTTTCCAAGTGAGGTTCAATTTAGCCATACCTCTATTTATAACCCTCTTATTTTCGGATTCAATGAAGAAAGTCATTTTCATGGGGTCTCCTAGGTCCACTAGAAACTATAGAGGTCTTTAATAACCCCCTAACCTATAGTACTAACATGGGTAAGGTTAATTTTAATCAAAATTTACATTAAAGTTACTTTATGACCCTTCTAAAGCTAGGTAATTCAAATTTCAAATTTTCTTTCCAAAGGTGATAACCTTGTCCTTTTCTAACTTAGGCAATAAACTAATTTCTCAATCAGATCATATAACACAGAGCAAGGTGGCCACATGATCCATTGATGAATAACATGTCATTCTACATAACAAGCACAAGTATCAAGTGACACACACATACATCACACATTCATGAAATAAGCACATCAAAATGAGGTTTACGAATCTTACAAAGATTCACCTTGGCAGAGTCATTAAACATGTGTCTATACCTTGTTTCCTCGTTAAGTTTCCATGGTTCAACTTTCTTGCACACTCAACTTAAACATCAGTAACCCAATACAATAATATAGGATACATACAAACACATACAACATTGATCCAATACCTCATACTTCTCATTAACATTTACAATTAGGTATCATGTAATCATTTCTATTCTAAGTACTATTAGTAAAACATTGCCATGTCATAGTGCCTACTAAAAAAATTACATTATCACTCTCAAAAATATCTAAAACATTGAAATATTGAATATGTGTATCAACAGTAATCCTTCTTACTATAAATCATTTTAAGTCAAAGTATCATCACAACTCTTTCTCACATAACAATGAAACTCTAAGTCATCTTTAGTGAATCGTAAAAATAATATAAAATGGATCTTAACATATACGTCCTAAGTGAAAATCACTAATGTGTAGATCGGTTAACTAGTAACTTTAGGTCGAGTTAAACATAGTGATGTTCCTGGCAATATCCCTTTATCACATTATGAGGGGTTTGCGTAATTTTCTAGGTTTAACTCCATAGATTGTCCTAATGTTTCAATCATTATGTCATAATCATTTCGAACCAATTTCAAGCATGTCCATATACCTAATTATCATCATAACTTATGCTCATAGTTGTTCTTAGTAGGATGAATGTTATTTTATCCTTCCTAACTTCCTAATAGATCATTCATAGAGTCTCATGGTCAAATTCTTGTCTTGAACATTTTAAATCTCATTTCCATGTGGTGTTATCTTATCGAACTAATGTTATGAGATACAGTATCAAAATATTCATTTGTCTCCTATAGGATCCCTTAAATCATTATTAGTAAGAAAAAAAAATGTAAATCATAACTCAATTAACTCCTAACCATATGTATTTTATCGGCATCTAGAATAGGGTGCTAGTCTGGGCCTTAAACTCATGATGAATAACTGGGCACATTTGGCAAGCATGTAAAGCTAAGTGCTCATAATTGTGGAACTATGAACACTATTAGGATATTAATTTACACAAAATAGAATGGACCTAGGAAACTGTGTAGAGGGATTCATCAAGACTTGAAAATTGGCACACTTAAACTATTTTCAGAGTAAAAAATAGTGTTACAACCAATTTGGTCCCATCTATCAATGTTTTAGAATTATGACATCTCGAATAAGGCAACCGATCAATCTGCACTTTAGACATTAGTAAAACTTCATAAATTGCATTTGAAATTATGTTTGAAAACTAGTCAAATAGATTCATCATAGGCTCAAATGTGAAAAATAAAAAATGTATGACCCATAGAATGTAATTCAAAAGGGAATTTCTAATTTTGGTCAATTGGATCAAAGTTATAACAAGTCAAACAGGGCTTCCTAAAATTTTGAGAAATATGCATTAGCATGACAACAGTAAACAACCAGCTTTGGGGGATTCAAAACCTAGTTAAAACATATCAAAATGAATTGAAAACTAAAAATGTATGTTCTTTTATATGCATAATAAATAGTACAAAAGTGGTGAGTTATGAAACATTACTGGTTGCAAGATATTCAAATGCAAACTAGGCTTCCTATCACTATTTAACACTTAAGCAAAAATTTAGATCTGAACAATGCTCAAAATGGTGCCTCATGAAATGATTTAGGATGAGAAATTATTACCATGTGATGCATAGAAATATTTAATGCAATGTGTTAGAAACATAAAACACCTTGTAGGCCTCAAAATGACAATTGGGTACACATACATTAAAAGAGCATACATGGGCTCAATTTAACTTAAAATTTTAGAATGGTACTCAAAATGGGGATGCAATTTTGAGTCCTATCACCTTCATCAAAATGAAAACCTAAAGAAACCATAAAGAGATAAGGTGAGATTTAATAAAAGGAAAAAAATATTAAATTTCAACTTCATGAAGAGACATAAGTCAAACTTCAATTGTAAAACCTTAATAGCAAGTAAAAGATAATACACCTTTTACTTTAACACCACACCTTAAGATGAGAGAAAATGTAGCTACAAATAATGCACGCAAAAGAAAGGAAACTAAAAGGTAGAAGGAAACTTGGGTCCCAACAACAAGGTCTGATTAGGTACCCAATCACAACCAAATGTATGTAAAATAGAGAAATGGAGAAAACCTCATTGGAAAAACTCTACTAGAAAAAGAGATGAGAAAACATGTTGAAAAACATGAAAGGGAGGAAGGCCTCACTAAGAACCCAAAGGAAATCTTCCTTCATCCCAAGGATAGTTCATAATTGAAGATAGCATGATGATGCCAAATATTTAGTGAAGATGTTAGTAACGTGTGCTTCTATATGAATGTACTCCAAGAGAAGTACACTATCTTGAATTAATTATTTGATGAAGTGCATGTGGATCTCGATATTCTTAGTGCACTAATGATCCATAATTTTTTGAAAAATATGTATGGCACTTTGATTGTCAAAAAAATTAATATAGTGGTATTATCGAGAGGAAACACAAACTCGATCATCAAATATTGAAGCCACAAAATTTCTTGACTAGCTAATAGTGTTTCTTAGTACTTAGCCTCTATAGAGGATAATGCAATAGAAGATTGATTCTTGCAAGACCTTGTGATATGACTAGAGCCAAGATATAAAACAAAGCTAGACATATACTTCCTATCATTAGAGTCACAACCCGATCGGAGTGAGTAAAGCCAATAATGTGTGGGGATCCTATAGCATAGTGAATGTCAAAATGTGTAGTTCCCTAAAGGTACCTTAGGATATATTTGGTTTTTCTCAATGGCTTGTTAGAAAAAATTCTAATTGAATTTATTTTTGGAAGTATCATAAGAATTTCCAAACAATGTGGGAGATTATTAGTATTATTGATATGTTTCAGTCATAACTATGTTTGTCATTGATGTCAACATAGTATGTTTTCTATGAAAATTGGCAGAGTAGCATATAGAGAGAAAGGTTATATGAATAGAGAATTTATGATTAGGTCAAGTGAAATTAAGGACATTTTCTATACTACTTTTTGATCATATGGTTAAGAGTGCATGAAGAAAGTCAAAGATATGCATAAGATATGGTTGATTTATAGAAAGCAGTATATAGATAGAGTTCCTAAGAAGTAGTTTTTGATGAATAGATTGTATCTCTTAAAAGAGATAGAATCATGATATGTGAGGTTAGACAACGATAGTAGAAAACATGATGATAAATTCAGCCAATGCACAAGGTCTGATGTCACATGTGTGAGAAGTTGTACAAAGACTTTGAGTTTGTAGTTTTGTGTAAGTGTAAAATAATTAATTATCTCAATAAGGTCATATTATAATTAATTGGGAAATTCTCAAGGTAGACTCAATGAATTTTTTTGAGGACATGGTATAAAGGAAGGATATTTTCTTTATTTGGAAGAGTATCAAATGTGTGGATTGTATGAACAAGATCAGAGTATTTGGTAAATGTGAGTAAGTGATCCAAGGAATTATTGGATGTGAAGTTGGTGATCTAATATTGAGATCATAAGAAGAGAATTTTTCTTGCTAGGATAGGGGAAGAGGAATAATATAGAGATGATTTGGAAAGTGAGTTTGGTACTCTTTCCCCTAAATTTGTTTGGACAATGGGTCTATCTACCTTCTACAACTCCTAGCAGGGTTAGCACAACTCCTAATAGGGTTGAAATCTCCCAATAGGAACTAATATGTACTGAATGTATTTCATTGGCTCCTAATAGATTCCATTATCTAAAATAGAGAATTTATATTTGTACATAATTTTGTGGGTACCATCCCCATCATGGGTTTCCCATTGATAAAGGGTTTTCCTACTTAACATATCTAGTGTTATTAGGTATGAGTATTTACTCATGGTTGTTGATTATATTACTCACATGTTTAAGGATTAATAAGGTTGATAATTATAATAATAGTTGGATAAATAAATCACCCCACCTCACCTCTCAATTATCTTGGTGGACTTTACTTTTTAACAATTGGTATCAGAGAATGAGGTCCTTGAAGAGATAACATAACAAATTTTGGAGATCAACGATGGGTAACTTCAGAAAAGAAAAGCCTAAGTTTGATGGAGTTAACTATGATAGATGGAAGGAGAAGATGAAGACTCATTTACTATGTATGGGTCTAGGATATTTTCTTTTGACAAAGAATGACAACAAGGTTGTGAAAGAAACAAATCTTGAGGAATGTAGTGAAGTCTAAAGAGATATGTTTATGTGTAATATGTGAGCTAGAGAAGCATTATTGACATCTCTTCCTTAAAATTAATATAGTTAGGTAACATAATTGGTAACATCTCATAAGATTTGGAAGGCCTTAGGAAATAATTTTGAAGGAGATAAGCATGCTCAAAGATTAAGACTCTAGAATAGGATATGTTTGTTTTAAGATGCTAAAATGATTGAAGATGAATTTGTGAGAAGCTATATTGGTAGGATATCTAATATTTATTTAGGAATGAATTCTTGTGAAGGATCTAAAGAGTAATATTACATTTTATGGAAGAGTATGAAAAGTTTGACACAACCATTCAAACAAGTAGCACAAATGATTGAACTTTTGATACCTTGTACTAAGAAGTTCACTAAGAATATTGTTGTCACAAAAGCTTGCACCCTTTCCTAAAGTTTAACCTAAAGGTAACCTTGTGAAACATGAAAACAATATCCTAGATGTGGGGCTTGAACTATGATATTGAGTCTCTAGAGTAGGTCAGCTTCATTACTATAAGGATGCACTAAACCACTTCTTTCAATGAAAGGGTGAGAATAATTGCCTGACCTAAAGGTAGAATGAAAGTAGGTGATTCAAAAAAAAGTTTATTTTATTTTATCTCTACTCAATATCACACTACACATCAAAATGGATCCAGTATACATAACTCCCCAATCCTAATTACCCCTCACAACTCATATTTAGATAAGGAACTTGATGAAATGCTACAAGGAAGGAGGTTCACAAGATAGTATTAACAAAAATAAAAATACATACATCATATAACTTGAAGAAATAAGAAGCAACACTAACAAAAGGTAATAATGCATGCACAAAATTAATGATGGAAGAAGGTAAAACAAGAAATTATATTTATGGAAAGCATGGGAAATTACAACTCTAGAGCATAGAATGTTATTATCAAAGAATTAGAGAAAGATACCAATGCTTGAAACTTATTACAAGTGACCTTTTAAAAATTTTAGGCATAACTCAGATCTGGCCATGAGTTCAAACTCCAACCACAATGGAGTTGAGTTGTAGAGGAGAGAAATAACTAACTATCAAAATAAAATCTTATTGTAGAGTTGCTCTACTACTAGAAGTGATAGGAAGAACAAGAAACTAGTGTGCCCAACTACAAGAGATCAAATAAATGAAAATATAATCATTTCATACATTAAAGAGGCATGGAGGGCATTGACATTATGAGAAAAGGCCCAAGAAGTTACTCAACATTGAAGATCTAGCCCTGAAAGCATGTCATCACTATAAGAAGCTGATTTACATAGCTAGAAAAAAATGTAGGGAGGGATAACATGACATGTTATCTACCCAAAAAATGCAAAGTTTCTCATGTGTGAGAATCAAATTTTCTCAAAAAAAAAATTTTGTTCATCAATGTAGATCCTCCCTTCAAGATGAATGATGCATATACAACGAGAAAACTCCTCCAATGAAGGATTAAGTTGCAAGTGTTGATAAAAGATGGGATTTATTTCAAATGGATGGTTGAGATGTAACAAGGAGATCCCCAAGATGTGAGAGCCATTATAAAAAAGGATCTTATCAAAGAGGGAAGTGGATAGCATGAAAGTAAGGCTCCTCCACCATATTGTGCAATTATAGGCTTTGCATCCTCAAAAAAACACTAGGGCATAAAGTAATGTTAGGATGAAGATGTGAGACATCATCTCATGCGCATGCATATGAAACCCTAGACCCCGCCAACTTTTTCGTAATACACTTAGGTGCCTCACCATGTCATTTCCACATGGAATCATCTCATTACTTCTCATGTCTGACAACTTTGTCTTGTAGTCTCATGAGATTTTGACATGTGGAGCCTCCTACACACTCACTTTGTAGAAAAGAATAACTCTAGAAGTATTCAAAACTCAAATGTATTCCCCTTGGGTCATAGGTTCATGAACTTAATTGCTTGAGGTCTCCACTCATATGCTAACCTTCAACTATAACTCTATGACTTTCTTTGCTAACTATATATTCTATCTTGTGAATTTGTGCTTCTATGTAGTTCATGCCATATGTTAACATTAACTTCTCCATCTCTTAACCACTTTCCAAAGTTTCTCTTATTTGCACTAACCATGTTCTTTACATTGCAAAGCTATAAATAATCTAATCTCTCAGTCTCCACAAAGAATTTCATTGTTACCAAGTCCTATAGCTTCTACTGAGTCTTATGGATAGGTTTTAGATTGAACTGAGCAGTTACTATAGAGTTGAAGGGAAGTAGTGTAAACTGAGCATTTTAGTGTATGCTAAGTTTAACAATGAAAACTAAGTTATATAGTATTCTTTGAGTTCACAATTAATGTGACATGAGTTTAGTATTGACTGAGCTACTTAGTATTAACCAAGTGACTCAATTTATACTGAGCTCAAGGTGATAGTGTATATTAAGCTATGTAGTGTGAATTGAGTGATTTAGTTTATATGCTAGGTTTCACAGTATTCATTGAGTCACCAAACAAACCAAGTTCAAGAATACTTGGAAGTGATCAGTATGGACTAAGCTTCTACATCTACTGAGTGCATGATGATGTCGAGCATTGATAGTGGATGTTAACTATTATAACTCATTGAGACAATTTTCAAAGCCTAAGTTTTTACAGTTTGGCTAACTTTGTAATATTTGTGTAAACTTATATTGTGGTCAACTTTGTAATTATGTAAATTGGACTGATATATATGTAATGTATTTTATCACACCAAAAGAATCATTAAAAAGTAATGGAATCATTAGAGAAGAGAAGAAGAGCAAATTACAAAAGGCTACAGTAGTATAAGGAGTAGCAAAGATTCATCTATCACAAAAGGTGATTTTAACACTTAGAGGAATTTCATTTAGCAAACCAAGTTGTAGATTAGATATCAGCTACTATTTCATCTTAATATGTAGAACAATCAAATCCTTTAACAAGGTAGACCTAATAGTCTTATGTAAATCTCTTTGTTGAATGCATACTTTATTGTATATTTCTAAAACCTTTTGCAAGGTGGACCTAGTAGTCCTTATTGCTCCAAATAGGGTAGATTATTAGAAGTGATCAATGTAAGCCTTAATAGGCCAAATTTATACTATAGTACTAAAGCTTGTGGGTACCATCGCCACCCCAATTTTACTTTCTATTTGGAAGGTTTTTGGGTCACCAAAATCTTGTGTTAAAGTGTTGTGTATGCTTTCATGATTTTCAGCTTCTCATGCATAAAGTTAAATCAAAATTCATAATTTCTAATCAGGGACTTAGTGATATAAGTTTTAGAAGTTACTAGTTCACCCCTTTCCTCTTAGTAACTTAGGTTGTCATAATATTTCCAACAATTGGTATGAGATCTTTGTGGTTCTCAGAGAAAAGTTTAACAACTTGGGCAAAGATCAAAGGAAATGGAGGTATTTAGACTTGACAAGGCTATTGACAATGAAAAGCTAGATTTGGAATTGGCCATTGGAAAACTCAAGAAAGAAAAAGAGAAACTCCCTCAATCCCTTTAAAGGAGAAAATACCTTGCAATCCAAATGAATGATTCACTCTACATTGAAGAAAGAATTGAAGAAATGAATTCAAGCAATTCAAATGAAGTTGATGAAGCAATGAAAGAACTACTAGAAAAGAATAGTACTTTTCAAGAAGAAGTAAGAAAACTAAAAGGATAGCAAGAAATTCAGTCAATAAGATTGTGTGAAGTCATGGAAGAGAAAAAAAAAGGATAAGAGAAGAGATAGAAGGAAAGAACAATGAAATTCAACACATATCCCTTCAACAAGAAGACTTCATTGATCAACTCACCAATGCAAATGAAGAAATCATGAACCTAAGATTAGAAAATGAAGGACTATAGAATGATCTAAACACTAGAAGGAAAACCAATGAAAGAATGATTAAATCCCATGTAGACATGGATCTATTGAATGAACAAAGTCACTTTAGAAAAAAAGGAAGAGCATGAATTTGATATACTAAAGAAGGTGAAACATCCAAGCAAGGAGCTCAAAGGAACCAAAAACCTACTTGTAGTCACTACGGTAAGATAGGTCATACTTCAAATAGATGTTGGAGAAATGAAAAAGAAAAATTCAATGAAAAATTGGTACAATTGTAATCAACATGGTCATAGAGTAAATGAATGAAAAGAGAAACCAAAATTTGAAGGCAAATGTGACAAATGTAAGTAGCATGGGCACAAGTCATGAGAATGCAAAAACAAGATATTGAATCTAGTAGAAAACATTGTGAAAGCTATATTTGGTTGGGACTATAACTCTTGGTGTAGATGTCATTACTATGGAGAATTTAGACACATTGGAATGAATTGTGTAAAGCATAGCATGAGCAAAAGAGATGCTACCAAAAATGTTTCATTTGTACAGAACTTGGTCATCTTGCTAAGAACTATATGAATAATGGAAGAATAGAAAATGAAAAGAAGCAAAAAGATGATAACATCAGAAAACAAATGAGACAACAATGGGTTCCAAAGTCTATTGAGAATGCAAGTTCAAGAAATGATGATCGAGTCACTCAAGAATTGGGTGACTCCACTATTTCAACTCAATTTCTCAATGGAGAACTAGAACTAGGCTACCAAAGAAGACATTTAAATAAGTTTTAGTTAATAGGACAAAAGATCCATATCAACATTCAAGATGTCAAAAGGATCACTGAGTTGAAGGTACCAGTTACGACTGAGTTACTTTCCTTACTGTGTGAGGTTGGGTCATAGACTCTAGTAAGCAAGGTTAGGAGTAACTGAAGTTTCATATGGTTACCAAATGATGGAAGACATTACCAAGTAATCAATGTAAGAAAAGTGGATGACAATCCATCAATTTAATCTAACATTCATACCAGGCATTTATGGCAGAATTTGATAAAAGGAATGAAATTGAAGCCATTTATACCATGAATTTTTGAGAGAAAATTGTGTAGAGAATTCTTCAGGGACATTCAAGAAATTTGAGTGAATTCATGTCAAGGTTTTATAATTCTCTAAAACCCTACTGAGTAAAGATGGTAACTACTAGCAGTAGTGGAAAGTGAGGATCAGACATGTTGGTTCATGGTGTAGAACAGAAGGCATCAGATTTCAAGCTCACTCTTATAGTCACTGAAAACCTCAATTAAAGTGGAGAACAATTGCAAATACCTCCCAAGGTACTATTAATAAATGACATTGGTTGTCATTTTAAATGTATAATTCAGGGTATTGAATACACTTGAAATGGATGAATGTTTAAAGGAGTTATGTGTTAATGGAGTTTTGAAACCCGAGCATTAACATCTCGAGGAAAAAGGCTTAACCTATATTACTCACATGCCCCATGATTTCCAAGTGAAATGGATTAGATTTATTCTCAATCATGTGCAAAATGGATAGTTGTGGCTAGAGAAACCAATTTTCATTACCAAGAAGATGATCCATGTGATCACTAGTCTCCCAATGCTAGGAAAAGAACAAATGTCAAAAACCCTAGGTTGGGTCAAACTAGAGAAGAAAAACCTAGCTAAGTGGGATGGTAGGGGAATGAAAATTAGTAGTGTCATTGATATGGAGTTAAAATTTGGTATTTATATTATTGTACATAAGATGTATAGTTTGAGCAAGTTAAATAGTGTATCTTATGAAGCAGTTGACTTGGCATACAAGGTAATCAAGAACAACCTATCTCTTCACATTGCTACGCTACTATTGAATCAATTCAACAAGAACATGGAGAGCATCACGACATCAAAGAACAACCCATGTAAGTTTGGATCTTTGTTGACATGTTTATTCTTTTATGTTTAGAAATTCTTTCCATCAAAAGGTACTATTGTTTGGAGGAAATATGTGCCAGTACTTTATTAGATAAATGAATACATTCTTGAGATGGGAGAAAGCTACATTTGTATTTTGGATCATTATTTTGATGCATTCAAGGAGAAAATAAATAACAGATATTGAATCCCCAAGAAACTAGTTGAAGATTACAAGGATGATGTATGTTCTATGGTGGATAGTGATAAGGTATACATTTAGGTAGTAAGGCCTAGAATTACATGGTTGAAACCTCTAGGTTATGAGGTCAATATTGATGAAAATTTTTTTTGGGTAAAGGTAAAGAAAAGGAGGAGGATGTGATGAGGAATTTGTTATTCCTAATTGGGATATTTCAAAACTCAATCCTGATCAAATGTAAACCTTTGGAGAATTACTCCAAAAGAAAGCCAAGCAGCAAAGGCTAAGAGAGGAAATACAAAAGGAATTTAAAGTAATTGAGGATGCCAAGAATATTTTGGCAAAGGCTTTAGGTGTAGAAGTTGATTCTTCTCAACTAATTTTGTTTTAGTTGGAAGAAGTAGTCCAAAAGTATAAAGAATATTTAGATGGACAAGACAAGTTATTATAGAGAGTAGAGAAAATTTTTGAGAATAAGGTGTTAGAACTTATTTCTCATAAGATTTCCATTTACCAAGTAGAGTTATCTACTATTTTGAGTTCTCTAGAAACCTCGTGCACTAATGAAACTTTACTTTTTGGTAAATTATGTGATATTTTAAGTTATACAATGGAAATAAAAGAGAAATTTTATAAGATTGATGAATATCTTAGGGTGAGTTCTTAGAAATTGTATCTTGATACAAATTCAAACTCTACTCATTTCAACAGAACCAAATTTTTGACAGATATGCAGACAAAACTACTCAGAGAAGAAGCTTGAATCAAATCTACTTTGGTAGATATCCAGAATATGATTCTCCCTAACATGGATGCACTATAGAAGCATATGGAATATCCAAAAACTCTCATCCATGAAAATAATTTCTCAATTGCAGACCATATGATTGAACTATTAGCAAAAGTGTAGGTAACATTGCACAAATGTAGGGTCTTGCAAGAGAACATGGAGAATACTTTGGCACTGATACTAAAGGTACATTCAAAATTCTTGTCTTATTTTGACATTACTATGTAAATACTCTAGTATAAATATTTGGCATTAATGTCAAAAAAGGGGAGTAGATATGATATGAGAAGCTATGGCACAAGATATTAGATGATATAGAAGTTATAAAGCTATTCGAAAGATGTAAAAAGATAGTAGGACAAGATTGTAAGAAGAGTGTAAAGAAAATATGTATAGTATACTACATATTATGTATTGGGGAGCATTACCATGCACAAAAATGCGTCCTTTACAAAAAGCAATTTTGGAAAATTTCAAAAATAGTATACTCTACCAAGTTGGAGACATAAAGTGATGAATAATTTAGTTTTGAATAATAAGTTTTTTCGTTACAAATTCCATAAGGGGGATATTGTTGACATTCTACTCATGTTTTTTATGTTGGTAAACAAATTTTTCTTCTTCTGATTCTCCTTTTAATTTTCCCAATTTGTAATGAAGAACAACTTTACACAATAGTTGGGAAACTATTTTTGAGAATAACTAGTTTCCCTCTGAATTAAGGTACAACTCCCTATGTGAAAAATATTCAATGAATTTTGTTTCAATTCTAATTCCTACTATAGGTATGTTCTTAACCAGAGACCAACAGAGGAAATTGAGTTCCACCCAGACAAGTGAAATCTCAGGCAGGATCTAAATGCAAAGATGTTATGTTGATGATTTTCACAATCTTATAAATTTCCCAAAACAACAATTTGAAAATACAAATTATGAAATGAAAATGAAGAATGACTATGCGAGTTACGAAATGAAAATGAAGTATGTTGATGCAATTCCACAACTAGTTATAATTCTATGATTATTCTACTGATTGGCTAAATTGAAAACAACAAAACAAAGCTCTGTTTATTCTCCCATCTTCAATTCAACACAATGAAATAACATCATATACAAATGATGAAAGTGAATGATAAAATAATGGCACTAAACTTGATTGTCTCTGCAACCAACTTCACCCAAAATTTTCCCATCCCTATATGCAATGAAATGAAAAAACTAAACTAACATGCCCTCTCCTCTACTCTAGCTCTTTGACTATATGTAGGAAAAGAAGAACCCCTTGCTTAGCAAAAGATTTGCAATAAATAATCTCGTTCAGCCACTATTTGGTTTCCCTCTATGTGACTCTTTAGTTTCTAACTATGTCCCTTCATTCACCAAAATAACTGATCCTTTCTAATCCAAGTTTCTAATCATTTATTAATTATAATCTATTGTCAATCTTTTTGAATCCCACTTCTTTAACTTCAATACCTTAACCATTTTAATGGTATCACTCTTTTTGGGTTTAATGCAAATGATCTCCCAAAGTTTGTGACAATTTTATGAATATTGGTATTGTTGGGATTCTTCAACTCTTCAATTTCAAAATAGGAATGGTCTGTAATTTATGCCTTCAATTCAACTTCATGATCTCGTGGCTATCTAGTACTTTCAAAATTTTGGCCTCGACCAACTTCATTCTTCTCTTTTGTAATCTACCTTAGTTCTTTCTCAAGCTCCTTTGCTTCTTTAGGGGGCTATGAATGAAAAAGATGCATATGAGAACCAGCCTCGTCAATTAGATCCATTGCTTTGTTAGGGATGAAATGATCATTGATGTATTGATGTGATGACTTGGCAGTAGACTCCAAAGACTCATTAGTGTAATGATGATTATGAAAGATTTTGTATCATTCCTATAGACTTTTCAATATCTGTATTGCATCATCCACATTACTCAATTGATGAATGATATGCCATCTCAACATATTAGCAAAAATTTGTTGATTGGGGTTCAACACTAATATTATAGTGATGATGCCTCAGGTTAACATCATAGAATCATTAAACCAAGCTACCTTTAATACATACAAGGAATGAACTTTGCATGTTTACCATATGCATGTAATATGAGTCTTTTTAAATACTAGATGTATTGTCTTTTAATCTTAATGTTCTAAATTATTCCCTTTTGATAGTTCATGAAGTCAGCTGTAGTCAGGTAGAGCTACTATGAAGTTTGGGCTTGGGTTCATTACTCCATTGATGGCTTGTGTTGTTCCTTATCAACCCATGAACATTATCACAGGGTTCATCCACTTTCAGGACCTCCATGCTATGTTTTCAACTCCCTAAATAGAACTTGGTGTCAATTTATGTGTGAATGGCGATTGAGACTTTTACCTCTTTATATCAGCCTTAGATATTGGACTTCCACACTCGCAAGCTGATGCTATGGCATCCAAAGGGGCACAAGATAAAAAAATGTATTTAGAACATCAATTTTGATGGGTATAAAGGTTATTATATCAATGCTCAAGCTTTTGTTGAGTACATAGACATTATTACATGTATTTAAACTTAGTCAACTTCCTAGGTTCTTTTGGCTTAGTAAATGATCTGGCATTTGTGTTTGTGTTCAAATCAACATCTAAACTTGGAATCTTTCTTTGAACATTTCCTACAGACACTACCTTTGAAGTTACTCATAGTTTTCCATGGCCAGATCTGGTCATAGTACTAGCACTCCTTATATTTTTCTCTTGGTCACTTGCTTGATCCATTTCATCATCACTATAACTTTCATGTATTTCATTTTCTTCAAAAGCATAACCTGCATGTTCTCTTCTAAGATGAAGATTCAACTTATACTCATGTATGTAGCACTTGTCACAACCCTCATAAGGACAAATAAAGGGGTGATCCAAAGTGACAGTTCCATATGCTGGTATTGAGACTTTTGGATTAACGAATTCCCTCTCAGCTTGAGGGAGTGTCAACTTCACAGCGTGAGCCAAATTCTTCTCATGTATGGATTTTATATGTCCTCTTAACTTGTACTTGTGCACATAACATTTTCCACTTTCCTCAAATGGACAAATATGATAGTTCTCCTGTGAGTGCATGCACTTATGTGCTCGCAAGTTAAAATCCAAAGAGAATGCCTTACCACAACCTTCATGAAGACATATAAAATTTTTTTCTCCAGTGTGAATAAGAAAGTGTCTCTTTAGTTTAGAACTATCCAAAAATTTCTTGCTGCATCCATCATAATGAGAAACATGTTGTTTCTCGCAATGTACATGAGGATGTTTCTATAAAGTTCCTCCCTCTGGAAAAGTCTTCCCATAGACTTCATAATTGAAAAGGAAAATTCTCAAAGTAAATAGTTTAGGCTCTGATGTTTCTCCTTTAGTGACTTCAGGGTATCCTCTTAATTCTTGATTGAATAGGCTATGCTCTTTTAGCATTGTAATGAAACTTGTTATTGAAAGCCTGCATGTGAGCCCTTGTATGCTCATTTAATTCAAAAGATTTTGTTGATTATGGAGATACAATTCTCTCAAATGCATCAGTCCTCCTTGTAAGATATTAGCTTTTGTCCATGTAAATGTAAAATAACTATAACCACCATATTCATTAATTCACTTGTATGTGAGATGACAATTAAAGTTTTTGACCATTTAAAAAGATATATTGCTAGCCATAAAACTGCATGTAGATCAAGGTGATTAGTGGGTTCATCAAGTAAAAGCAGATCAGGTTCTTTGAAAAGGGCTCATGCATTAACCACCATCCCCACTATCAAAGTAATATAATCCAGCTTTCCTTCTACAAGACAAGAAGACTATAAATTTCATTCCAAGTAGTTTTTTCCAACTGGGATATCATATCCCTACGTTCTAGCCTCCAAATAGTAAGGTGACTCAAATATTCTATTCCTTGCATGTGTGCTTCCAAGATCTACTAATGCATGTGCTACCTTTTTAACAAATTTTGCATCAGAACCTTGATACCTACTAACCAAACTCTCTATTTCATGGTCAAAAACATTATTAAAAAGCCCATCTGGTCCTAGGATAACAATGTCACCCTTTAGTATATTAGTGTTGTACACCATTACATCTTTATATATCTGGCCTACAATCTCATAGCTCAACTAGAAAGGGAAATCAAAGTAATTTTCTTGTGGAGATGTAAGAAATATTACATGGCTTTTTCAAAAGATCTGGAGTCCATAATCTCCAACATTTTCAATTTTAAGTGTCCCATGTTTTTCCAACATTGCAACAATTACTGTAGCTGAACTAGTCGAGCAGATTTTTGCATGTGCCTTTTGCAGTAGAGATTAGGGATCTCCAATCACCTTGTCATCAAGGCTATATGATATGTTAGCCATTAGTTCCTTACGAAAGATAGCTGGATATATAATTTCATTAGCCCAACTAGAAACACCATCAAAAATGGCAAGAATACCTTCATTATAGCTACTACCATATAGTGCATCTTCTCCACCTTTATCAGCATTATTAGGATGTGAAATAAGATGTGTGCCAACAAAAAGTGATAGCTCCAACATCAACTAGACCAGCTTCGATGAATTTAACATTGTCTTCAAGATCTTTATAGTGCTTCCTGATATTCATGGCTCTTTTTATAAGCACCATGGCTACTACCTTCTCCCATCTACTGGAATGTCCTTATCATATTTAGCCAAAGAATTTTCAAACCTTTATTTTGTTGCAAATCCCAATCTAATCCTAAAGTGATCAAAGTTGGAAATTTTTATTTTGGATCTCCAAACCAATTCAACCTCATAAGAACATGTTAGAAAAATTCAGAGACACATTAAGGGAATTTCTTTTCATGAGAGATGACTTTTGAAGATTAAAAATTGGGGGATTGAAAGTATTCCTACATGTTATTAGTGACATACACTTATTCATATTGTGAGTTCATACTGAGCATATTGTACAGTTAATAGTTTTAACCAAGAATTTCAGTTGTTGATGAGTCCTACAGTTGCTACCAAGTCCTATGGACAAGTTTCAATTTGAACTGAGTATGAAGATCAATATTATAAATTGTGCATTTTAGTGTATGTCGATTTTACTAGTGCAAACTATGTTATATAGTGGTCACTGATTTTGTAGCTAATGTGATGTGAGTCTAGTGGTGACTGAGCTACTCAATGTTAACTAAGTGAGAATTTTTTTACTGAGCTATGTAGTGTGAATTGAGTGATTCAATTTATATGTCAAGTTTCATAGTATTTGTCGAGTCGCCAATGCAGACTAAGTTCAATACTACCTAGAAGTGATCAGTATGGACCGAACTTCTACATCTACTAAGTGCATGACGATGGCAAGCATTGATAGTGGATGTCAAGTATTAGAACCTCACCGAGATAGTCTTTAGAACTTGAGTTTCTACACTTTGACTGACTTTGTAATATTTGTGTAAACTTGTATTGTGGCCGAATTTGTAATTATGTAAATTGGATTGATATATATGTGTAGACACTCAAAAATGGTTCACATCTACAACCTCATCACTTCTTCATACTAATTTGTCCCATTTTCTCATTCTACTAACTTCAGTCTTTTGGCCAGATTGACCATATTTTTCATTTGTATCCCCCTTCACATCAATTTCATATCAACTCAAAACCAATTCAAATCAACTCAAAATCACCCCAAATCAACCCAAAATCACTCAAAATCAGTCCTAATCAGCCTAGAGCATATCAAACATCCCAATTGAATCATCATTTATCTGACTCCTATGTATTGTTGTGGCTTTCAGTGCCTTGGAGACCTATCAACCTATCAATCTTATCAATCTGACCTTAGTACTGTCGTGGCTCTCAGTGCTAGGTCAAACTATCATTCATGTCATCCAATATTTGACATTGTTGAGGCTTTCAATGTCAAATTATGGAATCATCAACCATTTTAATAACATTGACAATGTTTATCGATGTTATTATGATCAAACCTTATCAATCAATTTCAATCCTGTAGCACTTACAATGTTGGTTAAATGTTACATATCAACCAATTCATGTCTTGTGTCCTTGGCATGTTATCAACTTCAATTAATCAATCTGATCATGGCTTTGACCTACTGGTCATCATCTTATTCCATATCCATCATCATTACATTTTCATCAAAGGATATTGTCACATTCATTTAATCAATTTGGCCAATTATCTACTAATTTTCTCTATAGGATTAAATAACCCATAATTTAATCCTATTCTTTCTAATTATTCTTCCTAATTATCATCCTCAATTAATTAATTATATTAATTAATTGGTTTATCATCTGCAAACCATGGAAATTCTTAATTTCCTAAGTTCCATTTTCAATGATTCATTCCATTTTCTACTAATTCTTATTTTGTGGAATAAGAGGATTTTTAATTCAAATATTCCATAAAATATTGCATCCTCATGAAACTTGGATATGACACCTTGTGGATTCTCCTTTAACACTTGGCTAAGATTTGTCATAATCAAATATTATTATTCTCTTATGCATGTCTCTATTTGGCTTCTTTGTCATAGATTCTTGGCTTTAAGTGGGTTGAGGTGTCTTATGACGCGTCATAGATTCTCTTCCATATTTAGCCAAGTTTGACTTGTATGTGTCATAGAATCTCACAAGTGGCATATTCTATCATATGCATCATAGGAATCTCTTGCCACATTGCACATCTATGGGCAAAAAATCCAATGCCCTCACTTTGAGTGTTGATTATAAAATGAACACTCTTTCTCTCATCTTGGGTCCTTGAATCCATGAATGCTTAAGTTTTGAAAATCCAAATCATTGAGTTTTGTTGAGTCTCTACTTCTTTGCATGTTGCATTCTTGCTCTCAAATTAAATCACACTTCAAGTATTCTCATGGCATGATCCACATCATAGGCTTTGGCTTCAATCTTGTGTGCACTATAGGCAAATTGGAGCTACAATCATTTGGAGAAGAAAGAAGGACATGAGAGCTACAAATGAAAAAGGGGATTTCTATTGCTTTCTTAATTAGTTTGGCTTTCATGGTAGACTAGTGGGTCCTAACATATGATTATTGAGTTTTGTGACTTTCTCATAGTATGTTATGCTTTTAACCCATTTTTTGGTCCTACATTTTGGTGAACTCAATGTGAACATGTAGATCTAACTTGGGTTTTCTTGTTTTTTGCTTGTAGGTGCAAGGAAGGAGCTCACTTGGAAGGGTATAATGACTATTTTATTTTCCTTTTCACACCTAGATTAATTAGGTGGTCTAGTAAAATTCTTATAGGCTCTTTTTTCATGCATTCTATTAGCTTTCTATCCTAGGGCGCACTCTTCTCTGTCAGGGCGCACTTGGGACCCTTAGGAGAAGTTTTAGGAGCCCAGAAGCCACCATAAGCTCTTTTTGCTATTTCTAACTTACCAACTATGCCCAACTAGGCCCCAACTACATCATTTATGTAGTTTGCACTATTTGGGCGCACTTGGGAGTGTAGTTTTGAAAATTCCAATTTTTGGGTCTTATTTAGGCACCATTTCCCCACACTCTGCACCTGACTTCCCAACTGCGCCCTAAAACTACCAACTGCACCCAACTGGGCCCCAACTGCATCATTGATGCAATAAGTACTGTCTAGATGCACTTGGGAGTGTTCTAAGCCATTTTGGCCTTTTGGAGTACAATCTGCTCTGTCAGAGCACACCTGGGTTCACAGTAAGCACATGCATAAATCAAAATCTACATTTTAGGTTCCTATCACTCTCTAGGACATAGATTAGGTGATTTTGTGTTACTAATGGTTTATTTGCAGCATGTGGAGATCATTGGATGAATATGTGATCATAAGAAACTATTAATGTGTGCTTTGCAGGATGTTGTCGAAGACTTTGTGTGTCTTTCAAAACTATGTGTGTGGATTTCCCAGATTAGATAACATTTCGTTTGGTGCTTAAAAAGAACCTTTTTCTTTTCTTCTTGGTGTGTCTATAGTGTTAAATCCCTAGGATTTGCATTGGACGTATCCTCTCCCCTCACCATTCGTGGATCTTGGGTGTAAGCGAAATCCATGTAACTTCTATAAGAGGCCTGCCTTGGACCAAGATACTCGATATTGGGTATGCTAGGGGACGACCTCAGAGCAGTAATGGGCCAAAGCTAGGCCAACATTCTAGTCACTATATAAAATTTGATTACAGTGAAAGTTGTGTCGGTGGTATTGTTGCATGATAGCTCTCCTCTAGTACCCTTGTGGTGCGTCAAACCCCAGTTCTTTGGGCTGGGAGACCTTCTACGAAAGTTTATCATTCACTTCCCAAATAGAATGCCCTTACTAAAAACTATGTTTTAGTGGCCAAAATCCTTTCTATCCACTAGCTCAAGGGGTTACCCATGCCCATGAAGACATCCTACATTCTCGCAGTCCTTAGTAGAGGCAACAATCCCTTTGGAAGTCATGCCCCTTGGGAAGCAGATCTTGGTAGCCTCAAGAAGTGAGTGCGCTATAAGGGGGAGCCTGTGGTGCCAAGATCTTAGGTTGTCCACTCTGGATAAGTGTGGCTGAACTTTGGTTCAAGAAGGAATTCAGTGGATACAATCCTAAAAGCCTAGGTTGTGGTGTGTTTGGTAACTTTTTACAACAACTATTCTTGTCTTAATGTGTCTTGCGTGTGTGTAAAACATAATCAAGATAAAAGCCAAACTTTTAAATTTACACCTTGGAAATCATTTGAACTTTTCAAAACACCACACATTATCAAAATATTTCAACCTTTATCAAACTTTTCAAACATTGGTTCAACACACTCAAACCTTGGAAAACATGTTGACTTGTGCTCTTAAATGTGCTTGGCAAAACATAGATATTTCACTTGCATAGACTTCACTCGCATTCACCCTAGTATAGGCCTCATTCATGCATCATATAGACTTCATATTAAACCTTTTAGTTATCATTTAGTATCTATTACCTTTCTTATTGCATCCATTTAGGTTCAGTTTACTTTCCTTAGTTTTTTCCATTCCCATATCAAAATCAGCACTTTGCATTCACCACCTTGCATCCTTGGATACCTATTCATCATTTCAAGTGTCCTAACCATAATTTTGAGCATTCATACTAGCTCTAACATTGTCCTCTGCTATTTAGCTCTCTGTGACATCAATCCTGAAATCATAGCTTCTAGAATTGCCTCAGTTTTAGCCCAGTTTACCAACTGCGCCCAAAAACTACCAGTTGCACTCAAATGGGCCCCAACTACATAATTGATGTAGTATTCACTATTTTGGCACACTTGGTGGTCCTAAGATTCAATTTTGGGTTCTAGATAACATTTTGGGGCTTCAACAGTGTCCTTAGGTACCTGGTTAGCTCCGCTTGCACCAGCTTGCCTACCTTTGCATTTTGCATCACCTAGTCTTTAGTACCTTCACTTAGGACATCATTATATAGGTAATAACCTATTTTTTGCATATCCCAACCCATCCTAACATCAACCCCAACATCTTAGCTTCTTGGCATGTTAGTTTGGTAACCATACCCTTTAGAATCAGCAAACATTCTTCCTAGCTTACCAACTACGCCCAAAAACTACCAACTGTGCCCAAACTGGCTCCAAGTGCATCAATGATGTAGTTGGTACTATTAGGGAACACTTGGAACTATTAAGGCACACTTGGGTACCTTCATGATCATTTTGGGCCTCCGAACTGCACATTAGGACCCCAAAACTGCATCTAAGAGCCTTTACACTTACCCGTTCTGCACTTGACTCAAAACCATATCTTGCACCCAAAATCCCCTTTTGCATCATAGGAATTTTCCATATCACATATTTTCTCAGAATCACCACCATTTTGAGTCCTCTAAACATCATTTTGAACCCCCAAAACCTTTGAATTTAGTCAAAATCTAAACAAAGTATGAGTCTTAGAGTATTTCCTAGTGTTGACGGATAATGGATCTTGACTAGTCTTTTTATATTTTCTTATCATTTTATTTGGTCAAAATATATCTATGTCTTGATATATTTGACCTTGTAATATTTTATCAATTTGATCTTTTCATCATTTATCAATTTTTGCTCAAGATCCAAAGTCCTTTATCACAAGGTCAAACTCCTAGACAAAATACTTTCTAAAAGGTTTTACCTAAGTTCAAAACTTTCAATATAACCTTCTCATAGCATAATCATATCCCTAGCATCCCCAAATGTAATTTTGACTTACCCTAGTTGTATATCCCCTTCATATTGCATTGATCAAAATCCTTAGCATCATTTTCACTACCAAACCCTATCAAATTGTCCATCAACCAATTTGCCTTCTTGAGCATTTACCCTCATTTTGCATGTCCCAAAAATCATTATGAACCCTAGAACACCATCCTTTGCATAGTCTACCTTGCATAAACCTACCTTTAGTATCATTACCAATTCCAAAACACAACCCTAATTGTCATTTTGCATACTTTAGAGTCATTTTCATCCCCTCTAGTCAAACTTCAAAACATCACCTTGCATTTGCATTTGCATAACATCCCTAGGAAATTTGCACTTTTCACATCAAAACCATAATTCATTTAGCATTTCCTCACATTTCATAACATTCCTAAACACTTAAAAATCCAAAAAAAAAAAAAACATTCACATCTTGCATACCCACCACTCTAAATCACCCAAAACACTCACAAAATCCATTGCATTTGCACTCTTAGGTATCATGCCAACACTTACTAGGACACAATTAGCTCAAAGACCCGAGGAACTCTATCAACCTTTATTTTTTGAGGCACAAGCACAACCAAAACCTCATCCAAGACAAAGAAAGATCAAGAAAATCCAACAAACCTTTGACGAAGACCAAATCAAGGCATCACAACCATTACTAGTAGACCCCTTGAACATGTATCCGCAAGATCCTCATAATCAAGATATGGCACAAAAAACCTTGAAAAATGCACCTACCATGAAATTTCCTCCAAACACTTCCCCCACACATGGGATGGTTCAATGGAGTCCTGAATTTGAACCTATATTCGTGCCAATGCCACTAGGAGGAGGAAGTGTACCAACCTCACCTGAAGATGAACAATCACATTCCTTTGAATTCAGCCAACCTAACACATCAAACATGCAAAAAGGTACTGTACACCTAAGTGACAAATCTAACACTTATTATGGCATCACTGATGAAGAAATGGCTAGGGCATGTCAAGACAAATTTTTTTGCAAGAACTTCAAATGTTTGGCAGCACAAGAAATTGTCAAATTTAACCCAAACTTGGAAGGTCCTAGGTCCAAAAATCAAACCAACACAACATTGAAAACATCCAACCCATGATAAATTTGGACTTAGACAAGGGAAAACAACCTTTAGATTTTTTAAACACAATAATGGCACCTATAAGGTCCCATCAAGAACAAACAATTGAAATCCTCCAAAGTACATTTGAACACATCAATGTTAATCCCTTGTTTGATGAAATACCACCAATCCCTAAACACCCCAAAAGGACATTAAGACTTGATTTTAGTCACATGATGCAACAAAAAGATGCACCTAAAGGGACTTTTACTCTAGGGATGCTAGACATACCTCCTTTGGAGGAAAATCAACAAAGTACACCTTTGCTCCTAACTTTACCAAGTTCTATGACATCAAATGCTATGGAGACTCTCATAAATACAACATGTGAAACATCAAGTGCAACCATCCCTATGGACACACAAAGGAAAAGTTTTATTGATATTATTCCCATTCCCAATAGGGACACATCTCATATTCAAGTCAATATGATGTCACAAATAGGAACATCTAACACACAAAGGTACCAAAACCACAATCCAAACATGACGTTCAATTCTCAAGGACTTAGTCAACCCCCATGACAACAATAACCTACAATGATACAAGGACTCAACACTTCCAAGGCACAACCAAGTCTACATCCACTTGACACACATCCCATATATCAACAACAACATCAAACACAATGATAACAACCACAAGTGGGGTAAACATCCAACATTCCTAACATGCAATCCCATATGGACCCACTTGACTTACAATTTATTAACAACAATTTCAGCAGCAATTCCAACAACAAAAAATGATGTTTTCTAAACAACAAGAGAAACTCAAGCAATAGTTGGAATACCAAAAATTCCTTGAGAAAAAAATTGCATACGAGCAACATTTGTTACAACAACAACATGTGCCACAACAACCTCAACAGATACCTCTAGAACAACAAGCACACACATTGTCTCACATACAACCAACAAAGGTATCCCAACAACAACCACAACACATGGCACAACAACAACACATGGTACAACAATTGTAGTCAATCCCACAACAAGTGCCACATTAAATACCACAACCAGTTCCCCAACAATAGGGAACTTTCTATCTTTGAGGTGCCAACATACCTCCACCACCTAGCGATACCTCCACCACCTAGCGATACCTCCACCACCTAGCGATACTTCATCAAACTCATCAAACACAAAAATTCTAGAACCAAGTAGACATAGTTCTCTCCACAGCAAATGGTCTACTCACAGACACAAAAGATAGAAGGAAAGACCATCATGCAAAACCCCAATGAGAAACTATTACAATAATTCAAACAACTTTCCAAACAAGTCAAGGCATTGGGAGTCCAAAAGAAATGAGGTGACACTTTTTGATTTGTGCTCAACTAAATAGAAGATGAGAGAATCATTCATCACATTCTTACTACATTGGAGAAGCTTAGTTAGTCAATGTTCACTAGACATCCCTGAAGAACAACAAGTAAACTTATGCATTGAAAACTTAGTCCCAGACTTAATGCATGAACTCAAAATCAAGAGTCCAAGCACCATTTCTAAACTAATGAAAAAAGGGGCTAGTATTGAAGATGCTCTTATCCGTAAAGGAATCCTCAAGATAAACAAAGATAACACCAATAACAACTCATATAATGACAAGACAAAATTTTTCTCCAAAAACAAGAATGTGACTAATGATGGCATTGTAGATACCCGCACGATTAGCATAGCACAACCTCAACTGACTTTGAAAGGTGTAAACCCTATGAATTCAATAACCTCTAATCAAACATCAACTCCACAACAAAAAATTGAGACTCCCACGTAAGATAAACCTCGAAGACATCCTAGAACCAAAGACAGGAAATTCACACCATTGGGAATACCAAATTAAACTGCATTACAATAGTTGCTGAGTAATAACTTCCTGCAATTACCCCCAATCAAAGATGAACCATTAACTAAAGCAGATTGGTGGGATGAAAAAAAGTATTGTGATTACCATCACACCAAAGGACACAAGACTTCATCATGCTTCCAATTGAAACATGCAATACAAGACCTTATTGATGATGGTGTAATCACAGTTGATCCATCACTGTTAGCATCCAACTCTAATCATCCTATTTTCAAAGATCCTTTGGGTAATCATGATAAAGAGAAACCCTCAAGTTCAAACTCAAACTCGCAAGGTAATATGAATTACAGATGCACCGACTATGACTACACCATCAATTGTTTTAATGAGTCTGACTTTCATATATCCACATTCACATTGAAGGCTGAAGACCCTCGTTGTGCTATCACTACACACCGTAGCAAGATCACCCTACCTGGAGCCCCATTCAGACCTATTACTTCTACTAGACCTGCACCTCCAAGTAGACCTATGACTCCTACTTCATCTAATTATAGCCTTGTTGAACAACTCAAAAAACACCTATACAAATATCCATTTTGGACCTACTACGTGCATCTCCCCAACATCAGAAGATCTTGGATCAAGCCCTTAAAGAGTCAGTAGTCCCAGGTAACATTGATGTTGCCTAGTTCCAAGCAATGGTTGGGAACCTATCTGCATTACAACATATCACTTTTTCACCTCAAGATACTCCTAAGGAAAAACCTAACCATAATGATCCCCTTTATCTCAAAGTCTTCATCCATAATGCCAAAGTTAGACATGTCTTAATAGATGGAGGAGCAAGACTGAACATCTGTACTCTTAAGGTTGTCAACAATTTGGGTTATTCTGAAGATGATGTGGATCCCTCTCAAAGAATCACAATAAAAGCTTATGATGATGGTGAATGCTTCTCTAGGGTCATCATCACATTACTTGTCAGAGTTGGTCCAACTACTGAAGACACATTGTTCCATGTCTTAGACATTGAAATGAATTACAACATGATACTAGGACGCCCTTGGATTCATACTATAAAAGAATTCCCTTCTACATATCATCAATGTTTGAAGTTTCCCTATCACAGCATACAGGTTACCATCCCTGGTGATCCAGATCCTTTCCAATTTTGTGCTAATCTAAGAGATGCTACTGCATTCCAAATCCCAACAAACAATGAAGCACAACACACAAATCCCTCTAAGTATGTGGATGCTGATATACTGCTCAGTAAAGCTAAGGAAAAGATGAAGATTGAAGACAATGGGTGTGGAGAGTACTTTATGTCTCAAGTCTCTCATATTAGGGAGTCACCAATTTATCCCATCAGTACAAAGAATGATACTTCTATCAATGAGAATACATCCGTATGTATTGAGAAAGAAAAAGCAGAACAAGAACCCACTTTGATATGTCCTAGCAAGTATGGACTTGGGTTTACCATCATGCAGAAACAAGGCTATGATGGCTATAGTGGTCTTGGATCTCAGAAACAAGGAATCATTGAACCTATCACTACAGAAGGACAACCTCCTAGTTTGGGGCTTGGATTTAAACCATTATGAATAGGTCCTCCTAGTACTATGTTACCTATGTGTAAGAATATGGATTTTTTGAATGATGAAAAGGCATATGAGGATATCCCACTTGAAACCAACAATCCCCTAGCCTTTGAGCATAACCCGAATGACCGAATTGAATCAGTTACCCTTATATCTACCTTCAACCAAAGTCCATTCAATACTGATGATGACATCTCCTCAAGTTATCTTGAAACTTTGGATTGGGACCAACGTGGACCACCAATTTTAGAATTTGAGGGCATTATGACTAAAGATCATAAAGAAGTAGTTTCTCCTAAAGATAACACATTGGCATATTTTGGGGAGCCTACTCCACCTTCTAGTTACAAAAAAAAAGGAGAAAGAAATAACAAGCATAGGTCTCTTGGTGAAAACCTAAAGGCACCATTAGGCCATAAAAAATCAAAAGCTAAGAAGCTCCCAAGGATACAAAATGAAAAATATGATGCCACAAATATCAGTGTTCCAGTGTTCAACATGCCACAAAGTCTTTTGGAGCTCTCTCAATCAGCGTTCATGTGGAAGGTCATTGGTCTCAACCCTCCCAACCCTCCCTTATACCCATTTGTTTATCCCCAAATCCAACTACCTAATTTTTCCAATAAGAAAAATCAATCCTTTATCCAAAAAGCCTTTGCATATGTCATCATTAGTGACATCCCACATGACATTTCTATTGACCCAATTATCCTTAGATGCCTTGATTCGCAAGAGATAGACATTGTCTTACATACGATACATGATGGTATCTCTCAAGGCCTTTCTAGTGGTTTGATTTTAGCTACAAAATCGGAACAAATCCTCCATGGTTATGGTCAGTCATGGATCTAGAGCTCATTAGCTAGAAGGACCAACAACATATATCTTCTCAGCATTTGTCAGTGACATTCTTGATTTCATCTAAAAGTCCTGAAAAAAATATCAAAAAAATAGGAAAAAATCATGAAAAAAGAAAAGAGAAAAAAAAGTGAAAAGAGTAATGAAAAAATGGATGCCTTGATGAAAACTTGGCAAATAGGCATCTTGGCATGAAAATTTGAGTCAAGAGAAATTTTTTGTCCAAAAGTGAAAACTTGGGAAATAGGTGCTTTGAGCAAGTACCATGGTGAAAACCTGGCAAATAGGTGCCATGTGTAATTAGTATTGCTCCTCCATCTATTACGATTCCATCTAGTCTTTTCCCCCTCTATCATTCCTTGATCATATCCTTCATATTGTAAGACATCCTTGGTCCCTTATCATGTCTCACGAACTGGTTAATGTCCTTTGTTACCTTGCCTAAGCATCACCAGTCTGCACACACACTCTATCATTGGCCTTTGTACATAGTTTGCATCTTGTCTGGGGGCATATTACCTATATGGTGGATGAGTTTTAATTTGAACTAGGGGCATATCCCTAAGGTCTTTCTATCCATTAGGCCTATCACATAACAGATTGGAGCTAACACTTGTTTATGCTTATACGATCCTAAAAAAATCCCTAAAAGTCATAAAATGTCCTGAGAAAATCACTAAAAATCACATAATGTCTTGAAAAAAAAATCCTAAACATTCAAATAGGATCCTGAAAAAAATCACTAAAAATCATAAAATGTCCTGAAAAAACTCTAAAAATCATAAAATGTCCTGAAGAAATCAGCCATGCAAAAACATCAAATATCCTCAAAAACCCTAAAAAACACAAAACCCATCAAAAATTTGAAATAAACCTTGTACATACTCACTGTGGATAACCACCCCTTTTGAGAAAACACTTGCAATTTGCAGATTGAAAATCAAAGCACTACACTTCAATGCCAATCACAATATTTGAGCAACGTGAACTAACAATCAATCCAACATGTCACTACGAACCTATCAACTAAATCCACAAACAGTGCTATCACATTATCAACCTGTCAAACACCATCTAAATACCTAACACACTAAAAAGCAAGTAATAATGGACAAGGATAGCTATTGCCTCACGCTATTTAGTGAGTTATTTATTTTTTGCTTTGTTTTTCTTTGATCATGTTCCTATGCCACTCGATGATATGAAACTAATCTATGAGACTGGTCGGGATGTTTCATGGTCATCTTTTTCTATTTTTGTCTATTAAAATGTACCTTTGAGAGTCTAGGGCATGTACATATGCCTTAGGAAGGACAAGGTCATTTTTTTTCTACATCGTGCTTGTTTACACAAAAGGCTTGCACTTGCGCTCTGGCCCTTTATGCCATGATGTGTTGCATTCCATTTGCCATATCAAAATAAAGCTCCATTTGACATATAGTGCACTTTCTAGAAGAAAAATTCTTTCCATCATACTAAAATCTCCTCATCTCATCTTATTCTCCATAACCATGATCATGTCTTCTAATTCACCAAATCATCTTCATCTTGCATTCATGCATTCTTGCATCATCCTACACTATCAATCAACTTTCTATGGCTTTCCACCTGGTTCAACCTTAGTCTGATATTTGTCTCATCACATTTAAACAAATATGACCATTTTTTATTATTTACCTCATGCTATGACATCTTTCCATCATTTTGGGCATGCATGCACAGTTTCAAGTCATTCTGAGTGCAATCGGGCTGATTTTGGGCCCCGAAGCCTTTTACGGTGCAATCTGCACTTTTAGGGCACACTTGGGCTTCCCAAGTGCATCATTGATGCACTTGGTACTGTCATGGTGAACTTGGGCTTACCAAGTGCGTCAATGATGCACTTGGTTGAGTTTTGGGTGCAGTTGGGGACCTAGGATGTCCAGAACTATTCTAGAAACCCCTAGGTTGCACTCCAGAGGCCATAACTTTTGCATTTCAACTCTGATTTATGAACTGTCAATTGCATTGGACTCATATCTTTCTTGTAAAAAAAATTAACTATAATTTTCATTATTTGGTCAGTTTATGGAGTGTTAATCATTGCAATTACTCTTAGGCTCCTAGTTGCCCCCCGTCATGTTGGTTTCGGCCCCCAAGGCCTTCTCAGGCACATTTTTCACTTTCTGAGACCACTTGGGCTTCCCAAGTGCATAATTGACACACTTGGTACTTTCATGGTGAACTTGGGCTTACCAATTGCATTAATGACGTACTTGGTTGAGTTTTGGGTGCAATTGGGGACCTAGGATACATAGAACTGCTCCCGGAGCCCCTATGTTGCACTCCAGAGCCCATAACTTTTGCATTTTAACTCAGAATTGCAATCCGTCAGTTGCGTTGGATTTGTATCTTCATTTTTGAAAACATGAAATATAATTTTCATAATTTTGTGTTTTTCTTGAGTGGTAACCCATGCAATCACTCTTGGGCTCCTGATTGACCCTGTTTTGTACTCTAGACCTCATAACTTTCACATCTTAGCTCTGATTTGTGATTCATCAATTGCTATGGTTTTTTCTTCTTTTTGTCAATAAATTTACTTATAATATGCTTATCTTAGTCAATTTTTTAAGGGGGCACCCATATATATCATCCCTACTGGGGCATGTTGTGGCTTTTTCATTAGCATTCTTTGATACAACGCTCTAAATCACATTGTATCAAAGAGGGGGAAAATGTAGACACACAAAAATGGTTCATATATATGACCTCATCACTTCTTCATACTAATTTGTCCCATTTTATCATTCTACTAACTTTGATCTTTTGGCCAGATTGACCATATTTTGTCATTTGTATCCCCTTTCACATCAATTTCATATCAACTCAAAACCATTTCAAATCAGCTCAGAATCACCCCAAATCAAGAAAAAATCACTCAAAATCAATCCTAATCAGCCTAGAGCATATCAAACATCCCAATTCAATCATCATTTGTCCGAATCCTAGGTATTTTTGTGGCTTTCAGTGCCTTGGAGACCTATCAACCTATCAATCTTATCAATCTGACCTTAGTACTGTCGTGGCTCTCAGTGCTAGGTCAAACTATCATTCATGTCATCCAAGATTTGAAATTGTTGAGGCTTTCAATATCAGATCATGGCATCATCAACCATTTTAATAACACTGACAATGTTTATCGATGTTATTATGATCAAACCTTATTAATCAATTTCAATCCTGTAGTATTTACAATGTCGGTTAAATGTTACATATCAACCAATTCATGTCATGTGTCCTTGGCATGTTATCAACTTCAATCAATCAATCTGATCATGGCTTTGACCTACTGGTAATCATCTTATTCCATATCCATCATCATTACATTTTCATCAAAGGATATTGTCGCATTCATTTAATCAATTTGGCCAATTATCTACTAATTTTCTCTATAGGATTAAATAACCCATAATTTAATCCTATTATTTCTAATTATTCTTCCTAATTATCATTCTCAATTGATTAATTATATTAATTAATTGGTTTATCATCTACAAACCATGGAAATTCTTAATTTCCTAAGTTCCATTTTCCATCATTCATTCTATTTTCTACTAATTCTTATTTTGTGGAATAAGAGGATTTTTAATTCAAATATTCCATAAAATATTGCATCCTCATGACACTTGGATATGACACCTCGTGGATTCTCCTTTGACACTTGGCTAAGATTTTTCATAATAAAATATTCTTATTATCTTATGCATGTCTCTATTTGGCTTCTTTTTCATAGATTCTTGGCTTTAAGTGGGTTGAGGTGTCTTATGACGCTTCATAGATTCTCTTCCATATTTAGCCAAGTTTGACTTGCATGTGTCATAGAATCTCACAATTGGCATATTCTGTCATATGTGTCATAGGAATCTCTTGCCACATTGCACATCTATGGGTGACAAATGCAATGCCCTCACTTTGACTGTTGATTATAAAATGAACACTCTTTCTCTCATCTTGGGTCCTTGAATCCTTGAATGCTTAAGTTTTTAAAATCCAAATATTTGAGTCTTTTTGAGTCTCTACTTCTTTGCATGTTGCATTCTTTCTCTCACATTAAATCACACTTCAAGTATTCTCATGGCATGATCGACATCATAGGCTTTGGCTTCAATCTTGTGTGCACTATAGGCAAATTGGAGCTACAATCATTTGGAGAAGAAAGAAGGACATGAGAGCTACAAATGAAAAAGGGGGTTTCTATTGCTTTCTTAATTAGTTTGGCTTTCATGGTAGACTAGTGGGTACTAACGTATGATTATTGAGTTTTGTGATTTTCTCATAGTATGTTATGCTTTTAACCCATTTTCTAGTCCTGCAATATGTAATGTATTATATCACACCAAAAGAATCATGAAAAAGTAATGTAATCATTAAAGAAGAGTAGAAGAGTGAATTAAAAAGGCTACAATATTATAAGGAGTAGCAAAGATTCATCTATCACAAAAGGTTATTTGTACACTTAGAGGAATCTCATTCAAAAAACCAAGTTGTAGATCATCAATCAACTACTATTTCATCCTAATAGGTGGATCAGTCAAATCCTTTAACAAGGTAGACCTAACTATCTTATGTAAATCTCTTTACCAAGTGCATACTTTATTGTATGTTTGTAAAACTTTTTGCAAGGTGAAACTAGAAGTCGTTATTGCTCCTAATAGGATAGATCATATGAAGTGATCAATGTAACCCTTTATAGGCCAACTTTATACTATAGTACTAAAGCTTCTAGATATCATCCCTACCCTAGTTTTACTTTCTATTTGGATGGTTTTTCGGTCACCAAAATCTTGTGTTAAAGTGTGGTGTATGTTTTCATGTTTTTCATCTTCTCATGCATAAAGTTAAATCATAATTCATAATTTCTAATCAAAGACTTAGTGATAAAAGTCTTAGAGGTTACTGATTCACCCCACACTCTTAGTAACTTCACTTGTTATAATATTTCCAACAATACTTTGATCTTTAAATTATTACTTCTTTTCCACTTAATCTTCAAAATTTACTAACGGCTAGTGAAACAACAAAAATTGTTGAATTCCTTTTAGTTTTCACTTCATGGCTTCTCTTTTAGTTTACATCTTTAACTAAGAGGCTTAGCATCAACCAAGGTACTATAATACATTAACTACTTCACTAGTTCACAAATATAAATAAAACTAAAGTATTTATCCAAAATATTTGAGTTCGAGAGATGGTTTACAATGAGCTCTACTGGGATTTGTACAATTTGTATCCAAGCGCTTTCTACATTACTATTTGTCATTCCACATTTAGTGTAGAAATTTATTTTAGAATATAATGGCCTCAGCCCACTCTCGACCAATAGTTACTACTATTCCTAGAGTTGTTGTATGCAAAAATGGCCCTATTGAGAAAACTCCCACACAAATTTGTGGACAAGGTATTTCATGAGGTAATTCCTCTCCCGAATTGGTTCTAGATATTTCTTCCTTTGAATCTACTTGCTAATGGCTAGAAACCTAAACCCTTATTAGATTTTTTTGGGTCACACTCCATCTAAAAGCATGCTGCATGAATGGATATCCAAGGCCTTGTCACCCCAAGGGATTCACCTTGAAGGGATTCAAAAACTCACCAAGGGTTTTTTCTTTTTTCATTTTGGTAACCCCTCCCAAGCTAAGAGTATTTTTAGCCATGGGTCATGGATAGTTCACTCGTCTCTACTTATTTTCTAGAGATGGTCTTGAGACTTTTAAATCTTAGATGATCGCAAACTTAGGGTTCTAGTTTGGGTAGAGCTCCACGGGTTGCCCATACCTTATTGGTCTTTTCTCACTAAAATTGCCCAAACTATGGGCAAAGTCATTTTTGTGGAATTAGACAATATTTTTAATGCCCATCCTTAGCGGAGGCTCTATTATGATCTTGACCTTTCTAGGGACCTTAAAGACACCATATAAATTTAGATTGGTGCTACTACCTTTTCTTAAAAGTTTCTTTACTTGAATCTCTCAAATACTTGTTTTTGTTGTCAATCTGCTAGTCACAAGATCAAGGATTGTGCTCTTCTTGATCACAATCACTCTTTGGTATAGAAGCCCAAGCTAGCTCCAACTATTAAAAAAGATGAGTGGAAAATGGTTTTCAAGAAAGGAAAGCATGCTACTAAGCGAAACCCTATTTCTCAAGAATCTAGCCATCCCAGCTCTAGTGTAGCTCCTCTTGTGTTCTCAGCACTAGAGGCTCCTATGGTTGTGCCTTGCCCATTTCAAACCCTATATTGTAGGGGATAGCTAAGTTAGAGGTATGAGCCACCTAGGTTTGGGAACCTCAAGTGGCTTCTATAGTTTTTTTTCTCTTTCTCTTCATCACTCTTACAGCCTTGAAGGCCAAAATATAGTTTCTATTACTGAGGATAAGCGAAGAGCCATCACTTTAGGTGACTCTTCATTTGAATCCTCCACTTTCTTACATAACAATTTTTCCTCGGTTGAGGACAAGGATAATATAAAAGCTGGTTTATGATGAATTTTCTCTCATGGAATGTGTGGGGGCTAATAGAACTCCCTAGAAAGTATTATATTCATGATACCAAATGTAGGCTTGGCAATATTGATGTTATGTGTTTGGAAGAAGTCAAAGTTTGGGGGTTCCTTCTCAACTCAGCTTGCTATGTGATATGGTTGGATGGTGTTAGTTTTTCTTCTTAGCATGAAGATTGTCAATGTGATATAGTCAGTCTCCTCTCCCCTTGGCTTTTCCCTTTTGTTATTTCCCATGGTTCTGACCCCAATTAGAGAGTAGTTTGGATTTTTTTGTCTTTTCCAAATCATTATTTTGGCATTGTCAATATCTATGCCCCTAATGTTGCAATTGAGCACTCACACTTTTGGAGGTGGCTAGCTAATTATTTTCCACCTACCACCTAGTTATTCTACAAGGATTTTAATATGGTTGATCTAGCTATTGATAAAGTGGGCCTTCTGCCTTGTTGATGGTCAGCTGGTGAGCGAAAAGCCTGGTTCTACATGTAGAATAAGTTATCTTTTTAATCCCAATATTCATTATCACTAGACTGATGGCATCTAGTACACATGGTCCAACTTTTGAGAGGGAGTTGACTAGGTCCTTAAAAGGTTGGACTGTGCTATGATTTTTCTTAGTCATTTTTTTTTCTTTTTCTCACACAAGTTTTCTACCTATCACTCTGCTCCCTAACGTGACTCTTTTGGATCATTTTCCCATCCACTTCTCCATTACCTGGCATTCTACCCCTCCTCATAATTTTAAAACATAGTTTTACTTTAATACTTCCATGTTGTCCCATCTACCCACTACCACTCATATTTTACAAACTTGGAACCTTGAAGCTAGGCCCCACTCTTCCTTTGGGTGGATTCAATAGTGGAATGATGCCATCACCTCTACTATGAGGTTTCTTCAATTTATTGGAGGCAATTGGACACATACCACAAGAGATCCTATAAGGCCACTATCAAATATTATTGTATGGCTATTGAAGCTCTTGCCATGAATCCATTTGATATGGATCTCTAGGTTTGGCTTGCCAACCTGCTCCATCAAAAATAAGTTGCAAACATTTATACTGCCCAGGGAGCTCAAGTCAAAGCTTGCCCTCATTGGCTAGAGGTTGGTGATCAAGATTCCAAGGAATTATTTAATGCATTGAAGGCATGCCACTCTATGGTGGGTATCAAATGAATTTGGAAGGGTCACCATACCCTCTATGAGCTTCTTGATAGTCTTCAAGCCTTCATTTTCCACTATGAAAAAGATTTCACAATGCAGGGTCCCTTAGTGGCCAAGGACCAAGCCTTGCAGGCTTGTTTGGTTGTCATGCCTAAAAGACTCACTCCAAAAAAATATGTGTTTTATGAGAAAAAGCTCACTCTAGAGGACCTTAAGGAATCTATATTCTTTATGGCAAATGATAAGGCCCCTTGTTGTGACGGCTTCCCTAGTGAATTTTACAAAGCATTTTGGGATGAGATTGGTCCATACCTAAATAAGGTTTATATTGAGGCACACAATTCTCATTCTCTGGGAATTCTTATTAACAAAGGGAATATTAAGTTCATACCTAAGGTAGGTGACCCTAAAGATATTTTCAATTAGAGGCCTATCACATTGTTGAACATCTCCAATAAGATCATTTTCAAGGCTCTCTCACTTAAAATCCATCATCTTCTTCCTCAGATCATTTTCCCTAAACAAACAAGTTTTATCAAGTCCTATTATATCTTGAACAATATACTTGTTGTGTGGGAAGGGATGGAATGGGCTCATCATTCCAAGAAACAAGCCATCTTTCTCAAAATTGATTTTGTGAAAGGTAATGATAGGATTGAGTGACCTTTCATTCTTGGAATGCTTTAGGCTCTTATGTTTGGCCCTACTTTTTTACATTTAGTCCAAATGCTATTTGGAGATGTGTCTACTTGCATCTCCATTAATGGTTGCCAGTCTCAAGAATTTGGGCTTTATTGATCAATTTTCCAAGGATGCCCACTGGCACCCTCTTTATATGTATTTCTAGTAGAAGCTTTTGTGTATTTGCTTGCAAATGTCTTCTCCCAAATAAGGCTCTGAGCTATTTCCCTCTTGGATTCCCTTGATTATCTTTTGAATTATCATTTTTTAGATGAATCTTTCCTCACTCTCATTAAGGATGAATAGAATATTGCCTCCACTTTGCAATGTCTTGACACATTCTATCTTGCTTTAGGATTTTCCATTGAGTGGCACAAAACCCTTTGTTACAGGTATTCTTACCTTCGTCGTCCTACTTGGCTTGAGAAATATCAATGGAAATGGTTCAACATGGAAATTTTTTTTATTTTTTGGGTATCCCCTTCACCTTCCAAGCCTATGTTGTTGCACTATGGAATGCAGTTCTTGCCAGAATAGAGAAGAAGCTAGAGTATTAGATCACCAAACCTCTTTCCCTAGTGGGAAGATTCTAGATTTTCTCCAAAGTGTTCACTGCCATCCATATTTAGTATTCTTCCTATTGGGTTCCTTCAAAGGCCTTGTACCTCAAACTTAGGAGCCTTTTACGTGACTTCCTCTATGCATTATACACTTCTCACTAGGGCTTCAATAGAGATTCCTGAGATTTCTACTATCTTCCCAAGGAGTCTAGTGGCCTAGGCTTGTTATCCACCTAGAAGAAAGGTACTACTTTATGTGCCAAATGGGTGATTTGAGTTCTTTCAAGTAATGAATCCTGGAAGATTTTGTTAAGACATTGCATTTCCTCAAGCTTTCTAATTTACTGGCCATCCTAGAAGGGAATTGGGTTTCAAAATTTTCTAGTTACCCCTAAACCTATTCAAATTTAGGGTACTATTTTTGCCAAGAGTATTTTCAAAGCCTAGGAAGCAGTTAAGCCCTAGCTTCACTAGGTTGCCAAAGGTTTCAGAGATGGGCTTTCCTTAAACTAGGATAATCTCTAGTGGTCACCTTTATTTGCTATCCAAGGTGTTATCCTAGCTAAAGTACACATGGCTAGTGCTCTACATCTTTTTAAACATGGCATAAGGATCTTTAAAGATCTTTTCTCCAAAGTTACTATGAGCTTGTGGTCATGGGAAGACATATGAGTGCAATTCTAAGTCACTCATACAGATAGACAGACTTTTGATTTCCAATTTTTGTGGTGCCTTCACATTTGTTACATAAAGTGGGCATTTAGTCTTCTTGCCATTGGTGGAAGAATTGGAAGTGGTATCTAGACACTCTAGTAACTAGCTATAAACCTAGGCTAGGCTACCAATGGTTGGTTCCTCACCTAGCCATGGTTGATGTATGCAACCACCATTGGCATTAACAATCCTTGCATTTCACTTGGAGTCATAGGTTCTCCACTATGTGGCATGCCATTACTAAACCCAAAATTGCACATTTTTCCTAGTGTATTCTTTTCTAGGGCTTTCCTTTAGGCTCTCGATTATGGCACATGGGAGTTCCTGACCCCTATTTCCCTTTCTATGGTCAACTAAAGTCTTTTTTTCATATTTTTTGGTTCTATAGATGGGCTCAGTTTTACAAGAAATGGATCCATGATCTCTTTCGCCCCTTCCACCAAGAACCTTTTTCTTGGCATATGGTTCTTTTGGATGATTATGCTTTGATACCCTTCAAATACACCCAAATATGACATTCTTTCAAATTTGAGATCTTATTTACCATTTAGAAATATCACAATGCAATCATTTATGCTCACAAAACACTTGACATTAATGTGGTTATGTATGCTAAAGCATGTATTTATAATAATGTCATGTTGTAGATTCAAGTATAGATAGATAAAGTGGCTTTGGAGGTGGCTCACTTGTAGGAGCTTTTGGCTCATTCGGGAAATGACCCCTATAAGGTTGCTCATGTTTTTCTTGATTTAGCCTCCGGTAATTGTTTCCCTCCTTGGGGTCATCATTGAGGATGTAACAATTCCGCTCATGGCTCACACATCCCTCACTCTCAGTTGCACCACTCTCCTAGTGCTGGTGCTTTTAGTCAGCATGACTCTTTTGGAGGTTTTGGTGGTCAAAACTACTCTACCTCACCTAACTAGAGGTCTAGTTTAGGGTGGTCCCCAATGACTCCTTCTATTTCTCCTACTACCAGGTGGCCCTCTACTCACTCAAACCCCAAGTCGGTGTTTCTCCAATAGGACTTAGCAATTTCTCCTCCCAATCCAGAGGGACAAAGAGATGAAGATAATGTTGGCATTGAGTTATTATTTCCATTAGTGACAACACTTATCTATATCAGTATAACTACCAAGCTCATCATTCAGTTTCCTACAATCACCAAGCATTCTAGTGTTAATCCAGCTTAGAAGTGTTCAGTAGTTTACATCGAGCTTTAGCAATTTACACCGAGCTTCAAAGTTTACACTGAGCTTCACAGTTTACACCAAGAATCTCAATACCTACTGAGTAGTCAAACTGTGTCATGGGAATCCAGTGTAAATTGAGCATTGGAAGTGTAATGTTACTGAGTAATGGAAGTGTAATGTTTACCGAGTGATGAAAGCTTAGTTTCTACCAAGTGAAATCAAGGTAAATGAAGGATTCAATTCTTACCAAGTAACACTATATCTATCGAGTAACACTACATCTACTGAGTCACCAGTGGTTATCGAGTTTAGAACTACATCGAGTGATTAGTATGGACCAAGCCTTCACTTCTATCAAGTGCATGATGTTGCCAAATAATGTAGTGGACACCGAGTAACAAAAGGTCACCGAGTCAGTTCAGTGAACCCGAGTTATTTACTATTGGACTGACTCAATAATTTTTTGTTCACTTTTGTTTTAGCCAACCTTGCAATTATAATTATTGGAATGATATAAATGTAATGTATTATATCATTTACAATGGATGTATGAGAGTATCAAGATAGACATGTAATGTTTTGAGAAGTGTAAATGCAAATCAGTAGCAGAGAAAAATACTTTTCAAGGTTAACAAGGAAAAATAAAGATTCATCAATCACAAAAGGTGATCTATACTTCAACAATCTAATCAGTAATCAAGTTGTAAGTCAAATCTATTGTTTCATCCTAACAGGTGAACTAGTTTTTCTTTAACATGGCAGACTTAATAGTCTTTTGTAAATCTCTTAACTGAGTGTATACTTTAGTGTATGTTTGTAAATCCTCTAACAAGGTGGACCTAGCAATCCTTTGTGCTCCTAATAGGGTAGATCACCAGAAGTGGTCAATATAAGCCTTAACAAGCCAACTTTATACTGTAGTACTGAAGTTTTGTGGGTATCATCAGCAACCCAATTTTACTTTGTATTTAGAAGGTTTCTAGGTTACCAAATCACTGTGTACATGTGTTATGGATGTTTGATCTCTCATATATGTAGTAGATTAGACGAATGAATGGTGAATAGTATATATGATTAAAGTGCTGAATTGTTTTAAAATTTTGAAGTTATTGAGTCACCCCTCCCCTCTCAATAACCTGCCATATCTTGAATATTTCCAAGAATTGGTATTAGAGCTTTTTGGTTCTTAGGATAAAGTTTGGCAGCTTGAGCAAAGATCAAGGAAAATGGAGATATTCAAACTTGACAAAACTATTGAAAATGAAAAGCTAGATCTAGAAATGGCTATGGCTCAACTCAAAGAAGAAAATGAGCATCTTTCCCAATCCTTGAAAAGAAGGAAGGAACTTGCAAGACAAATGAATGACCATCAATATGTTGAAGAAAGCATTGAAGACCTTTTACCATCAAGCAGTTCAGATGAAGCTAATGAGGCAATCAAGGAACTCCTAGCAAAGAATGGCTCTCTACAAGAAGTAAGAAAGCTTAAAAGAGAACAAGAAATCCAATCGATCAGGCTATGTGAAGTTTTGGAATAGAGAAACAAGGAAAATGAAGACTTGGAGGAAAGAAATAATCAATCCAATTAGCATGAAGATCTTATAGATCAACTATCTAATGCAAATGAAGAAATTATGAATTTGAGATCTGAAAAATGAAAGCCTGGGGAATGATTTAATCACTGAAAGAAAAATCAATGAAAGCTTACAAAGTGACTTAAGATCTGAAAGAAAAATCAATGAAAGTTTGGACAATAACTTAATCACTGAAAAGAAAATCATTGAAATAATGATGAAGTCTCAAGAAGATATGAATCAACTAAACCAACAAAATGAGCAGAATCTTCATAGACAAAAGGGTAAAGTAGGACTTGGATATAATGAAGAAGGTGAATCTTCTAAATAAGGTGCTCAAAGGAATCAAAAACCTACTTGCAATCACTATGATAAGTTAGTTCATACATCAAAAAAATGTTGGAGTAATGGAAAAAAAAAATTCAATGGAAAGTGCTACAACTGCAATCAATATGGTCACAAAGCTAATGAATGCAAGGAAAAACCAAAATTTGAAGGAAAATGTCACAAATGCAAGAAGCATGGTCACAAGGCATTCTAATACAAATCAAAATCATTCAATCCAGTTGAACAACTTGTTAAGGCAATCTTTGGATGTGATTACAATACTTGGTGTAGATGTCATTATTGTGGAGAATATGGACACATTGGCAAAGATTGCTCAAGGCATCACTTGAGAAAAAGAGATACAATAGTAAGATTTTATACATGCACTAAACTCGGTCATATAGCCAAGAATTGCATGAATATTGGAAGAATTGAAGATGAAAAGAAAGTTAAAGCTGATAACATTCAAAAACAGATGAGACAACATTGGATTCCTAAATCTACCAAGTAGAATAGTTCAAATGATGGCCATGTCAATCAAGAAGTGGGTGACTCCACCATTTTCAATTAGATTCATAAAGGAGGATCTAGAACTATATCATCAAGCTATATCTAGAGTAGTTCCAAATGAAAGAAAGAAAAAGATCCAATTAGTATTTCAGATACAAAGGGTCACAAGAAATCGGGTCATACCGAGCAAAGTCAGTCTTAGACTCAACCGAGCTAGGTTAGGAGTAACTAAAATTTTCTTCAATCACTAAGTTACAAGCTTCTACTAAGAAAGTGAATGAATGAAAACCTTCCAAGCACTATGCCATCTTAGCTACCTTCATATGAAGCATTTATGGTAAAAAAATTCATAAAAAGGGAAAAATGTGATTCTTCATCATGATTTTAGAACTAAGAGATTTCCAGGTGCACTCAAGCAATTCCAAGCAATTTCAAACAAATTTTTAGTGAAGAATTTATTCAAAAAAAATTTCTTACACCTACCGAGAAATGATGGCATCTGGGAGTAGCAGTAGCAGCAAGGCAAAGAAGGGTTTGGAGATGCTGGTAAAGGGTGTAGAATGGAAAGCGCCTAACTTCAAAATTATTTTGGCCATTACAGAGTCACTTGACCCTAATGGAGCTCAATCTCAAATTCCACCAAAGGTACTCCTAATAAATGACATTCATACTAATTTCAAATGCACTTTCAAGAAATAGGTACACTAGAAATGGAGAATGACCTGGGAGAACTGTGTGATGATGGAACCCTAAAACCCAAGCATAAACACTTAGAAGAAAAAGGCTTGACACATATCTTGCATCTACCAAGAAACTTTGAAATTAAGTGGATTAGGTATATTTTGAGCTGTGTGCACAATGGTCAGTTATGGTTAGAGAAACCTATCATGATAACATAGAAGATGATTAACAAAATCATTTTTCTCCCTATGCTCAACAAAGTTAAGGTTACCAAAACCGTAGGTCATGATGAGTTACAAAAGATAACCCTAGCTGAGTGGGATGATAGAGGACTAAAAATTAACAATGTATTTGACATAAAACTTAGGTTTGGTATTAATATCATTGCACATAAGATATACAACTCTAGCAGATTAAATAGTGTGTCGTGTGAGGTTATGGACTTAGCATATAAGATAGTCAAGAAGAATTTGGAGTATGACTTGTCTGAGCTATTGCTAAGGTAGCTAAACAAAAACATGGATAGTATCAGATTGTCAAAGAACAATCCCTGTAAATTTGGCTCTTTGTTAACTTGTTTATTTTTCTATGTTCAAATATTCTTTCCATCCAAAGGAACTGTTATGTGGAGAAAAGATATTCCAATTCTATATCAAATTATTGAGTTTATTGCTGACATGGGTGAAAACTTTGAGAAGGTTATGGATAATTATTTTGAAGATTTCAAGGAAAGAATGAATAATAGGTTTTGAATTCCACCAAAATTGGTTGAAGACTAAAAAGATTATGTAAGCTTCATGGTTGATTGTGATAGAGTATACATTCAGGTAGTCAGACCTCGAGTTGCATGGGTAAAATCTCTTCCTTATTAGGTCAATATTGATGAAACTAGAGACATTATTGAGGCACTGGTAAATGAGCCTATAGATCCTAAGGTTCCTACATTTGGAACTTATGATGAAGCAAAGGCAAGAATTGAGCTTGAAATCAAGCTACCCTAGGCTATAAGAAAAGGCAAGAGGAAGATAGCAAAATTGAAAACTGCAACTGGCCCTCTAATGCTCACTAAAGGTAAAGGAGAGGATAAAGAAGAAGAAGAAAAAGAAGAAGGTGAAGAAATAGAAGAACATGAATCTAAAAATGAAAAGGAACCACCAAAGAAGAAGGAAAGGTGTTTATCACCAAACCTCAGAAGAAGCCAACTGCAGTATTGTCAAGGAGAACTAGGAAAGGAAAGAAGGAAATTGTACTTGTCAAGCCTCCACCCAAATTTAAGGAAAGGCTAAAATAGTTAAGGATTTAAGTAAGCATCAAAAATTTTAAAGCTCTCAAATATGAAACTCAGACTCCCATAGAGCAAAAGGAGATTGAAGACTTGGTAATGGAAAAGTTAGGAACTTGGAAATTCTCTCCTAATCAATTTGCATGTAAAATTCTAGTAGTACTTCTTGACAAAATAAAATTTAGATGGGTGAACATGGTACAAACTATCAAAGATATATTTGAGAAAAAATTGAAGGAATTAGTATCCAGTCTGACAGATGCAGAAGTCAAAAAGACATTGAAAGATCATAAAGGAAGAATGAATAAGAGATTCAATACTTGTCTTATATTATTAAAAGGAATTGAATTATTTGTAAAAAATGCTATAGATATTTGGAGTGATGCATATCATCTCAGGAAGCCATTAGATGATCATGTTCAAATTAAGGATGATGATAGTAGTGACAATGATTTTGATAACACTCCATCTATCATAGTTACACTAGGAGAGCTACATGCACTAATGGAAGAAAAAGAGGAAGAAGACAAGGAAGAAGAAGCACTTGAGGAAGAAAAAGATGAAGAAGATCTAGTAAAAATTACAGCAGAAGTTATTGCATCCTTTCCTCACTCTCCACCAAAGACTGTTACATATACTATGGAGATAGCTTTTGCAAGTTAGACTGTGAGCATAATTTCCAAATTGTTCAATCTTCACCAGCCACATCCTAGCTCCAAGTATCTAAAATAGAAGTGCCAAGTACTTTATCTACTGAGCTTCCTATCACTTCTTCAGCTATAGAGCCAACTTCCTTATCTCCTTCACCATCAGTTAGTACAACAGTAAGTTCTACAATTTTATCTTCGTCAATTGAAGTAAGTTCTACAATTTTTCTTTAACTAGAATTATCTATATCCACTACAACTCCAATCATCTTATATATTTCTATGTGTACTCTACCAAGTGTGAAACCATTTTTGAAGTGTTTTAATTTTTGATCTAGTTAATACTTCTATTGGCATTCAATCCTTGAGTCCTATCCCAGTTTTCACTGCTAGCCCTTCTATCTCCACTATTGTGTCTATTCCAAAGGTCAAACCAATAATCTCAAAAGTCAAACAAAAGCATCCATTAAAACTTCTAATCACTAGAAAGGAAATTGAAGAAGACATTGACTTAGACACAGAGATAGTAAAACCAAAGATTGACTATGACACTGCTACCATTGAAGAGATGAGGTTAGCCAGTCAACTCATAGAGATGAAAGCTACACAAAAGTAGCTAAGGTCTGAAAGGAATAAGGAGTATAGAATAATTGAGAATGTAAAGGATATAATTACAAAAGCTATAGGTGTTGAATTAGATTCCACTCAACACATTTTGATTCAATTAGAAGAGGCAATACATAAATTTAATGAAGATCCTTCTAGAGAAGAGAAACTGATTGGAAAGTCTGAGAAGAAATTTGATGACAAGGTGCTAGAGCATATCACTCAATAGATAGCAATCAAGCAAGTTGAATTGTCCAGACTTTTGGGTAATTTTGAAAATTCTTTTAATAATGCAGCATCACTTTTTGCCAAACTTTGAGATGTTTCTAGTTTTACTAAAAAACTAAAGGATAAGCTAAATAAGATTGACATTGATATGAAATCAAGTGCATCTAAGCTAAAGTTGGACTCCTCCTCCACAATCTCTCATCACACCAAAATGAGATATGTGGCATACATGTATGTAGAACTATTGAGAGATGAAGAAAGAACCTGATCTACACTAATAGACATCCAAAAAATGATCCTTCCTATCATGGATACAATTCAGAAACATATTGCTCATTGCAAAACATTGATCCAAGATCAGAACTTCTCAGTGGTTGATCACATGATTCAATTATCAGTAGAAGTTTAAATTGCTCTCTCCACCTGTCAATTTTTGCAGCAAACTTGGGATAGTACTTTTTCCACCATCCTTAAGGTACATCAAGATTTTCTATCTCACTTTGGTGTAGTCATATAAACTATATATGTAGTCCTTTGGAATTATTGTCAAAAAGGGGGAGAGATTCAGCATAATAAATGATGAGAGTTATCAATATAAGTGAAAGGGGGAGCTAGCACTCAATAGAGTTAGCATGTGTACATAAGTATCTTTATATATACATTATAAGTCATCAAGAAGATATATAGAAATGTATATGTAGCAGTTCTACAAATATCAATTTTGAAAAACCAAAATTCATTGAGTCAGGTTATGTACATATGTTTTTTCTTATAAGTTTTTTGTCACTAATTCCAAAGGGGGAGATTGTTGGCATTAATTTATTATTGCCATTAGTGACAATAGTTATCTATATCAGTATAGCCATCAAGCTCAACACTCAATTTCCTACACTCACCAAGAATTCTAGTGTTAACTGAGCTTAGAAGGGGTCTGCTAAATAATCTTTAAAAGAAAATAAAAAATGAAGCAAGATCCAATAAATGAAAACTAGGTCTCTGGCATTTTTTGCCAACTACTTGTTGAAAACTAGGTAATCCAGCGACTTGTAGTTGTTTGCCCTCCTGGATGTGAAAACTGTTTCTCTAGAGCTTCTAGGTGGCACTTGATTGAAAACCAATTTTTTCAGTGGTCTTGTGTCATAAAAAAAAAAAAAAAAAAAAAAAAAAAAAAAAAAAAAAAAAACCTACAATTCTGTTCTAGTTGTGACAAGAGGTTTCCTTGTTCCTATCACCCCTCTTTGTTGGTTGTGACAACAGGTTTTTTAAATCCTATCGCCCTTCTCTTGGTGTTCCTTCACATTGGACCTCCTATCGCTTCACATTTTTTGGTGGCCTACACTACCGTGTGTCCTTCCGCTATGGTGGCCGCTCCTTACAAATCTTTTTGTGGTGGCTTTTTCTTCCACCTCACGTGCCTGCTATCATTTTCTTCGTAGTTGGTAGCTCTGTCCTGATCGGCCGAGGATCTCCTTTGATTTTCTGATGCCTTCACCTCGCCTTCCTCATGGTCACCACATCAGGGAGTATTTTCTTACCTTTTTCTTTATTTTATGTGTTCTATTTTCTTAATGATTATTTGGCATGCCCGGGATGGATCAACCACTTAAGCTTAGGAGGGGGGGGGGGTTATGTTCCATATTATCATATGCCCTTATTGAGTCATCATTTCCACACCATTTATTATATGCTCCTCTCCACTATTCCTAATTCTGTGCCACATCACTTATACATGAGCCTTTTGTCCTTACCAACTAATTATATTTATCATGCCATTATTACTACTTTTTATGGTATTTCCCTACTACTAAATCTGTTTCATATTTCCTATCATTTTCATTTTCATCATTTTTTTCACTTATTCTCCACTGTGTGAAACCTTTCAAATTCTGTCGCTTGTCATGGGTGAAAAACATCTTCACTTTGAGCTAGGATCTTTGGATAAGTTGCATGCTGATGAGGAAGCACTGAAAATTTTTACTCATGTTGGATGGACAACCTTTTTCAAATGCTTGTGTGGATTTGATGTGACCATAGCCGAAGAATTTGCCTCAAGATTTTAGGGAACTCATGCTACTATTCGGGGATTACAATTTCCCATGAACATAGGGATAGTTTCAAAAGTCACTAGCTTACCCCAAATTGGTGACCTTTTCTTTCCTACTCCATCATCCAGGGTTATAGATTTGAAGCCTCACAAAAAGTAATTTTTACACCAAGGAGAATCAGTTCAGAACGTCCAAGGGCAAGGGGTAGCAAGGAAATCACTTCCAAAGCCATGGGATTCTGTTACAAAATTCTTAATTCATTACATCACCTGCGAAGGGTGCTTCAAGTATGTATTTTCCCACCATTTCTGCTTAATTGTACATTAGCAATATGGTGTTCTTGTTAATTTACCCTATTACCTATTTTGTTCCTTAAAATAGTCTTGTGACCAATACAATCGGGGGCATGTTGATTCCTTGGCCCACCATGGATTAATTAAGCTTATTGTCAACCATAACCTTCATTTGGCTTAACCAACTCTTGAATGGACACCTTTTTGAATCAGACCCCTACAAAAAATCCCCAACATCCTGTCACCGATGATACCCCTGAAGCTAGTTCTTCCAAAAAGTGGCATTTGAAACCCTCAAGCCAAACGAAAGCAAAAACCTTAAAACCTAAAGGAAAAGAAGAAAAGAAAATCTCAAAACTTAGCCCTCATCCCATGATTATGCAACAGAAATAGCATACCCCTAATAAATTGCAAGGGTTAGTTAGAACAATAGAATCCGTAAGTGATATGGAAATTTTGAAGACAAAAGAATCTCAGACAAAGAACACTCAGCTTTTAAGAAGACTAAGGCACTAGCAATGTAGAAATAAAAAACAAAAACATCAAAAGGAAGATTCTATCCATAAGAAACCAATGTTCGACAAAGAAGAGCCACTGGAACAACAAAGTGAAGAATAAATTACACACCCTAATACTAAATTCAGCGAAGTATTTGGTGAAGAAGTGGGGGAGGACACTAATGTTGAGATTAATAAAGAAGAGGGCATTATGGAAGATCAACAGGAGGATCTTGAAACCATAAAATTTCAAAAAGATGTCCATGAAGAACATGCTCAACAAGAAGAGACCATAATGGAAGAACACTCCAATACCAATACTAATGTGGTCCTTTATCAAGGTATAAATGTCGAGCATCCTCTTCCTAAAATTGCCCTTGCAATGGTTGATATCAATAAAGATAAACTCCCTATTTCTCTTATAGTTTAGAATGACCCTAATCCAATTGCTACAAGAACAAGTGGAATTTATGAAGTTCTTGATGCTGAATAGGGTATGCCACTCTCTCTTAATGCACAATTATGGCAAATGGTCACTCAACTCCAACAATCCAATCAACAGTTGTAGTTACAATTACAAGCACTCATCTCTTAGGAAAATGGAACCATTGGTGCAACCAAAGTTGAAGCAGATACAAAGATACTTAATGTGAAGCCTATTGGATCTAGCCAAACACCTCAATTGCATGAGGACATGCAAAACCTCTAAGCTGGGGGGAATTATGGGTGTGCAAACTGCTTTTGTTTTTGTATACTCTTTATACCTTTTACCCTATCTTAAGCCTATCTAAACCCTTGTTATGCCATAAATTATTAGGGAATATAATGCATTTAATAAAGTCTTAAGGTTTGAAAATATTTCTTCAAAAGAGTGGATGTTCATATGCATATTGATATATTGTGATCTATTCTACTACAGGAACTAAAGATGCAGGAATATGGAGTCGGCCATTCAGCTGGAAGAACAGTTTTTGATGTTGTCATTTTGTTATAGTTTTGAATGGCTCTGTTTTGGTCATATTCTATTATAGTTAGAACTATTGTATAAATTGTTATATATGGCCTATGGCCAAAACAAACTATTGCCTATGTTTGGGAAACAGGCCAATGGCCATTCGAGTTAGTTGTCAATATGGTTAAACACTTCAGATTATATAAGCAAATGTGAATGAAAAGACCCATGAGCGATAATATATGAAATTCCCTATTTTTGCATCATTTCTAAAATATTGAATTAAGAATGTAGAACTCCTGTAGTAGCTAGTTTTAAGTTAGTTCTCACCCTGCATACTAGAGGAGGGCCCCCTCTTGGGAAACTTGGTGAGATTAGCATAGTTTATTTTGTAAGTATTTTCATTGTTTGATTTCGTGTGTTCCTTTCAAGTTTTTTATTGTATGCATTTTCAAGAAGTCTACTATATATTTGATTGAATCTATATAGAGCTTGTCGATTATCAATTCAGTTGTCTGATGAAGTAATTGGTTGTGATAAAGAAATTATTTGGAATTATCCTATTATTACATAAATCTATTACTATTCACCACATTCTTCCTACTGCCTGCATTCATCCTTAATACTCACAATATCATTTGTTCTATTTCCCTTGAGCTAAAATACTCCCAACCTCCTGTCACCATCCATAGTATTCTCTGTCATACTTCCTACCACACTCATTATACTCTTTGTTTCACTGTATTAAGACCAGTCAATTAAAAACCTCCTGCTACTACCATACTTCCTGTCGTAGTTGAGTAGATTATAATCCTTAATGAAACCAACCTCCAATCAGACAACAACTTTCGCAATAAGAATTCATTGAGATTAATTATCTAAAAAGGTGTAATTAATTACTTATAGGTGTTTTAATAAATACATTGTTTAATTATTAAAAGGTGTGAACTTTAGATAAATCTATTTATAAAAAGTATTGTTTGGATCTTAAAACTCCTTTTGTAGCAGATGTGTGGTGTGTTTGAATTTTAATTGCTTTGTGTTTAAAGTCCATTTGAATTAATTACTTTGTGTTCATTTGCAGTGAATGTGTGGTAGTTTAATTTATTAGTGAGTAGTAATTTGCATTCATAAAACCCTTGATTTATTACTTTCACCCCTTGAGAAAATAGCCGTTATATCTCTCACAAGTTTACGAATCTCGGATTGACATTTGTAAGGGTAATTTCAATAAAAGGCTATCTCAATGAACCTTAGTTTTACCCAAAAATAGTTTACACCAAGCTTCAGTTGTTTACACTAAGCTTCATAGTTTACACCAAGCTTCATTTGTTTACACTGAGCTTCACAGTTTACACCAAGCTTCACAATATCTACCGAGCATCTTAGTATCTATGAAGTAGTCAAACTGTGTCATGGGAATCTAGTGTAAACCAAGCATTGGAAGTATAATGTTTATCGAGTGATGGAAGTGTAATTTTTACCAAGTGATGGAAGTGTAATGTTTACCAAGTGATGAAAGTGTAGTGTCTACCAAGTGAAATCAAGGTAAATGAAGGATTCAATTCTTAACCGAATAACACTATATCTACCAAGTAACACTACGTCTATCGAGTCACCAATGGTTACCAAGTTTAGAACTACGTCGAGTGATAAGTATGGATTGAGCCTTCACTTCTACTGAGTGCATGATGATGCTGAGTCATGCAGTGGATATCGAGTATCAGAAGGTCATCAAGGCAGTTTAGTGAACACGAGTTATTTACTATTGGGCTGACTCAGTAATGTTTTTTTCACTTGTGTTTTAGCTGACCATGCAATTATAATTATTGGAATGATATATATGTAATGTATTATATCATTTACAATCGATGTATGAGAGTATCCAGATAGACATGTAATGTTTTGAGAAGTGTAAATGTGAATTAGCAATAGAGCATAATAGTCAGCAATGTCAACAAGGAATAGTAAAGACTCATCAATCACAAAAGATGATCTATACTTCAAGAATCTAATCACCAATCAAGTTGTAAGTCAAATCTATTGTTTCATCCTAACAAGTGAACCAAATTTCCTTTAACAAGGAAAAATTAACATTCTTTTGTAAATCTCTTAACTGAGTACATACTTGAGTGTATGTTTGTAAATCCTCTAACAAGGTGGACCTAGCAGTCCTTTGTGCTCCTAATAAGACAGATCACCTGAAGTGGTCAATGTAAGCCTTAATAGGCCAACTTTATACTATAGTATTGAAGTTTGGTGGGTATTATCCCCACCCCAGTTTTACTTTCTATTTGGAAGGTTTTTGGGTTACCAAATCACTTGTACATGTTTTATGGATGTTTGAGCTCTCATATATGCAGTAGATTAGATGAATGAATGGTGAATAGTGTATATGATTAAAGTGCTAAATTGTTTTAAAGTTTTGAAGTTACTGATTCACCCCTCCCCTCTCAGTAACTTGTCATATCTTGAATATTTTAAATATATAATGTTGCTACTGATGATGGATGGGCTCCCCCTAATCCATCTACTCACCCCACTCTTGGGTGGGCATTTGATTATAAGGATCCTCCTTCCTCATCTAGCGTTGTGCTGGGAGCATGATGATTTCTTTTTTTTGTATTATTTTCTAAAAGTTTTTTAATGAATAACTGATTTATGGCTTGTGGCTATATGAACTCATGGGGTGATCCTGTTTACCCTGGCCCATTTTTTCTGAATATGTAACTTTATTGTATTATTTTTTAATATAAGGGAGGGACTATTCATTACAAAAAAAGCATTTATCCTTGCAAACTTTCTATCAGGGTTGGTCTCCAGATCTGTCTGTAATGCAAAATCTTAAAAATTTAAACTACAAAGTGGTGTGAAGATGTTTTCTAACATTGATCTCCACTTTGCCACTTAAAGTTCATGTTGTAACATAATGTGTTCTTAAAAAATGCTTCCACATGTCACATTTGTAAGCTATCATCCAACTAGAGATGTAGCATGAATGCCTTTCACATCATCACTAGTAAAATTATGCCCTCATGCCTAGCTGCAATGAAGTTATGAAGACTGCCCCTCTAGTCATGTCATGCTTTTGTTGTTTGAACCAACCTCTTTTAATAAACAACAAAGAGTTTGTGAACCCCTAGAAATTAACTATGTCACATCATCACACCTTACAAAATATTAAATCCTAACAAGGTAGAGATATAGATGTATTGCCTCTCCCAATTGATTTCTATAAGTCATCCTGATGGATGCAACTTTGATGATCTTTCCTTGTGAAGTGATTGTGATTGGGACCATGAGTGGTTTACACCCTTGAGGTCATTAGACTTATGTTATTGTATCAGTTGCTTTGATTATGCTTATGGCTGATTTATGAGATTATGATGTGCTAGATGGTTTTGCTTGAGGTTTGTGCTGGTGGTTACTAGGATTGATGTGGTATTAGGAGATTATTCCATGATTACCATGAGATGTGTGTAGAGATTGCATTGTGTATTATTATTCTACTACACTAGACTAGGTTCTTGTAGCAGTGGTTTATCATGTGTTTGACCATGTTAACTTATGTGTTTTGAGTTCCTTTTAATGTTTTTAGAAACCATTATTAAATTATTAAATAATTAGAAATGAATTATCCATCTTGGATTCATTAGTTATGTGCTACAAATATTTACCTTGTTCAATTGGGTAATTTGAGAAAAATGGTTATTTAATGTAATTTAGTGCATTTATTACTTTGGATATATTATTATATGCAATTGCACTTTATTATATTGGTTAGTGTGCAAATTTATGTCCCTAGAAGTGACACATGCACTTAGTGATTCATTTGTTCATATTTAGTCAATGTTGTTTAGATTTTCATTTTTTTCTCTTTTGATTGTGAGGTATGGCTCTTCTATTTTATTGTTCTAGCTCCATTTCTAATTCAAATTTTAGTAGCATTTTTTTAGGAGGTTGAGAACTAGTATTACCCTCCATTTCTATAAGCTAGCTCTACCCACTTAGGTAGGTATGAGCATTTCCATGTTTTTTAGGAGGGGCTTAGGGTTTTACACCCTAATGCTTGTTTTTGCATACAGGGTTCAAACCCTATTTTTATTGGATGTTTGTGACTTATCTACCTAAGGGTAAAATGAGTTTTATTTCTATTTATTTTGTCAACACTGGGTTTTTTGAGATGTTTTCCTCAATTTACATGGCACCCAATTTTCTCTAGTTTTCTTTGCATGGTGTTGGTTATAGATTTATATTATCCATAGGATGCCAATTTGACCAATATTGCATTGGGGTGCATGCCATATCCATACTCTTGATCTTGTGTTTGGTTGAGAGTTTTTATGCCTGGTTTTATTGTTTATGATTAGAGCCTTTTTGTAATTTCATGGACACTAAGATTTGTGTAGAATCCATACTCCTAGATTTAGGTTAGTTAAGTTAGCTCATGATGTGTGGTTTAGTTGCATCATTGTGATTCATGTAGAATCCATACTCCTAGATTTAGGCTAGTGGAGTGAGTCATGATGTTGGTTTTATTGTTCATTGAGATTCATGTAGAATATGCACCCCTAGATATGGGTTGGTTGAGTAATTTATTTTTCATGTGTTCTCATCAAGCCCTTGTTTTATGATCTTTTTTTTTGTGGTATACCATACATGAGCACATGTGCATGCATTTGTTAGGTTCTTATGAGGTCGGATCTCCCATTTTTTATCGATGGAGTTATATTCATAGGGGTTGGGTTGGGAATATGCATTGCCTATGGGCACTCATCATATTATGAGCATGAGTATGTAGGGTCGCACCTTGGAGGGGCTTCTCTCACAACCTTAGTGACTATTTCCCAAGTTGATGTGAACAAGTTTCTAATTAAGTGATAATTAAATAAATTACTAGCTAATAAATATAAGATAATAAAAAGACTTCACACCTAATTTAGTTTGAGGAAACTCGAAAGATTGAGCACTCGATTTAGTTTTAGGACACTTAATATGTGAGCACCCAATTTAGTCTAAGGATATGGTGTGTGCACTTCCCTAAGGAGTTGATGTTGCATGATACTAGCTTTAGCTACTTGATGTCAAGTGGCTTACCCTACATCAAATCCCTACATAGTTGACCCATAGGGTGTCTGACCAGGATCTAATGTACTTACACTATCTCATGATTTTGGTTTCATTACTCTTTACTATCTTACATGAGTCTTAGCTATCGATGTTTATTTTATTTGTGTTTTTGGTTGGATCATTATCTCCATCAACATGATAGGAGTAGATCTATGGGTTCCACATGGTTGGAAGGGGTAGGTACCTATACTACTACTAGGAACCAATTAAGATAGGTTTTAGACCCCTTCAAGTTAGGATAAAGATTCTAGGAAATTTTAGGGCTTTAGGATTTTAGACTTAGTCAAATTTTAGGAGTCAAAATTTATCTTTTAGCATGGTGTTTAGTAGATGAGTGGTGGTAACTTTGAACCCTCATCTTTTGCATGACCATTGTTGGTCTCTACTTGTGATTCATGATTATGATATTTTTAGTGGATACATACTTGTATGTCTAACCATGCTAGGAGATTTTATCTTGTGTTGAGAGAGAAAATCCCATTAGTATATTCTCATGATTTGTGGTGTCATCTTCAAGCTGTGCATTGTGGATTCAAGCTTAGAGATCTTTGGTAGTAGTTGTAAGACTTTTTTTGTTGTAGGTGAACATGTGAGTCTTGCCATGTTCATTATTCTCATCACCTTTTTTGATGCTTTACTCTTGCACTAGTTACTTTATGTTGTTGTTAAGTAATTTATCTTAAGAAAAAATTAATTAGTGTATGTTTTATCCTTGTTTTCCAAGGATCTCTGGTTGGGGCATTACAATAGAGATGAGCATTGCTCATTGTCATGTCCCCTCTTCAAATAATTAAAAATAATAATCTTTGCTAAGGCAGGCAAGCCCAAAAAGGCGAAGTTTCAACAAAAGGGGATAATCTTTGAAAGTAAATGAACTAATAAATGGAAATTATTATTAAAATATGCTTTATTAACCCCTCTTGGATGTGAGTTAGGGTTATACCCTCTTTTAAGGGGTTTGGAGGCATTTTGGACTCATTCCAGAACTTGATTTTTGCTCATTTCTTTGTTGTTCTTCAGAGGCTGCCAAACCTATGGAGAAGGAGACCCAAGAATGGGAGTTTGAAAATTCCTAGGAAGGAAAAGGATGGGAGTTTGAATCCATTCCATTTGCATGCTCATGCAAAGTTTTCCTTTGTGCTGAACAGTGCAGATTTATGAGTTTTCAGGTGTGTTTTTTTGTAAGAGTTTGGTGTTTCCAGTTGAGTATTTCATATCAGTTTTGGTTGCTGCTGTATTTCAGACTTATAGATGTTAAAATAGAGCTAAATATATTTATTTTTTCATGATTATAATTCTGTGATATATTATTAGTGTTTTTGTGGTATTTTCAAGCTATTTTGTGTTGTTTTCGGGAGCCCGATGAGCATTGTTTTTATCTTTTGTTTGGGAGTTGTTGTGTAAATGTTATACAGAACTGGAAATGTCATTTTTTAGGCTGCTATGCTGCTTAAATTTCTATAAAAAAATGTCCACTTTCAGATTTATTAATAATATGTGAAGCTGTGAAGTTTTTGGCACTATTTTCGGCATACCCGATTTGGGGTTTATTAAGAAATTGGTGGATCTTTGAAATATTGGTTGTTTGATCTTAAAGATCTGATTAGAGGCTTGAAAATCCATAAAAAATCAGAAAAATGACATTTTAATGGTATCAAAACTATGATCTTGCTAGCCTAAGGGTTTGTAGAAGTTTGCATGTCAGTTTTGACAAGTACCCAAATCTTGCATGTCATAATTTATGGTTGGATGTTGCTTCTAATCAGTTGCATGTTAAAATTTATGGTTGCATACTACTTCTAATAATTTTCATGTTATTTCTTGGTGAATTTGGTGGTTTCATGTTGCTTCTAATCAGCTTCATGTAAAAATCTATGGTTGCATGCCACTTCTAATCATTTGCATGTTAGTTCTTGGTGAATTTGGTGGTTTCATGTTGCTTCTAATCAGTTGCATGTCAAAATCTATGGTTGCATACTACTTATAATCATTTGCATGTTAGTTCTTGGTATTTGAAGAAGTTATAACCTATTGGGGTTACACTCTACTTTATCCAGAATGGACAGGTATAGTACAGAGTCTCAGAGGACATGATCTTGGACAATTGATATCCAAAGTCAGAACAGTAGAAAGGATGGGTATTTAGACATTCGAGATAAACTTAGGAAAATAAGCCATGACATGTCTAAATAGTTGGTTGAGCACCACCATATGATGAATGACATGTTTTACGACCTAGCTAAGGTGGATAAGTTGGGTGGATTTCTATTTGGCAAATTTTCTCACAGGGTAGATGACATAATTACCAAGAACTTGCATGAGGAGTTTGAGAAACTAGCTTATAGCCAGGTAGAGGTCTCAGATTCTACTCTGCCATAGGAGGTAGTGAGAAAGGATATTATGTAGATTAATTGTAATGGTCAACTTGATACTCAAATTGACTAGACAATTGTATATAGGTCATCAAAGGGTGATGTCATAGGTATTCATGATGGTATAGTTACAACAGGTAATGACTATAGCATAGTGGGTTCAGATGATGATTATGAGGATGTTGTTGGGCATGATGTTGAGATACCTAGTAGGGATGAGCAGACATTGAGCATTCATGAATTTTTTGAGAAAGAGTACTAGGCATAGTTAGATGCTTCATCACATGAGGTTGAGGCTGGTAGTACTTCACATGATTTGTCTAGCCAGCTAAAAGTGAACAAAGACAGTATTGTGACTTCATTATCTCATCATGATAGGTATGTGGAGTTAGTTAGTATTGGTCATATTACTCAGGTGAGGAGTTTTCTTGAGTTACCAACTGATTCTAGTTTATAGATATGGACTCGAGAATGTTATATTGGCGTTTGGGATTCAGTTGACTGGAGATCTTTAACACTTTTTGGTAGCAGTGTTTGTTTAGGTGCTATCATGGATTTGATTAGCAGATTGCACGGTGTTGTCTTTTCTTGTGCCAGCAGCTTGTTCGATGTTGGTATTAGTTTTTATACACCGATGTTGGGCTTTGTTCATATATCTAGTCAACCATACTTGTTGGAATGTGTTGATGATCTTTCATATTTGGCAGTGCATACAGATGAGTCCCAGGATCATATAGGCATTGATGACATCCAGGAGGATGTAGTGGGTAGTTTTGAAGACTTAGTTTCCTTGGCAGTTTCTTTTGGTACAGAGGAGTTGGACAACAGTGCTACAATTTTTTATACTCCATATGTTGATATGAGCTTTGGAGTTGATTCACATGATATCAATGGTAATACTCTAGAGACTAGTAACTTTGAGGATACTCCTTTAGACAATGCATTAGAGGAGGTTTGTAGGAGACAATCTAGCTAGTGCCATCATGTGTCTAGTTAGTTGAGAGTTAGTGAGTGAGACATTTCTATCACTTGCTAGCATTTCAATGTTGCTCATCATTTGTTAGCAGTTTATGGATGGGGTTCTCCTACTAGTGATGAGCAGGAAGGCAGTTATATTTCCTTGATAGAGATCCACTCTTTATGGGAGGCTATTCAGATTTTGAGAAAGAATTATATGCAGTTGGTAGCCAACAGAGATTATCTTATAGAGTGGGGGAGTATAGCATATGATGCATTATTGGCAAGGGAAGATGAGGTGAGTGAGCTTACTCAACAACTCAAGGTGACTTCTGAGATTGTTGAGAGTACACAGTTAGTTTTCAAGGAGTCACAATTTCATTTAGCTAAGGTGACCATGAAGTTAGAGCAACTACAGTCTTTACCAGATTCTATATAGTCACAAACTATGGTGTCTGGTGATCTGAGGATGTCCATGGTAGAGATTTTCAAAGATAGTGGAGATGGGGATGCATCCATCCTTGATACTAACATTGGCATATCAGGTTTATCCCCACTAAAGTTAGGTTCAGTTGAGTTGGGTGTTGTAGTAGATTGTTGTGGTATGCCTAACATGGTTGTGACCTCTAGTACTAATGGCATGAAAATTAGAGATGTTGTATCAAAGACCATGTGTGATGTTGGTGAGCTGATAGTTGGCATGGTTCCTGCTAGTAATACTCCTCCCTTGACAATGTCTTTGGAGGTAGTAGTCAATTCCAACTTGGTTAGTGATCGATTGCAGTTAGTTTCATATGGATTGTAGTCTAAGCCACCGACTGAGATTGGCGCATTCTATCAGCACTACACTATGAGGTATGCTCATCAATTTAACTTTGATGAACATGTTGATGAGATGATGATACAAAGATGTACTTTGGTTCCTAGTGCTTGTAATCAGTTATGGAATGGTTTCACGCCTCGGGATGAGAGTTATGATGGGTATGACATGGCAATAGGTTCTGTAGTTGACAACTCAATAATACGTGACTTAGAGTAGGAGTTTGGGAGTGATGTTTCAGTAGTTATTGTTACTGATTCTACTACTTTGGCTATGACATCTCCTAACTTGGTGGTCAGTCACAGTGGGCTATATCACTTGTTCATGGAAAATTTGGTTTCAGTTCCATTTCTTGCTATTTATCTTGTAATGTCTTTTCACCATAAGCAGTGCATGGGAGTTATGGTTATGAGATAGTGGCCAATGATTTGCAAAGTTGTGTTGACTGCAGGAGTTATACAATGTGTGGATTCTCCATACTTGGTATAGTTTCATTCGAGAGTGTTCACCATTGTTGAAGAGTTGGATTGTACATTCTGTATAGGCCAGTGGGATGCATTGATGGTATTTATTGTGTTGACAGTTTGATTTTTCCACTTTACTTGGGTTTTGATGTTCTAAGAGTTTGTGTCTCATGGGTTTCTGACTGTGGTAGTGGTGATTTTGGAGTTTGGTTGAGCTGTAATTATCAGTTTGATTATGGATTCCTCTTGGTCATATTGCAGAGGATATTGTAGGAGCCTATGTTAATTGGTAGTAGTATAGTTCATGACTACATTTGGGATCTAGGTGGATTGATTGGTTTATTTTTTAGCCATTTCTTGAGGACAAGCAATATTTGGGAGGGGAGGACTTGTCATGTCCCCTTTTCAAATAATTAAAAATAATAATCTTTGCTAAGGCAAGCAGGCCCAAAAAGGTGAAGTTTCAGCAAAAGGGGATAATCTTTGGAAGAAAATAGACTAATAAATGAAAAATATTATTAAAATATATTTTATTAACCTCTCTTGGATGTGAGTTAGGGTTATGCCCTTTTTTAAGGGGTTTGGAGGCATTTTGGGCTCATTCCAGAACTTAATTTTTTTTCATTTCTTTGTTGTTCTTCAGAGGCTGTCAAACCTGTGGAGAAGGAGACCCAAGAAAGGGAGTTTTTAGGTTTCCAAGAAGGCTAAGGATGATATTTTAAAGCCATTCCATGTGCATGCTCATAGAGTTTGCCTTTGTGCTGAATAGTGTAGATTTATGGATTTTCAAGTGTGTGTTTTGTAAGAGTTTGGTGTTTCCAGTTGAGTATTTCATATCAGTTTTGGTTGCTGCTGTATTTCAGACTTATAGATGTTAAAATAGAGCTAAATATATGTATTTTCTCATTATTATACTTCTGTGATAGATTATTAGTTTTTTTGTGGTATTTTCGAGCTATTCTGTGTTATTTTCGGAAGCCCGATGAACATTGTTTTTATCCTCTATTTGGGAGCTGTTGTGTAAATGTTATATAGATCTGGAAATTTCATTTTTTAGGCTTTTATGCTGCTGAAATTTCTATAAAAAATTTCCACTTTCAGATTTCTTAATAATATGTGAAGCTGTGAAGTTTTTGGCATTATTTCCGGCATACCCGATTTGGGGTTTATTGAGAAATTGGTGGATCTTTGAAATATTGGTTGTTTGATCTTAAAGATCTAATTAGAGGCTTTAAATATCATAAAAAATCAGAAAAGGGACATTTCACTCATGACATCACTACTTAAATTTCTAATGTTTCTTTTTAAGTGTGAAACCTTCAACATATTCATTTCAAACAAAAGGGTTAAGAGATGAAAATTGGCATACAAACATAAAATTAGGGTTTTTCTAATAAGATCTGTACAACATGAAAATTCAAAGCCTAATTACATCAAGCTTGATGGAGGCAAAAATAGACAATGTTCTTTGTCACTCAATGAGGATGCTTGTCTACTAAGCATAGGATTAGTGGCTTAGGGAAACCCATTGGGGATGGAGTCACCAAAAGAAGAAGATGACATTCTACCTACAACTAAAAAAAAATTATATTCTACCACTAGCAAAACTATAAAAAAAATTATATTTAGGAGGGAAATATGTGCAGGATCATGGCATGCTAAAATGTGTCAATCTAAAAAATATGTAGTTTTGAAATGCCTCAAACCATTTCAAAATCTATTCCAAGTTTTTTCCATCCATCCTAATACCAAACTGAAAAACTAATACCTTTATAAGTCCTAGTATATCTTTGGATACAAACCCTACATTTTCAACTTTAAAAATGTCCCAAAAATGTGATTTTGGCCTATTCCTATGTGTTCATTATTTCAAACACATATTTGATGACTTTTATTTCACCCAAATTTGATGAAACCAAAAGGGTTTCTTAAGAATGTTCTTATCTTTCAATAAATATAAATCTTATCAAATTATGAGTTTCATAAGTAATTATTACTTATTTTCTAATTGAGTTACATATAAAGTGTTGATTGATACACTAATTCAAAAACAACTATAACTTTCAAATGGTGCAACATTTTTGAAATAAAAAAGATGCATCACATTCTATGTTTCTTCTACTATAAGGACAAAAAGGGAAAATTAAATTTTGCATAAATTCAGATGTGAGAGTTTTTTTATTTAAAATATTCTATAGTAGAAAATTCATAATTATTTATTAATTTAGAATAAAAATACCCAAAAATATGTGTGCCATCTAGGCATGAGTCTACTTCTTATATTTGGGATCTTATTAAAAAATATTATCATTTGATTCTTACTAAGGTGGTAAGACATACAGATACTCTTACTTTTGTCCTAAAATTTTTGTACTAATCCATTAAAATTAAAAAAATTGACCAATCATTTTTTTTTTTGAAATAAGGCCTAGAATTTTAGAAACTAAATTCAATTTCCTAGAGATTCTTTTCTCTCAACTTTTTGATAGAAATTTCGTAACAAGTTGAAAATTGCACATCAAGTTGACATAACCCTTATTTGCTGATTTTTCATTGCCACTTAAGGGCATAGTTTGGTTGACCATGATCTTGCACATATCTAGGGAATAGAGTTGCTCATGCATTTATTGGAAAGCTGAAATATACTCTAATATGTACACAAAACCTTCAACCTCCTCTAAAAGAAAGGTTTATGGTGGATCATATTGAATGGGACTAAAAGAACTTCACCATTAGGCCTAGATAATTGAAATCCATTGGCCTCATTGCAGCTAGTGATGATGTAAAATCCAAGCAACATGACATAAAACTTTGAGTGCCTACCTAGTTTAGCTCTATCTACATCTACGTAAGGACTAAATCTCCCTCTGAGTAGAATCTAGCAATAGCCTTCTTGTCAAAACTGCTCTTGACATGTTGCTAGTGAACCTTAAGTGTATGCATGGTTTGTTGTCTCTTCTCTTACAACTTCATCACCTCTTCCATCCTAACTATCATGGAATCATCTTGTAGCACTTTAAGTTGATGGACTTATTCCAAGAATGGAAACTCAAGAGAAATAGGTAGTCTAGCTTCACTCCTATATACAACAATAAAGGGTGAGTTCCCAATAGCCCTAATATGAGTAATTATGTTAGCCCAAAGAGAAGTTCTTAGTTTAGTATTTGAAATTCTTTAATTATCTTTAATGTTCATCTTCATGATCCTAATAAGACTCTTGTTAGAAGACTCATCTATGTCATTACCCTAGGGGTAGTAGTTGGAATATGTACTCAGGTAGATGCCATGATCTACTACCCCAAAACATATATGAGTTCTTAAAAAAGGACTTAGTATTATTTGATATGATGGTGGAGGGGACACTAAACCTATTTACAATCCCATCAAGGAACTTGACCAATAAAGTCTTTGTGGAATCCTTGAATGCTATTATGTCTTTCCACCTTGTAAATGTTAGCATGAATGCTGATGGTATTCATTTGGGAGAGTATCCTAACCACTAGAGAGAATGTGGTAGTATTGATATTATGCATGCATGACTATGTTTGTTATTGATTTCAACATAGTAGTAATTCTATGAAGACTAGTAGAGTAGTAGACAAATATTGTGCTCATATGGATAGAGAGCATATGATTTGGTGAAGAATGATTAAGGACACATTCCACACTATGTTCTAATGATAACGTTAAATGTGTGTAGCATAATTCAAATACATACAAAATTTATAAGTGAGGTATAGAGAGTAATACAGAGACATAGTAACTATTAAGCATTTTCTAATGATTGCATTATATCTTCTAATAAAGATATAATCTAGAGATGCCTAGTGAGATAGTGATAGAATATAGTCAAATGGAAATGTCAACAGGTGCACAAACCCTAGTGTCACATATTTGAGAAGTTGTATAGACTATGAGCTCACAGTGGTATTATAATTTAGAAATAATTAATTATCTTATTATAATTAATTAGGAAAGTCTCAAGGCCAACTCAAGGAATTATTTTTAAGATATGGCATAAAGGAAAGATGGTTTCCTTGTTTCTAATGTATGTTGTATGTGTAGTGTTAAATGAAGTATGAAAAAGAGCATAATATTTGATGAATGCTTGTAAGTGATCAAAGGGATTATTGGATGTAAAGTTTGTGATCTAGTTTCAAGATTAGAAGGAGAAGAAGTCTGGTTCATAAGATAGGGAAAGAGGAAGGAGTAGTATACTTTAATTGTATTATTTTGCAACAAATAATATAGAGGTCATTTGGATAGTGGTTTCATTATTCTTTTCCTTGAAGATGCTTGGACAATGGGTCCATCTACCCTCTACAACTTCTAATAGGGTTAGAATCTCCTAACAAGGATTCAAAGTCTCCTAATAGGGATTGATAAGTATTCAATGTTTTTATAGACTCCTAATAGGGTGCATCCTCTAACAAGGAATATTTATGTTAGTACATCATCTTGTGGGTATCATCTCCACCTATGTTTTCCCTCTTATCAAGGGTTTCCCTAGTTAACATATTTGGTATTATTGTGCATTAGTATTGTGTTGTGGTGTCTAATTATATTTCTCGTAAGGTTAAAGTTAAAAAGGTTGATGTTTGTGATAATACTTGGATAACTGATTCACACACCCACCCACAACACCCCCCCCCTCTTAGTTAAATTGGTGGACTATATATTCTAACAATTGGTATCAAAGTATTAGGTCCTTAAAAAGAAAGTCTAATAACTTTGGGAGATCAATGATGAATCCTTTTAGAAATGATAGTCCAAAATTTTATGGAGTCAACTATGACAGTTGGAAAGAGAAGATGAAGACTCATCTAGTGTGTATGGGTCCATGTTATTGGCTACTGACAAAAGTTAGCAAGACAATTATGAAAGAAGAGAAAATTAAAGAATGTAGTAAATTAGAAAGAGATGTTTTTATATGTAATATGAGAGAAGTAGAAGCCTTACTATTAGTTCTTCTAGAGAATGAATATAGTGAGGTATAAAAAACTATGAAATTCTCATCGGATTTTGAAAGCATTAGATTCTATTTTATAAGGTGATACACATAAAAAGAGGATAACATTGTAGAATTAGATATGTTTTTTCAAGATGCTAAAATGATGAAAGATGAATTTGTATGCTATGTTGGTAGGTTATCATTTTTTTTTGTAGGAATCAAGTCATATGGTCAAACGAATGAAGAAGATGAGATTGTGTGGAAGATCTTGAAAACTTTGACACCACCATTTGAGCACGTAGTATAGATGATTGAACTTCTAATACCTAGTATTGAGATGTTCTCCAATGAGATTTTTCTTGGAATATTGATATCAATAGAAAGAGGTTTGAGAGAATTTGGGTATTTCGTAAAAGTGGAAGCACACATAGAGATTTCTCTAGCACCAAGTAGAACCAAATCTAATTAAGATATGAAGATTGAAGAACGTATAGTCCTTCTTGTAAGAAGAGATCTACATGGTAAGAATATCTTTAAATGTTGGACTTGTAATGAATTTGGTCATGATGCATCTAGATATTATAAAAGAAAGAAAAAGTATAAGAGAAAGTTTAAGCCTAGAAGATCTAGAAATTGTTTGTATGGAAATGGAGATGGGGAATCTGATAAAAATGTTTAGAGTGAAAGTGATCATGAATTAGGATTTGTATCCATTAAAGAAAATGATCTTGACATAGAAAATTAAATAGGAGAAAGCTCCATTTTCTAAAGTTAAAAAATAAATTTTATTGGATTATAGACAATCGATGTTCACATCACATGACTATTGATATGAATAAGTTTGTTAAATTTGGGAATCGGTATAGAGGTATCGTTAGAGTTAGTAACAATTCAGCCTATCACATTATAGGGATAGGTCCTATTACTCTTGATGGAAAGACTAATATTGACGATGTTTACTTTGTTGATGGTTTAAAATATAGCTTTTTGAGTGTTCAATAGTTGGTGGATAAAGGTTATCAATTATAATTCATAGAAATGACTTGTAGTATCAAAGGTAAAGATGGTAAGTTTTTTTTGGATTGGGTGCAAGATCTAGAGGTAATTTATTTCAGTTGAATCCCACTGAGATAATATGTTTGGTTGCTAAAGTGGATAACAACTTATTTTTTCATAGGAGGTGTTGTCAGATAAACATTGACAACATTGTGATGTTTAGTAGCACATTTGCTGTTAGAGATTTACCTAAGATAATCAAGCCTACTAATATTGTGTGCAAAGAATGTATCTTGGCTAAGAAAAATAAGTTATAATTTCCTAGAAAGAATTTCACTACTATAGAGATGTTGGAGATTGTTTTCATAGATTTAAGTAGCACTAATAAGACATGAGGATTCTATGAAGGTATTTCATGATTTTTTTGACAATCTCACTAGAATGATGTGGGTATAATTTCTTAAAGCTAAATGTGAAGCATTAAAGAAAATTAAGAATAAAGTTGAGAATGAATCTAGTGTTAAAATAAAAAGCTTGAGATCTGATAAAGGAGGAGAGTTTATTGTTGGAAGATTGGAGAGATTGTTGGAAGATTGGTTGGAAGCATGAATGCTGATGATATGTTACATTCATTACTAAGTTTTTCATTGATGTCAACATAGCATGTTTGATGTCTTCTATGGTATCTGACATAAGAATAGTAGAAAAATCAAGTTGGTACAGATAGTTAGTTAAGGATGATAATCACCCAAGGTTATGGGAGATACTTCTAAGTATCTAGTATATGTAGTTAACATCAAAAGTAGAAAGGATAAGTCTAGAAGAAGTTATGTAAGTTTTAGTGATGTTTGTTCTAAGATAGAGTTTATAGAGGTCTATTATGGTGAACTTTTTATATCTCTTAGCAGATTTGATATCTTAAGGATCAAGGTTGAGGACATGAAGAAGAAATCTTTTGTATGACATGGCTAATCTTGCTCATCATAATAATACATGTACATAAAGTTATTCAATTTGCAAGGTACAAGTTTAAGGTTATTGCTATAGTGTAACATGTTCTTAGTGTGGTCTTATAATAATTATTTGAGAATGACTAATACTTGACTCAGGGAATTTTATGGACTTAGTATAAAGGAAGGAAATTTACTTTATCATGGTATAAAAAAAATATGTGAAGATATGATTGAATGATCAATGATAAGAAGCAGAGACTGGAATGTGAAGTTGAGAAGGGCCATGCAAAAGTAAAGGAAATTTCATTGTCGAGGTTTTGTTGAGTTATCCAAGGTTTGGTATATCGATTTGAGGTTCGTGACTTGATCTACAAGCTCTAATAGTGATTGGTCTAGTTGATGGGACAAAGCTATTGGAAATATTCTTAAAGACTGTGTTACTAAGAGGGGAGGGGTGAATCAATAACTTCTAAAACATAAAACTTTAATTAACACTTAATCCAACTTCTTGGTGTTTGAAAATGCTACCAGTTTCCAATTACCCTAATGAGAACAAAGCACATCTATGGATAGCTAACTCCCATTTTCAACATGACCATTCAGACACCAGGCCAACTATAAGGCATGACCCTTCTTCTTTTTCAGGCTCTGCTAAACCTAGGGGGGTAGACCTCAAATTCAAATGATACTGTACCAGTGCAAAAATCTATCCTTGAATCTATTAAGCAGATGAAAACCCTTATATATCCTAAAGACTTATGACATGACATGGACCTATAGTAGTTAAATGCAGATTTATGACATTCACAAGCCGAGTGAGGGTTAAAAATTTAGGTCCTTCAACATAAAAAGTAAAGATCATTTCATTAATAATGTTGATTTCAACACACCCTCAGATATGCAGAAGTAAGAAACTAATTGTTAGAATCTAAAAAGATTAATAACCCAGAAAACTAGTGCAAAGAGTAAATATCTAAACTATGAATGCAAATGATACAAAATCAAAATAGCATCATAGAGTTAGTCTCCAAGAGAGTAATGCAAATGATGGAAGCAAAATAGCATTAAGAGGATGCAAAAATAAGAGATCTAAAATCTACTCTTGCACATAGAAAAGCTCTGATACCATGTTAGAATCTGAAAAGATTAATAACCCAGAAAATTAGTGCAAAGAGTAAATATCTAAACTATGAATGCAAATGATACAAAATCAAAATAGCATCATAGAGTTAGTCTCCAAGAGAGTAATGCAAATGCTGAAAGCAAAATAGCATTAAGAGGATGCAAAAATAAGAGATCTACAAATACAAGCCAAGTAGCATGCTTATATAGGCTAGGAAGAGGGAGGAAGTGGCAACACCAACCAATGAGGAGCAACCATCTATCAGACTAAAGATAGCAAAGTATCTTCCCAAGATAGCTAATGGATGCTCACATGTAGGAAGGTGACACCTCACAACCATTCACCTAATAAGACATGCTTTATTAACCTAAGCGAGATTATTAAAAGTGTAGGAAAAACCTATCAAAATAGGAAAAATAAAAAACTACACTAACATCTACTCGAAAAATCATGCACTTTCAAAAAAAGAATCGCTTCGATACGAGGTCGTATGAGAAAGTTATGATCCTTCGAAGTTTCCAAAATGAGAATTGTGCACAGTCATGGCTGAGAATTTGCAATTTTTGAAGAATTCATGCATGAAAATCAAAAAATAACTCCACTAGTGGATAGAGCACAAAAAAATAGCCAAGTTCATAACAAGAATCATCAAAATCGAAGTCTGTATGAGCAAGAACGAGACATTTGAAAGCTGCATTCAAATCTGCGGCTGCTAATGGAGAGGGGTATGGCTGTAGCTTTGCATGCTCGATTCTGAAAAATATACAACTTGCATGCAAAATCTAAAAGATACCCAGATGGTTTTTCGGGGCTACGAACAAAACCCAAAAAGCATTTTTCTTGCTGATGAATAGAAGATGTTGCTATAGTGTAAATCAGACACGTTTAACAGAAAAAAATGGCTCCAAAAATCAGAAAACAACCCCAGCAACCAAAATTTGACATGCAAATGCTAGATCAGCTTCTTAAGTCCATCAATGGCATGCTGGAACCTGCAAAACTGATTGAAAACTCCAAATATGCAAGTTGGTTGTCAGATTTGAGATTGAAAACCCAGAGAAAAACTGTTTTTGTCAAAACTTTTCTGATTCTCAGGATCATCCAAAGATGCAAGAGAAGAGCATACTTCATTTTTCAAAAAACTACAATAAAGTTTATTTGACCCCCCCGAATCTCTCAAATAAGGAAACTAAAATCTACTCTTGCACATAGAAAAGCTCTGATACCATGTTAGAATCTAAAAAGATTAATAACCCAGAAAACTAGTGCAAAGAGTAAATATCTAAACTATGAATGCAAATGATACAAAATCAAAATAGCATCATAGAGTTAGTCTCCAAGAGAGTAATGCAAATGCTGGAAGCAAAATAGCATTAAGAGGATGCAAAAATAAGAGATCTAAAATCTACTCTTGCACATAGAAAAGCTCTGATACCATGTTAGAATCTGAAAAGATTAATAACCCAGAAAACTAGTGCAAAGAGTAAATATCTAAATTATGAATGCAAATGATACAAAATCAAAATAGCATCATAAATTTAGTCTCCAAGAGAGTAATGCAAATGCTGAAAGAAAAATAGCATTAAGAGGATGCAAAAATAAGAGATCTACAAATACAAGCCAGGTAGCATGCTTATATAGGCTAGGAAGAGGGAGGAGGTGGCAACACCAACCAATGAGGAGCAACCATCTATCAGACTAAAGATAGCAAAGTATCTTCTCAAGATAGCTAATGGATGCTCACATGTAGGAAGGTGACACCTCACAACCATTCACCTAATAAGACATGCTTTATTAACCTAAGTGAGATTATTAAAAGTGTAGGAAAAACCTATCAAAATAGGAAAAATAAAAAACTACACTAACACTAATGATCCTATAGCTGATCAGTGCCTTAGCCATTGGGAAAATCCATGAATCACAAACATACATATGAATATCTAAGACATGTGTGTATCTTTAGATATCCGATCTATCTATTCAACTTGTAAATAGACATCTATGTTCAATTTAATTCTCATTCTTACATGATATTCTTCTCAATAAATCTGTAACCCTATTGATTTCTATGAAGCATTTACACAATTTCTTGAATTATCAACAACAATGAAACAACATACAGTCTTAAGGGACTGCAACTATGACGTAGGTTCTTTGTTCAAAGGCCATAACACATTACAACTCACTGAGAATGGAGACAAGATTCAACTAAAATTGATTCATCTACTGCTCTTTGTATTATTTCCTTGAAATTATACAATCATATGCATGAAATGAAAACATAGAAAAACCTAACAAAACTGAACTATCTGTATTTATTTTTCCTATTGCTGTTCACAAAAGAAGAATTTGCTGAAGAATGGAGGTGGAATCACAGTTTTGGATCCAAAGAAGTGGTCTCACAGAATGTCTGCAAATTTCCAACCAACAATGGTTTCACAGTAACAAAAAATTGGAACCCTTATAATGAGAAAGAAAGAGATAGATAAAGGAAGAAAATAATCTTGGATCTAATCAAGAAATGACAAGTGTCCACCCAAAATTCCTTCCCAAGAAGATGAAAAAGCCTCTCTCTATCCTCTCTCTATAACTGAAAATCAGATTCCTTCATTTTGGCTCATAAAATATCTCAAAATATAATGATGAAAGAATATAACTGACTTTTGATACTAAAATGCATTCACCATAAAAGTGAAAATTGATTATAATGTGACCTTCAGAATGCAATGTAATCTTTTATGCTTGTTTTCTCCACAATCAAGCGTTACCAAGCCTTCAAAATTGCCCTATAACTGATTTAAATGCTCAATAATTGAATCTTCCCTTTCTGTTACCAATGCCCCTGGAATCACAAATTGACCTATATCATGAACTAATGAAATCGTGTGCAGAAACAAACCCCAGAATCAGAAATTTTAGATTCTCATGATTTTGGCGTTATATGATAAGGCATACTTTGTCTTTCAGAAACACCCAGAATCTTGATTTGAAAAACATCCTCCTTTGCTAGAAACTTTAGGTTTGCAACTCTTATTTGATTAAAATTTTTGAAAAATTTAAAATGCTTTTAAGTTAAAACTTTATAATATGCCCCCTTTTGATTTAAAAATCTGCTCACTACAGTTTGAAAGGAAATAATAAAAATAATATTTTTTATTATTTACCAATTTTCTCTTCACCTCTTTGAATTCGGGGTCAAATTGGGTTTGACCAATGCCACACGGTGCTTCCTAATTGGACACCTGATATGAATGCCACATGTCATCTCTTGGTTTTCCCACATGTTGCATATTTCACATCATCAAACATGAGACCCATTGCCACATGTCATGTTCTCGCTAACTCGCTATGCTAAATCTTGTGCATCTTTTGCTTGGCGAGTTAGTGAGGGCTGCTTGATTCACCAAGTGTCATGATCTCATTGCAACTACTCTGAACTTGCCACCTCACTACCACTTGGTGTAATTTGATTCATTGCTTGCACCATATGTGGGACCCATAGGCTCATTTTGTATCTCGCCAGTTTTTGAATTTTTTGGCTAGTCGCTATGTCACTAGCTAGAATTTCTTGAATTTTTTGGCTAGCGAGTAGTGACTAGCTAGATCTTTAGCTTTTCCAGTGCCTTCAACCTTGTTGAAGTCATCTTTTCATTGTCTAAGTTGGTTCAAAATTATGCATTTAACCTCGACTGACGTCATTCACAGCGAGGGACCCCACAAGCAACAAGCAATTCAAAAAGCACATATCTTTGAGACACTATAATTTAAGCATGAGTTTTATTTAAAAAACTAATGAAAGCCACCCACAAAGAATGTGGGATAAAAGACTTCTCAATACCCTTCGCTGTGTGAAGGGATTGCGATTATAGCGACCTTCCCTTCATTTATTTATTTTATGGAAAAAATTAGGAAGTAGGAAAAGGTGCATCTTGACTTCTTGAAGTTGATTGAAAGCACACTCTACCATTATTTGGGTAGCCAATTTGATGGTATCTCACTGTGTAATGCACAGTTATATACATCCAAGACATATGTCCTTCTAGGTAGAAGTATGCGACAGAGTATGGAGGAGTTGAAAATGAAGATGTAGAAATAAAAAGAACATAATACTCTTAGCAAGAAATGGTATCTTCATCTGATGATCGGAATTGTGAAAGACACATTCAATAAGCAAAGCCTTGCCTCCTCGGTCTCTTGCTACAATCTCCTACATACGTGGATTTTTCTTTACACCGATGGAATCCTCCCTTTAGCATGTCCTCTTCCCATCATTTGGCATGGTAACTCTTTTGAGTGCATGGGTTCTGGACTTTGGTCAAACTTATTAAAAAGAAGCCTTCTTCATTTATTAAAATAGGTTCTTCACTTTGTCCATGCTTTTTTTCTTGTTTGATCTATGCAAGAGCTTTAAGACCATCAAAATTTACATCTATCCTTGTTCCATTGTTCTTAGAATTTTGACTTCTTGAACTTATGTTTTTTGGTAACACTGTAGCTTCTTCCTATTTTATTTTGATGTGGAGACCTTTATTCTTTGCTTGTTTGGTGTGAGCAGAGGATCCAAATTGGCATTGATTTCCTTTTCTATGCGTTGGAAACTTTTTCCTGGGTCTCCGGCTCTCTTAAATGTGCCCAACTCCCTTTTATGTGGCTTTTTCTTAAAAGTTGACTCTCCTCTTCTATGTCTACTGCATGGGCATGGGAACACAGAAATCCATTCTAGTTAGCTTCCCATTCAATGATGGAAGATCCTCCCCAACTAACTTTGCAACACTAGTTGAGCTTGGAATGGTATTTTGTCCCTATGTGAACTCTCTGACCTTTAGCATGGATACTTTATGTTGATTGGTGTCGACCTCCTCTTTAATGGTGGAGCACACTTTGCAAATCTTTATATGTCATCCACGTTGTGGTTTCTCTTTTTGGATGTGAGTTGTTCCTTGATTAGGACCAAGCCCAAAAAACTGCTATTCTGAGTTTATCATAGCACCTTCACAAAGCTTAATGGCTGAGTGAAGCTCCTTAAGATGCCCCCATTAAGGCATTTTTGGAAGTCCATATTCATCAACAGGAACATCATAATCATAGTTTGTAGAAATAAAAGGGGCTCCTTGTTGTGAATTCGAGGGTATATTGATCACCGTAGAATCCATTCCAAGTGTCTATAACTATAGAACCTAAGCATCATTTTGTTTGCACATCACTCAAGGGACTCCTATCATCATATTAGTAGCCATAGATGCTACCCATTGGTGTACTTCTTGCTTGCTTCTCCATATGGTCCATCAATGTTTCCATACTCATTCTCTATCTAGGTTAAGATAATAGGTCCTCCTTGAGGAGCAAAGAGATTTTCCCACTTCATCAAGTCTACAACCTTTCAGGTGAAATGTTCAATCTCAAACTTGAATGGTTCATTATCAGTCTGAAACTTGACTCCAAGAATAAAGTGAAACTAAAGTGGGAAACCTCCATAAGTCAACTCTTTTGAATTTCTTTTATGAACTTCACCAAATCATACCTTCCCTTTAAATTATACTTATTTCCTGGGGTTCGTGCCCATTCCAAAACACAAGTCTCATTTATATCCATACCTCCTTCCTTGCCGTTCTGAACAATATCAGGCCACATCTTCCCTAAATATCAAATCAGTTTGATGGGATTAGTTCAGGCCCCAAAGTGGGTCTGGCTTAAAAAAAATTTGTTTCCAAACAACTAAATCATAGAAACTATCTACTAAGATCTTCAAACTAACCTTTACTACCCACTATCATTTTAGTGCCAGACGGTCCTTTGTCTGGCCTTAAAAGCTAAGCCAAATACCTGACCAAGCTCTGAAAACTGGCGCACTGACTCTTTGCTCCACACTCTTGCACCCCGTCAAATCTCATCTCATGATGAATTTGGGATCAACAGATATTTGCTATCAAAGTTTCTCACTCAAAATTACCTGCAAATAAACAAGTTAGAAAACAACAAATTGGGTTCAGATTTGGCTTTGAAAACTGGGCAAATGAGCAGGTGGGGGAACAAAAAACTATGGCATTAGTTCTCTGTCATGAGGAAAATATGGATCTGCAATTTGGGCTCATGACAAATAACAAGATGCATTTGGCGAGCAGTCAAAATGGGCTACTTGGATTTTACAGATTGAAGCAATGGTAGAAAAAGTGATTTTGGCAAATGGAATTGACCTAGAAAAGTGTGCATACAGATTTTTCATGACCTAAAAATTGGCATACTTAAAGTATTTTTAGTGGAAAACACAATGGTACAATCCATTGGATCTTGCCAATCATAGATTTCAAGTTATAACACCACAAACAGGGGTACTAACAAATCTGCAAATGTTGACACCAGTAAAAAGATAAAATTTGCATTTGGAATCGCATTTGAAAATTGATCAAACAGATTCACCATGAGCTGAAAATTGAAAAATAACAATTCTTTGACATCTATGATGCAACATAAAAGGAATTTTAGCATTTGGGTCAATTGGGTCAAAGTTATAACACGTCAAATAGGGCTTCGCAGAATTACGTGCAATGTGCATCAACATGACAAATTTAAATGACCAACTTTGAGGGATTCAAAAGCTAGTCAAACGGACTCAAAATGACTCAAAATATGAAACATAGGTTCTTGGGTATGGATACTAGACACTCCTAAAGTGGTGAATCATGATACAATTATGGGTGTAAGATATTTCGATGCAAACAGGGCTTCCTATCACTGTTTGATACTTGGTCAAATGCAAATTAGACATTGGCTCAAAATAGGACTTCACCAAATAGCTTGTAATATCAATTTATCATTACAAAATAAATAAATGCACTAAATGGAAAGTGTTACAAACATTAAACACCTTGGGGGCCTCACAGGTACAACCAGGTACATATGCAATTATGGGCATTCATAGGGCTTGGTTTGACTCAAAATTTAAAAAGGGACTAAAAAATGAAGCATGAAATTTTTTGTCCCAACACAACTATCCAATTACCTTTTGATCCTTCACATATAATCTAATCTAATTTCATGCATAATAAACTAAAAATATGAAAGCATACATAACACTTTGACACATAGATTTGATGACCCATAAACCTTCCAAATAGAAAGAAAAATTGAGGTGGGGATGATACCCACAAGCTTTAGTATTGAAATATAAATTTGGCCTATTAAGGCTTACATTGATCACTTCCAATGATCTGTCCTATTTGGAGCAATTAGGATTGCTAGGTCCACCATGTTAAAGGATTTATAAACTTACAATGAAGTATGCACTCAGTAAGAGAATTGCATAAGACTGTTAGGTCTAACTTGTTAAAGGATTTGACTGATCCACCTATTAGGATGAAGTAGTAGTCAATCTCTAATGTATAGCTTGGTTTGTTGAACAAGATTCCTTTAAGTGTACAAATCACCTTGCTATAATAGATTAATCTTTTTTTGCTCCTTATACTATTGTAGCCTTTGTAATTCACACTTCTTCTCTTCTATGATGATTACATTACATATCCATAATCATTTTGATGTGATACAATACATTACATATATAAGAATCCAATTATACAATTACAAAGTTGGCCAAAGTGTAGAAACTCAGGCTCTAAAGATTGACTCGGCGAGCTTATGATACTCGACATCCACTATCACTAATTGACATCATCATGCACTTAGTAGATGTAGAAGCTCAATCCATACTAATCACATCCAAGTAGCCTTGAACATGATATGCACTTGTGACTTGATGAATACTGTGAAAATTTTCATATAAATTGAGTCTCTTGGTTTACATTGCATGACTCGGTAAACACTATCACCTTGAGCTCGATATAAAATGAGTCTTTTGGTTAACACGGAGTAGCTCAATCAATACTAGACTCTCACCACATCAACTACAAACTCAATAACCACTGCATAACTTAGTTTGCACTAGTAAACTTGGCATACACTAAGATGCTTGGTTTACACTGTTGATCTTCACAATAGTTATAACTACTTGACATACACTAGAGTTTGTCCAAAGGACTTGGTAGCAACTATAGAACTTGACAATGAATAAAATGCTTTGTTAACATTGTTAACTATACAATAATCTTAGTAGATACTTATAATCCGAATAAGTGTATGTCACGAATAACAAACTTGGTTGATACATCAACAATCTCCCCATTTGGCATTAGTGACAAAAACAAGTTTATCATCCATAACTAAATTCAAAAAGTTTCCTAAATACCTTTATCTATCACCTTGTGATTCTAGCTTGGTAGAGTACACTATTTTTGAGATCTTTCAATATTGGTTTTGTAAGATATATTTTTGTACATGGTAGGGATCCTATACAATATAATGTAAATCTAAATGTATCTACTTTCTATATACAATATACACTTGCTATACATGTTGTACATTCTTCTTTCACATCTATCTCTCTGATTGTTTTTTAGCTTATGTATCAATTCTTACATCTTTCTCCCCCATAACTCATCATTCTCATATCTTTTCCCATATCTTCTCCTCCTTTTTGACAATAATCTCAAACATTTATTTTGTATATTTACATATTAATGCCAAAATGAGACCAAAAATTTGAATGTAACTTGAGTATGATAGCCAAATTTTTGTCCCAATTGTCTTGCAAGACCTTACATGTGTGTACTGCAATCTATACTTTTGCTAACAACTCAATCATATGGTCTACTATGGAGAAATTTTTTTCATGAAGTGCATCCATGTTAGGAAGAATCATATTCTAAATGTCTGTCAATGCAAATCTGATTCTTGCTTCTTCTTTATTCAATTCAACCTGCATATCTATCAAGAATCTAATATTCTTTTAATGAGCAGAGCTTGAACTGGGGTCAACCTAGAATTGCTGAGCACTCACCTTGAGATCTTCATCTATCTTAGACTATTTTTCCTTTATTTCCTTAGTGAAATTTGAAAATCACATAATTTACCAAAAGGTGATGATACATTTGTACAAGAAGTTTCTAGAGAGCTCAAAATGGTAGAGAGTTCTACTTGATAAATGTAAATCTATTGAGCAATGTGCTTTAACACTTTATTCTCAAATTTCTTCTCTACCTTCTATATTAACTATTTGTATCCATCTACATCTTCATTGAACTTCTAAACTACCTTTACTAGTTGGTACAAAATTGGTTTTGATGAATCAACCTCTATATCTATAGCCTTTACCAAAATATTCTTGGCATCCTCTATGATTTTAAATTCTTTGTCCCTTTCCTCTCTTAACCTTTGTTGCTTGGCTTTCTTTTGGAGAAGTTCACCAAATGTTAGTATTTGATCAGATTGAGTTTGGATATGTCCCAATTTGGGATCACTATATCCTCATCAAGGTCTATTTCCTACTCCTTTTCTTTTCCTTGGCCCAAAATTTTTTGTGCTTGATTAAGGCTTGGTCTCAATTATCTTTGAACTTATTTCTTTCTTATTAGGAATGGAAACAATAGTAGACATAATAGGAATAGTTGCAAAAATTGATACTACACTTATTGTAGAAGGACCTATAGAAATATCTGTAGTAGCCAAAATTGATGAAACCAAAAATGATGTGTTCAAAATTGATGTATTCATCAGGGTAGAAGAGGGAAGTGTCTGCAGCTTGGTAGATGAAGTGAAGGTCACTTTAGTCAATGATGTACTAAGCTAAATTGGTGCAAAGATTAATTGGATGTTTGTGTTGTTAGTGGTAGTCACAAAAAATCTTGCTGAGGCTATCTCCATGCTTGATGCTATCACTATTTTTCTTGGAGAGTGAGGAAGTGAGGCAATAGGTGCTGCAACAATCTTTACTGGATCAATTTCCTCATTATCTTGCATTTCTTTCTTGGTATCCTCTTTGTCTTGTTCCTCTTCATCATTGATGTTATCAAAATGTGTTGTCTCTTCATCATTTACCTCTTCATCTTTCTCTTCTTTGTTATCATCATCATCGTCTTTCACATCAACAACAAAATTACTCAATTTATGAAGAAGATAGATATTCTTCCATGCATTTGTTGCATTCCTTACAACATGCTCAAAATCTTTAATCAAAACTAGACATGTACTAAATTTAAGAGTTAATTTCTCCTCATTTTTCTTTAGAGATTCCTTAACCTCCTTGTCTATTAGGGTTAATAAGATACCTTAGGGTTTTATCATATATGTCTTTAGAAATTTGCATGGAAAATTCCCATCTTTGGTTAATCTTATCCATCAAAATATTAGGAATCTGAGAAGTAATCTTGTTAGGTGAGTATTTCCACTTACACATTTTGTCTAGTACTAGATCTTTAATTTTTTTTTGTTCTTCCTTTTAGTTCTAATTTCATACTTTAATGATTTAAAATTTTTTATACCAGCCCCTACCTATAGATCTTTTAATCTATCTTGGAAGGCTAATAGAGGTTTTCTAAATATTATATCTCCTCCTTCCTTATTAGCTTTCTTCCTTGAGGATCTCATGGTAAACACAATAGTGAATGTCTTGGAAAGCTGGGTAATGATTGCCTTGACCTTCTTCTTTAGTGGTTCCTCTTCCTCTAATTCTTCCTTATCCTCTACTTCTTTATCCTTACCTTTTCCCTTGGTTAACAAAAGAGTAGAAGTAGTTTTCAACTTGGAAATTCCTTTCTTGCCTTTGTTTACTACCTGAGGGAGCTTAATCTCCAGTTCTATCCTAGCCTTGGCTTCATCACATGTACCAAAATATATTTCCTTAGGATAAACTAGTTCATTGACAATTGCCTCAATTATATCCTTGGTTTTATCTATATTAACCTCATATCCAAGAGGTTTCACCCATGTAATTCTAGGCTTGACTGCCCAAATGTATACCTTATCACTATCTACCATGAAACATATATCATCCTTATAGTCTTCAACTAATTTCATTGGAATCCTAAATCTATTATTCATTTTCTCTTTATATACATCAAAATAGTTATCCATGATAATATTATAATTCTCTCCCATCTCAAAAATGTACTCATTAATCTAATATAACATAGGAACATCTTTTCTCCATACGATTATACCTTTTGAAGGGAAGAATTTTTGAACATAAAAGAATGAACATATCAATAGAGAACCAAAATTACATGGGTTATTCTTTGATGTTCTGATTTTTTCCATGTTCTTGTTGAATTGTAACAATAGTACCTCAGCAAGTCAAGAGAAAGATTATTATTTACTACCTCGTATGCATGGTGGAATTCTTCACATGACATACTATTCAATCTAATTAAACTATAGATCTTATGTGCAATGATGTGAATTCTAAATTTTAATTCCATGTTTGTGACACTTCTTATCTTCATGCATCTTCCATCTTATTCTGCTAAGGTTTTCTTGTCTAGTTCAGCCTAACCTAGGGTTTTGGTCATCTTAGCTTTAGCCAATATTGAGAGACTGGTGATTATTTGAATCATCTTCTTTGTGATCAATATTGGTAGTTCCAACCATAACTATCCATCGTGCACTTGAATGAGAATAAAGCTAATCTGTTTCACTTGGAATTCATTGGGCATGTGTGGAATATGAATTAACCTTTAGTTTTGACATATTGATACTTGAATTTCAAGACACCATTCACACATAAATTTTCTAGGGCTTCATCCATTTCCAATGTACCAATATCTTGAATTGTTCATTTAAAATGAGAATGAATGTTGTTAATCAATAGTACCTTTGGAGGGAGTTGTGATTGCACTCCACTTGGATCTAGGGTTTAAATGATTGCAAGAGTGAACTTCAAATCTAGAAAATTCCATTCTAGTCCACAAACTAGCATGTGTAAACCTCACTCTTCCTTGCTACTATTGGATGCCATCTCCACTTAGTAGGTTTTGAGAGAATTTGAAATCTTTGGTAATAATTCACTCAAATCACTTGGATGCTCTTGAAGATTGCACTACACAATAGCTCTTGAAATTTCATGATAAAAATGACTTCAATTCCATTTTTTTTTATCAAATTTCACCATAAATGCTTAGTATGAATGGTAGAAAAAATTGATAGACTATCATCCACTTTCTTTTATTGATTACCTAGTAGAGTCTTCCATCATGTAGTAACTACATAAAGTTTATTTACTATTGACCTCGCTTGGTAGAGTATGACTGGATGTCACTCGGTAGGGAAAGTAACATGGTAGTAACTAGTACCCTTTTACTCAATAATCCCTTCATATCTTTAATAGTGTAATAATTTTCCTTAGAGAAAAATTCACCCTAGAACTAAGAACTCAAACACAAGCACAATTGTAGACTAGAAAGAGACAGTATGATCAGAATGATGATATATTCATTCAATATGCATTGTTGAGAATACACTAGGGGTGCCTATATATAAAGACCTCTAAAATACATCTAGAATTCCTCAAAATCAGCTACATGATATGTCATACAACTAGGAACATGTCCACTAGATATGGGTTATCCTCCATTAAGCATGGAAGTATGTGCGATGATGAGAAGATAAGCCTACAAGGGTGTAACATGCAAATAAGTGTTATCGACAACATGAGCTAAAAAGGGAGAGCAAATAACTGTGTTATCTACTTGACAACTTAGTGAATGATGCAAACTCCAGTGTTGTAGACACCATGTGCTAAAGTAGAGTTGTGTACTTTTGTATTGGAACTCAAAAAGGTGTGCAAACTTCTAAGTGTCTCACAAAATAAAATAATAAAATCATGTGTTAACATAGGTAAACTTAAGTAAGTGTAAATAGTAAATATGTATTTACATCAACACCCCCCTTAAGTACAACTTAGGGGAATGCCCTTAAGCTTACAAAAACTAGGAGGAAATATAAGATGGGTCCCAGCTATTAGGCCATGTTAGGTACCCATGTACATAATGAAATGAAATCTCTCATAAAGTGGAGAAAGAGGGAAAACCTTATGGGAAAAACCTTCCCCCAAAAAGAGAGATGAATAGGAATGCAAGAATGGATGGAGTAATCAAGATCCTCCCATTACAACATACATCCAATATATACAAAGGTGAAGAAGGAGAAGAACAAGAACCTCATAAGAGGTAAAAGGCCCCCCCATAAGAATGAAGAGGAAGAGAGACAAGGTAGTTCCCACCCAAAAGAAGAATTTTTGTTAGTGAAAGCGGCTCCAAGGAAGAAGCTAGTACAAGAGTGCAGAATCACATTCCTCCCCTTTGGAAGAACCAAAGGAAAAGGTATAATCCTAAAGATGTATCGTGGTCCTAAGAATTGGTCAAGTATCCTTGTGCTAATGCTAATGTTCACCCCTTCCAAATGTGCTAAAAAGAATGAATACAGATCTGGCAAGGATGTCTATTGAACCTGTTCCAATGAACCATTTGTCTCCTCAACTAATAAAGAGACCTCTAAAAACTATTGTTCATAAGGATCCACAATAATGCCAAACTTAGAATATTGATCATGTAGAGAATGGATGTGAGGGTCAGAGTGAGCTCTCAAAACAATTTTAGAAGGATCACCTTCATCAAAGAGAAGATGTAATTCCTCAAGTCTATCCTCCAAGTTTGCAATGTGTGACTCCAAAACAAACCTCCAATGTCTTCCATGTAGTCATCAATTGAAGTTGGAGCTAGAAAACAACATGTACCCTATTGTGTTTGAATTTTCACTATGGCAATATAAGCATCTAGATTGGACTGATGATGTGACATCTCACTGGAACTGTCGATAGAACCCCATATGTCTAAATCTATTTAAGCACTATTGTTGGTGTTACTATTAGTTTCTACTATGTATGAGGTGTGGAGAGGATTAGAGGATAAGCTAGGTGGACTTTCCTCAAATTGAACATCCTTCTCCACAAAAATCTCATGAGTCTCTAGATCCATAAGTCTATAACCTTTCACATTGTCTTCATACCCTATAAAAGTATAAGGTCTAGGTGTTGGTGCCTTGTATCCTATAGAAGATAGGTTTGCCCATGCTAGACAACCAAAGACTCTAAAGTGACTCACAACTAGTTTTCGATTACACCATGCCTCAAAAGGAGTTTTACCATCTAAGATATTATGAGGAGACCTATTAAGTATGTGAGTAGCACTGCTAATGGCTTTAAATTCAAGTGTAGGAATGAGATACTTAGCCTTTATCATGAAAATTGCCATGGTCTTGAGAGTCCTTATTCTCATAGCTACAACATCTATCTTGTGTGGACTGAATGCTAGTGGATTCTAAAGATCAATTCCCTCAAGTTTGCAAAAGTCTTTAATTCTTCTGTCCACATATCTATTCTCATTGTCCACCTATAGAACCTTGATAGCTTTCCTAGATTTGTGTTCAACATGAGTCTTAAAGGGTTGTATCTTATGAACCACTTCACTCTTATGATGAAGGAAGTAGACCCAAGTGAATCTTGAAAAGTCATCAACAAAAGTAAGGATGTAATAGTCTTGGCTGACTAAAGTCACTGCAAAAGGTCCTATTAAAACCATGTGAACCAAATAAAGAACAATTTGAACTCATGAAGACTTCATCTTATCATACTTCTACTTGAGATGCATATCCACTGAACATGATGAGCACTCACCCTTACAAAAGTTGATGTGAGGTAGACCTTTGACCATGTGTTTTGAGCAAAGCTGCCAAAGAGAGTGGAAGGAAAGATGACAAAACTAATCATGCCATAGGTTGACATGTGAAGTAGAGTGAGTCAAAAAGGCTTGAGAAGGAGACTTAGGCCCAAAGTGGGAGAAGGAATAAATCCTCTTCTCATCACTGAGTTTTCCCACTGCAACCAATGAATCATCTTTAAGACTACACACCATCACTAAATCTAGAAGGAACTCAACTTTATGACCATATCCAAGGTGAGTGATTTGGTAAACTGATAGGAGATTGGCGATAAGGTTTGTAATGTATAGAACATCTTTGAATTCCCAATTTTCCATTTCCACATTTTCTTTTCCTTTAACTTCCATTTTAGTATCATCTCCCATGAAGATGTGTAGTACTTTTGACTACTTCAATAAAGAAAAGTCTTCCTTTGAAGAACCCATATGATAGGAGGCACCAAACAAGTATCCATTCTAAAGAACTTGTGTTTTCCATAAGTGCTTCCCCTTTACCCTTTGAAGAGGTTGAAGTTGAATCCTTAGAATTACTTGGCACTTGAATCTTGTTCTTCCTGAGTAGGTTTTCCAACTCATCGATTCTTTTGGTCTTGCAATGATGCTCATAATTATTTGGCTTTTTGTAGTATGCCCAAAAAAGTTTGTCCTTATTTTCATTACTTCCTTTCTTGGTAGAAGAAGAATTGCCTTGCTCTAAGGAGGATTGTTGTGTCTCAAATTTTGATTTCTAGTTCCACTACTTCTTCTTCTTGTTGCTCAAAATTTTCCCTCCTTGACTCGATTGGTGCTCATCACTAGCCACCAAGGCTTTGGTCTTTGATAACCTGAGAAGTTCTAAATCCATCAAGTGAGATTGTCCACCAATCAACATCTTTGTGAATGCATCAAATGTAGACTTCTGGTAAGCAGATCCCATGGTCAACTTGTGAGTATTAAAACTCAAAACAAACAAAGCATACTCTGAAGGCAACCTCTTCAAGATGTTATGAATCAATTTTTCATCCTTCATGGGATTTCCACAATCTTTAAGAAGTGTGCTATACTCATTGGTTTTTTTGATGTAATCTTGAATTATGTCAAAGTTCTTTGGATCCAAGAGAAGTAGATCATCCTCAATCAGAAATACCTTTTCTTCATCCACCTTACCATACAATGATTCAAGTTTGTCCTAGACTGATTTGGATTTGGTACAACTGGTAATGTGGAAGTAGAGATCTCTATGTACACAACTCCTAATAACAACTAAAGCCTGTTGGTCTTGTCTTTTCCATTCAATGAGTTCTTTAGTATTAGTAGGTTTGGTAATCATACCATCAACATAAAGACTATATCCTTTTTTGATTAATCTACTCCATACAATATCTTTCCATGTAGAATAATTGTGTGAAGATAGAGGCGAACATTTAAATGAACCCATGATGCAGAAAATTAAAAAATCATAAAAGAGAGACAAGAACATATTACACACCCCCCATTTTCACTCAATCAAAAGACCTCTCCAAAAAAGATGCTTTTGGCACTTTATAAGTAGTGCATGAACAATGGGCCACTTGTCAAATTGAACAAAGTGGACTTTCTAATTTTGATTTTACAACTACCTTATGATGCCCAAACAAAAATTCTAAAAAGTAATCAAAGCTTTATATAATGTAGAAAAAGCTATAGTAATGAAAGTGAGAATTTTTTCCATACAACCCTAGAATCCAACTATAGATCTAGAAAGTAGAAAAAAAATAACATAATTTCAAAAAAATGGAACCTAAAAAAGTGACTAGATGTGCCCATACAGAGCATTTGAAATTGAAAAATGTAGGATTATGTAGGTACAATCACAAAAAAATACAATTTATGCAAAATCCTTACACCAAAACTATAAAAAAACACCACCATTAGAAAGTTCAATAAATTCAACCAAATTTCAACTAAAATTGCACCTAAATTGGAGTTTGGATGACCAAGTTATGGGCTCACAAAGTCAGGTTGCCAAATTGATAAGAAATCTTTGGAGGGGTCTAGTAGGGAAACTGTATTCTTAAATTTGATGGTCAAATGACCATCATAGCAGTTATAAATGGCCTGGTTTTGATGGTTAGATGATCATCAAATTTAACCTAGTGAAATGTTAACATCAACAAAAAAAGGCCCCCATACTGACATGTTAGGCTGACTATGTGTTTGTACTATACGGCTAGGTGCAAATGGTGTAGTATTGTATCTAACATGTCCTACATGTCAATGATGTGGAAGAATCCACATGAGATGGTGATGTGTGCAAGCAATACATGTGGCTAGTGAGTGAGCAAGTATGACATGTTTGGTAGTGAGTCACTATTAATGACATGGCCAACGAGTTGGAAAAGTCTGACATAGGCACCACATGGGTACTGACTAGTTTTTTTAAGCTACACGCATGTCAACACATGGCAGGGAAGTGTCATGGACAATTATCATGGTAGCTCTAGATTAGTCCACATGGAGCAACATGTCCACTGGGTTTGGTTGTTGATGTAAGCTCACTTCTGTAGGTCGATTGAATATACTACCTAAAATATTTCTTTGATGCTACAAATTTCTTAAAATGATGCTAAAAAATGCCAACGCATGGGTGGGGAATTGTTTGATAAGTGTCAACACCTGTATATCCATTATGGGCCAAAATAAACTCTACAGGTCGTCGAGAATCATAGTATGCTAGAAAAAAAATAATAGTGGGTGAGATTCCTACATGTGCTATCAGGAAACCTTTTACTACTGGAGGAGATTGGATCATCCCCACGTGGTAGAATGTAAGTGGTCACCAGAAAGCAAATGCATGGGACTGGAAAATTGTTTAAACTATGCCGATTTATTTTGTAATATCCCACATTGGTAGTGGGTGTGCTACAAGTGTTTCTTAAATGAAAAAGGCCACAACACTTAAAACAAAAATCTTGAATGACCGGTGTAGGCAGTGGCCAGTCTGGTTGTTGGTTGCTAGACTGTGCAATATGACTACAAATTTTCAAGAATATTCACTATGATCACCATGATTAAAAAATATTCTCTCTGCCAAGGAAAAATCAAATATTCTATATAATAAAAGAATATTCCACTACTTATGGTTGAGATCTAATACCCCATTTCTACAAAAAAAACTTCTTTGTTAAGTGCCCAAAGGGCTTCAGAAAATAGAAAGTTGAAAAATGGAAAAAATTGCAGAGAATTAAAAATGCAAACCAAAAAAATTAATTCAAATAGATCTACAAATGACCATACCCAAACTAAAAATCAAGGCCTCCAGGTGTCGATTTGCAAAAAGATTTGCCTCACAATCAACTTTGGGCTAAGGTATCCAAATTAATAGTCAATCTTCACTAAATCAATGTTTCAAATGCAAGGGTGAGGTTAGATCTGGCTCTAAACACTCCCAATTTCTATAGTACTTCAGATTTGAGCTGAGGTGCTAAAGCAACAATGGTTTTGAATGGCTATGTGATGAGAAAATCTCCAAGCTTTGATACCATGTAAGAATTTTCCTTAGGGAAAAATTCACCTAGGAATTAAGAACTCAAACACAAGAACAATTGTAGACCAGAAAGAGAAAGTATGATTAGAATGATGATATATTCATTCAATATGCATTGTTGAGATTACACTAGGAGTGCCTGTATATAAAGGCCTTTGAGATACATGTAGAATGCCTTAGAATTAGCTACATGATAAGTCATACAACTAGGCACATGTCCACCAAATATAGGTTATCCTCCAGGTAAAAGCACAAACCTATGTCACCTTTTGTGATATCTTGTACCGTTTCGGCTGGAACACTTTCGGCCGTAATGGATCCAACCGTACACACATGGTGGTTTTGCATGCCTACGTGGTGTGTACCGTTTCAGCCGAAACCGGTTCGGCCGAAAGGGTTACGGCCAAAACCTCGAAATGGAATAAAACTCGGCGAAAACCTCTAGTGGCTATCATTGTTACTGTTGCGGTTCTTGAATGTTTGGAGAGTGGATTAAGGGTTTCGGCCGTAACTTGTTGGTGGTTTTTCCCTCCCTATTTTTTAATAGTTTTTAAACATATTTTTTGATTAGTAGATGTTAATCATACTTAAAATAGTTGTTTTTTACATATTTTGTGAGTGGAATGCTTTAAATTATTTATTTTTTAATATGTTTAAATTATTTTAATTATTTTAGATTATTTAAGAATGGTATTTAAATTAATTTGTTAGCAAAAATGTAGTTAAACATGAGATAAAAATGTAGAAAAACATTAATTAAAAGTGTAGAAAAATATTAGGAAAAACAATAGAGTAAAATATAGGAAAACATTAGTTAAAAGTGTAGAAAAACATTAGGTTAAAATATAAAAAAACATTAGGTTAAAATATAAAAAAATATTAGGTTAAAATATACAAAAACATTAGGTTAAAATATACAAAAATATAGCTTCTAACATAACCTTATATTAACTGCAATCATAACCCATACCACATTCTAACCATAACATAGGCCCTCTACTAACCGAATGAACCGCACTTAGATATTGATGATGTTCATTTTAACAACTAGTTATTGTTAGGTAATAATGATTCTTACATTACCAAATGACACATAACGACCTCATGATACATTTCTAAGTATTTTTATCCATATATATGTTAAGGGGACCTAGTGACTCCTACTAGGTCATTACGTCCGTTATAGGTTGTAATAGGTATTCATATGTTTACTAGCACATAATAGGTATTGTTAGGTAATAATGAGTCTTACATTACCAAACAACACATTACTTGATCACTTATGTCAACTGTGTTTTTCAATACCTTATCCATACATGTGTGTCTAAAGGGGACATAGGAGTCGTAATAGGTCATACTATTTTTTTATAGGTTAGATAGAAAATCTTAATATGTATTATTAGGATATAATAGGTCTTATTAGGTAATGATGATTCTTACATTACCATATGACACATAACAACCTCATGATACATTTTTAGGTATTTTTATCCATATATATGTTAAGGGGACCTAGGGACGCCTACTAGGTCATTATGTCTGTTATAGGTTGTAATAGGTACATTCATATGTTTAATAGCACATAATAGGTATTTTAAAGTAATAATAAGTCTTACATTATCAAACAACACATTACTTGATCACTTATGTCAACTGCATTTTTCAAAACCTTATCCATACATGTGTGTCTTAAGGGAACATAGGAGTCGTAATAGGTCATACTATTTTTTATAGGTTCTAATAAATCTTAATATGTATTATTAGGATATAATAGGTCTTATTAGGTAATGATGATTCTTACAATACCAAATGACACATAACGACCTCATGATACATTTTTAGGTATTTTTATCCATATATATGTTAAGGGAACCTAGGGACTCCTACTAGGTCATTACATCTGTTATAGGTTGTAATAGGTATTCATATGTTTACTAGCACATAATAGGTATTGTTAGGTAATAATGAGTCTTACATTACCAAACAACACATTACTTGATCACTTACGTCAACTACATTTTTCAATACGTTATCCATACATGTGTGTCTTAAGGGGACATAGGAGTCATAATAGATCATACTATTTTTTATAGGTTCTAATAAATCTTAATATGTATTATTAGGATATAATAGGTCTTATTAGGTAATGATGATTCTTACATTACCATATGACACATAAAGACCTCATGATACATTTTTAGGTATTTTTATCCATATATATGTTAAGGGGACCTAGGGACTCCTACTAGGTCATTACATCTATTATAGATTGTAATAGGTATTCAGATGTTTACTAGCACATAATAGGTATTGTCAGGTAATAATGAGTCTTACATTACCAAACAACACATTACTTGATCACTTATGTCAACTGCATTTTTCAATACGTTATCCATACATGTGTGTCTTAAGGGGACATAGGAGTCGTAATAGGACCTCATGATACATTTCTAGGTATTTTTATCCATATATATGTTAAGGGGACCTAGGGACTCCTACTAGGTCATTACGTCTATTATAGCTTGTAATAGGTATTCATATGTTTAAACTAGCACATAATAGACTGACCTTACTATCAACCTTAATAAAACTATATCCCATTTACTTTATTAACATTCTTAACTCTAATTCAAACTAGTAAATTAAGTCATGAGTTCTAAATTGTAAATTAACATTTGCTAACTAAACTCATTTACTTATCTAGTAAAAAAAAATTCTATCCCTATGTCCTAACTGTCATCTACACTCTGGGCCATAATCATCAAAGCATTTACATCAAAATTTAGATTTTAGTCAAGAATTATATTTTTTTATTGCATGTATGTACATGTGTGCACTTAGTTATCATTTAATCAAGAAATTTTATTTTATTTTTATTGCATATACATGTACATGTACGAATATTTATTTTTCACATTTGCATGAGCACGTTACAATGTACATTAGATATGGTCTCTAAGATAATTTTTTTTTAAATACATATTTATGTTACATGATTGTTCATTTAGCACCATACATTTAATGTTGTGTATTTATATGTACATGTGCTTCAAATTAAATTTAACTTTTAATTATTTTAATTTAAATAGACTTGTATGTTTATATTTGTATATATATTGCATGTGCATATCTCTAGATATTTATCACTCAAATTGTAGCTTCACATTCATATTCTCATATTTATTTTCATATATACACTATGGCATCTGGTTCTACAGATCGTGCTCCTGCATCCTTAGGGGATGCTAGTGTTCGTGGTGGGGTGAGAGTGCTGAGTCTGGTATAGCACGTAGAGTGGCCTCCACCCATGATAGACAACAGTTATTTAGAGATATAGTGGCAAGATTATCTCGTGCTATGCAGGTTTTGGATAGCTCGCTTTCCTCTTCTACCACCCTCCCTAATAGGGAGAAGGTTATAGTGATGCGAGAGGAGTTATTTTGTATGATTTAGACAGTTGAATCATACAACCCTTTTGATGATATGAGCATTGAGACATTTTATTCTTCTTTATCTCACAATGTCACTGGCACTGTGAAGTACATAGAGATTGATACTGAGGTTTCCACCGGCATGGTGAAAACCATGTTTCCATCTTATGCACATCGTGGCAGAGTTAGAGGCTACTCTGTGACCAAGTGTACTGATCCACTCATTGCACCATTGATGTATCCTCGTTGGTTGGCTACTCATCATAGATGGCCACAGAAGGATGAGTTCCCCCTATATTTCTGCAAACAATTATTTGCAGAATTTCATTTACACTATGATGTTGACTATACAGATTATCCACGACATGTTGGGCAGGGTCAGGGGAGACTTTCTGATAGATTTAGACCCATGGACACTCCTATGCCCGTTAACAAATGGGCAATGGTGGGTCCAAACCTTTTGGTTATGGCGAGAGGTCCACAGATGGCTACTACAGGTGAGAGTGTACCTGACGACACAATTAGGACACAGATTTTTTCGAGTATCACCATCGTCCCCACACAGTTACACGAGATTTCTTCTGATCGATGTAGTCGATATATGCTATAGTCTCAAGGTACCACTCCCACAACTACATCATCTATCACACTCGTTGATGATGATTATGGAGTTGCAGACATACCTTCTCCTGTAGACATTTCTGCAGTCTTAGAGGTGGATGCATTGCATCGTTCGGCATCATATTTAGAATTTGATCTTTTAGATGCATATCGAGCATTATCTACACTCTAATGGATTCCACTTCGTGACATGAGCTCTTAGATTAGACATATTTTGTCACATACAACAATCCCAGAGGACTCATAGAGGCAGGAGGACATTCATGCACCTTCTACTACTCCTACTGCTACACAGGCCCAGGCTACAGCACCAACCCCAACTACTCAGGACCCTACAACACCCCCCCCTACTCAGGATCTCAGTAGCACCATATAGCCTAGTCTATTTACTTCCATGCTTTCAGATCAGGGCTGCACTATTGACTTGGATGCTGATACTATTTTTTCATTACATGATTCAGATATTAGTCAGATCGGCAGAGCATTACATAATGCTACGGTAAATATCTCTAAATGTTTAGATTTATTTTTATTATAGTAAATAATATGTCTATATGTTTAAATTAATGTATATGTGTGTGTTTGTGTATGTGTTATAGGGTTTGACTGATAGTATGTTATGTTTTGCTGATCTACAGACAGTGTCGACAGATCCTACACGTCGTGAGTCCCAGGTATGTTACAATTTATATATATATATATATATATATATATTTGATTTATATGCATGTAGATCTTGATATAATTTGTCTGTACACATAATTAAATGGCTCACTTGTTATCATTTGACACAGGGTTCAGATGCAACTGATAGACCCTTTTGGGGACAAGGCCCAGGATCAGGAGGGGGGATGTAGCTGATTAGATCATATGTGGCCTTTTATTTTACTACATGCATGTTATGTCTAGATACATATTTATATGGACAGTTTGATGTTTTATATGTTATTTCCATATGCATACATTTTATATCCAGACACTTTGATGTCTTGTATGTTATTTCTAGATACGTGTTTATATCATGGACACTAAATGATGTTTTATATGTTATTTCGAGATACATGCTTATATGGAGATTTTGATTTTTTATATATGTTATTTCCAGACATTTGATCTACATGATCTATTTTTATACATTTAATATGGGTACATTATATTCTCCAGATATATGCACATGTATGTTATTGATCTTTTAATGTAGACGTCTATTTTATTGATCTTTTAATGTCTTCATCTTTTATGTAACTTATGTATGTGTTATGCACATGTTTCTATATGTTATTCATATTTTCAATATTCAAGTTTACATGTATATGTATAGTTATTCATCTTAATGCCTTAATCTAAGTGTAATTAACTATATAATTTTAATGGTCAATGTACATAACAATATAACATATATTTAATGAGATGTCTTAATTAACTATATTTAGTCTAATTATATTTAATGTAGATCATGTATTAACTATATTTAATCTAATTATATTTAATATCTTACTAATTAACTCTATTTAATGACTTAATTAGTTACTCTATTTAATGACATGTCTTAATTAACTATAATTAACTATATTTAACCTAATTAACTATAACTAACTATATTTAATCTAATTATATTTAATGTTTTAATAATTAACTCTATTTAATGACTTAATTAACTCTATTTAATGACATGCCTTAATTAACTATATTTAACCTTTAAATTAACTATATTTAATCTAATTATATTTAATGTCTTAATAATTAACTCTATTTAATAACTTAATTAACTATATTTAATGACATACATTCTTAATTAACTATAATTAACAACATTTAATTAATAAAATATAATGTACATGTAATTATATGTAACATAGTTCATATAACATATACATGTAATCTTAACATAACGATTATATACAAACATAAAGAATGTATCATATAAAAACATATAAAGATTATATGTACACATACAAATACATACAAATACTAAAAAGGTTGTCTTAAGGGGAGGTCCTAAGAGACCTGGTCTTAAATGAGATATCCATGTCGAATTTAAATAAAAATAACAATACATGTCTAATTTTGCATATGCAAGATAAATGATCCAATGTACAAAAATTTATATTAAAAAAATATCCTATCAATATTAAATATGAAAGTATAAGAGCTATACAGGCATAACTCAACTAGAGCTCCACAATAAGTACATAGGTAAACTAGAGCTCCACAAACAATGTATTGTTAGGATCCTCTCTACTTTTTATTATCTCTAGAAGTTTTTCATGTTCTTCAATAGGAAATTTTCACTTTTGATTTCCACGATCTCATTTTCTTTGTACTGCTTCAAATTGTAATTCGGTTGCTATAACATGGTTGCTATAGTGTAAAACCTTTTCTCCAAGCTTGTATTCAATAAATTCAATACCACTACCAATTACCCTTTTTTGTTGATAATATGTTCCTTCAATAACAACTAATCCAATTGGATATGACTATTCATCAGCATCTATAGTTCCTTCTAGCAACTTGTGTTTTGCTTTTGTGCATCTTAAAAGATAATAGTCCACATTTTCTACATTATCTGGTAAGGCTTGAACTGCAAAAATATCTCCTGCATGTATATAAAAAGAGAAATATAAATTAATTTAAAAAAATATATACATGTATATTAATTTATATATATGTATATATGCACACAAACCTGCCACAACGAAATCAGAAATGCGCTCATAATCAGCTGAATATATAGGATCATGAATGTCAATGTCAATGTCAACATCTTCAAAAGGAAGCTTTCTAACTATCTCCTTCAAATCCCATTGTGAAACATATCCATTCTCAATATTTTCACATGCACTCACTACATTGTCCTTAATGCAATCATCACAAAAACATGTTTTCTCTCTTACTTTAAGTACTGGAGGTTTATGGTTTCCTGTAGTCATCACTTGATGTAAACTTCTAATTCCAGGAATCATTTGACAATTGTAAGGATTAGATTGATCTATATCTGTTACAAATACAAAAACTAATCGTCACATTTCAAAATAAATATTTAATTAAAAACTCAACTTGATTTGAAAAAGACATTAAAAATAAATATAATTTAGTTCACCTTTCACCTCCCAAAAGTAATGCTTATTGTATTCAGTATCTCGAGTAGCAAAATGAACTTTGCACCATTCAACAATTTGATTTGCGCTCTCTATCCTATTCCCTGTATGTACATAAAATATGCATGTATATATAAAATTTAAAATATATTCTATTAGAGTATTAAACATGTATATTTTAAAAATGCATATATTTACCTGCAAGTTCATGTTGTCAAAGTGCACATTTTATACATGCTCCTGCTCCATCATGCTCCCCTTTTCCGTGTCCACTTTCAAAGGAATTCCATAAAAACTTAACATTGGTTCTAGCATGTTGCATTGCTAACCAATTAAATGCTTTTGTAGATTTGAATTGTCCTGTGAACATGAAATATGATAAGTATCTACAATTATCCAAGTACATATATTAAATAGAAATAGACATGTCCAAATAAATACAAGTTAAAATAAAGTTAAATAAATGTGTAATTATTTGGTGTATACTAACCTGCACATCCATCAGACCAAATCCAGTGCTCTGAAACATTTATTCCATGATTTTTGAGATCTTCAGAGAACATTGCAAAAAAATGAGCCACATAACTCCTGTCATGAACTTTATCATCGCTAATATAGAAATGAACCTCTTTGATGATGATCCGTTCATTTTCATCCAATATTTCTATCTGATCCACCTCAAATTGTGCATGTCTATAGGTCACTTGCATAAATATTGCAACTTGTTCAGAATGATAATATTGGCTTTGGAGCTCTGTATGAGGTGAAAATGTATAATTCTCAAAAAAATCTACAATTGAAAGTATACAACCAGGTGGAAAACAATTTTTGGAATCACAAAACTATTTAGCTTGCCATCGTGCACCATGACAATGTTGGATATGTGGATATATCAATGGACAAAAATTGGCCATGAACTCATCATAATGCAATTCACTCTCCTTCAATAAATTTTTTTTGGATTCATCCCCTCTATTATTTTGGTATGTCTCATATTCATATCTCATCCATGAAACTGGTGTGGATTCATTAATATTCTCAACTTGCATAATTTGAGAAAATTTGTGTAAATCTGCACAAACTTCACACTGATTTTTGATGCATTGCACTTTGAATTCATCTGAATCTTCTAATTTATCACATAATATGGACCTCACAAATTGTGTTATACTACTAGGGATGACCAAATTAGGATCAAGTATTGCCATAACTTTTTCAAATGATTGCAAGTGTAGACCAAATTCAACATGATTTCTAGAACAACAAGTTTCTCGCATCTTATTTATGTGTACAAAGGAAGGATGTAAAATCTCAAACATTCTTTGACATATTTTGAAATTTGAAAATTCTTGTTTGAATGCTTCAAAAAGTTCACTTTGAGTTATATCTATGAAATGTTTTGGATGTTCAATTTTGGCCCCTGTTTCTTGATCTTTAATTTGTATAGTATCATGCCTGTTGGAAGAAACACGAGAATGTGTGGTCCAAAATTAAATAACTTGTCTTTTTACTTCTTCAAAAATCTAGTCTTTTTGAGGAACTCTACAAATAGTCACCCAGTTATTCTCAATGTTATCATCTAGCATATTTCTCCTCTTGATGTATCTCTGGACAGTTCTTCTAGATATATGTAGTACATCAGAAATTGCATGTACCTATTTTCTATGTGTCAATTTTCTACTAGATATAGTAGTCATCAATGCACTACATGCATTACTCAAATCACATCCTCGAGTTGTGTTGTCAATTTTGTTATAAGCATTTTGCAAATTTTCAACTATTGTTTTATTAATATTATGAGCATGGCTTTTCCTATTATCAACACCCAAAAACTCTAAGACAGGTCTCTTATCTCTTCTCCTAAATAACTTGACAAATAATTGTGCCTGTCCAAATATACTTTTATCCTTGAAATATTCATCCCACATGTTCTGACAATGCTTTTTGATAGTCTTATCATTTATCATATGTTTAGATGGAATTTGGTTAAAAAGTAGTTCTTCATCCAAATCCATCAAATTTTTTATGCTTTCTAATTTGTCTCTATCAATAGAACTGCCAATTTCTTCCTCTTCATTACTTTCATTTTCTTCATGAATCTCATCATGTTTAGGAATTTCAATAGGTTGGTTTTGAGCATGTTTTGTATGGCCTTTCATTTTGTCATCTCTTTTTCTATCATATTTACTTGATCTTTTCCTTTTACTACCCATTGAATAATTCAACCTATAGAAAAATAAAATAAAATTAGATTTTACTAAATATCAACTAATGGTTCAATATATAATACATAAAAATAAAAATAATTAGAAGAGAAAAAAAGCACCTTCAAATTATTCGATCCTTTGCAATATTGATTAAATCTGCAAAATAGTTGTTGAAAATTGCTTCAAAATTAATTGTTTTTTGCAAATCTTCTTTCAATTTTCGCTGTCCCTGTATATTTAATTATTTAAAAAAGAAAAAACAATATTTTTTTATATCAAAAATTCACACTAATCGCTAGCGGTTTCTCAAGCCGACTAGGCATTTCGGCCGTAACAGTTCTGGCTGAAACGGTTACGGCCGAAACAGTTCCGACCGTAACTGTCTATGTGGTAGCCAAACAAACAAAAATAAGAACTTCTGTAAACATCTCACTTTGAAGGCCAATTTGACCTACTAAATTGAAGTATTTTTTAAAACTAAAAATATACTTTAGTAGTTCTCAGAGTCACAATTATGATTGTATAATTTTTTTAAAGTTTTGATTATGAATAATATGTTATAATTTAAAAATATTACAAGTAGGTATCTTAAGATTCAGGAAGATGTCTATTCAAAAATAAGAAAAAAATAGTAAATCATGTTAAATTTTTTTTTTTTTTAATGGTGCACTAGAGGAGAGAGTCTTCTTCAAGAATATGTAATTTTTTAAAAAAATATGGAGATTTGATGGAAAATGTTTGACGAGAGAAAAAAACTGTCTATTTCTGATAACTTTGATTTTGACCAGTTATAACTTCAAAAATATTAGCCGAATTTTAATTTTTAATTTTTAGTGCACCAGGTATACATGTTAACTCTAACATATTCCAAAAACAAACCAAAATATGAAGATTTGCATATATTTGTTTGACGGGAAAAAACTCTATATTTTTAGTATTTTTAAAAAATTAAAAAATACACTTTAAAAATTCAAAAATAAATAAAATTTTCACTCAATTTTTTAAAAAAAATTATAGACATAAACTTCATCCAATTTTACACATTTCATTAGTTTACATCATCTTCAAATTCTAAGCACAAATGCCACTTTTATTTTGTTAAAGTTGAAGACTTTAAATTCTGATATCACTTCTCCTTTATAAAAGGTGACACAGGTTTGTGCTTTTACCCCTCCATTAAGCACAAAAGTAAGTGTGATGATGAGAAGATAAGTCTACAAGGGTGTAACATGAAAATCAATATTGTAGACAACATGTGCTAAAATGGGAGTGCAAATAACTATGTTGTCTACATGACAACTTAGTGAATGATACAAAATCTAGTGTTGTAGACACCATGTGCTGAAATAGAGCTGCATCATTCTATGTTGTTAACATGACAACTGAAAAAGGTGCAGAGACTCCTAAGTGTCTCACAAAATAAAATAATAGTAAATAATAAAATAATGCATTAACCTAAGTAAATTTAAGTAAGTGTAAATAGTAAATACATATTTACACCAACAAATATAGATATGGATATTTTGTCCTTTCAATCTAGAACTGATTTGGATGTCTTCTTTGGTAGCCTAGTTCTAGTTCTCCTTTGAGAAATCAAGTAGAAATTGTGGAGCCACCCAATTCTTAAGTGACTTGTTCATTATTTTTTAGACTTGCATCCTTGATAGACTTTGGAACCCATTGTTGTCTCATCTATTTTTGGATGTTATTAGCCTTTTCCTTTTTTCATCTTCAATTCTACTAGTATTCATATAGTCCTTAGCAAGACAACCAAGTTCAATTCAAATGAAACATCGTTTAGTAGTCTCTCTTTTCTTCATATGATGCTTTACACAATTCATTCCAATGTGTCCAAATTCTCCACAGTAATTACATCTACACCAAGTGTTGTAGTCCCAACAAAATATAGCTTTCATAATTTTTTTATCTAGATTTAATGTCTCAATTTTGCATTCTAATGATTTGTGCCCTTGCTTCTTGCATTTCTGACATTTGCCTTCAAAACTTGGTTTCTCTTTGCATTCATTTTCTCTATGACCATGTTGATTACAATTGTAGTACTTTCCATTGAATTTTTCTTTACCATAGCTCCCAAAAAATTTTGAGGTATGACCTATCTCACCACAGTGATTGTAAGTAGGTCTTTGATTCCTTTGAGCTCCTTGCTTGGAAGATTCACCTTCTCTTGTAAATCCAATTCTTGCTTTTCCTTTTTGTCTATGATGATTTTTTTCATTCAATAGATTTATGTTTGCTTGGGATTTCATCATTCTTTCATTGGTTTTCCTTTCAAAATTTTGACCATTCTGTAATCTTTCATTCTTTGATCTTAGGTTCATGATTTCTTCTTTTGCATTAGTGAGCTGATCAATGAAGTCTTCTTGCTAAAGGGATAGGTGTTGGATTTCATTATTCTTTCCTTCTATCTCTTCTCTTATCTTATTTTTCTCTTCCATGACTTCAAATAGCCTTACTCATTGAATTTATTTCTCTCTTCTTAGTTTTCGTACTTCTTGTTATAGTGAACCATTCTTTTCTACGAGTTCCTTGATTGCTTCATTGGCCTCATATAGATTGCTTAAATGAAGGTCTTCAACTCTTTCTTCAATGTAGAGATGATCATTAATCTGAATTACAAGATCTTTTCATCTTTTTAGGGAGAGAGTTGCTCCTTTTCTTTTTTGAGTTTGGCAATAGCCGTTTCCAAATCTAGCTTCTCATTGTCAATAGCCTTGTCAAGTCTAAATATCTCCATGGTCTTTGATCTTTGCTCAAATTGTTAAACTTTCTCCTAAGAACCAAAATGCTCAAATACCAATTTTTGGAAATATTCTTAAAGGCTAAGTTACTAAGAGGGGAGGGGTGAATCAATCACTTCTAAAACGTAAAACTTTAATTAACACTTAATCCAACTATCCAATTAGCTTTTTATCCTTCACATATAATCTGATCTAATTACATGTATAAGAAACTAAAAACATGAAAGCATACATAACACTTTGACACATAGACTTGATGACCGAGAAAATTCCCAAATAAAAAGTTAAATTGGGGTGGGGATCATACCCATAAGCTTTAGCAATATAGTATAAAGTTGGCCTATGAAGACTTACATTGATCACTTATTATGATCTTCCATGTTAGGAGTAATTAGGACTACTAGTTCCACCTTGTTAAAGGATTTACAAAGATACAATGAAGTATGCACTCGATAAAGAGTTTTGCATAAGATGTTAGGTCTACCTTGTTAAAGGATTTGACTAATCCATCTATTAGGATGAAGTAGTAGTTGATCTCTAATCTACAACTTGGTTTGCTGAATGATATTCCTTTAAGTGTAAAAATCACCTTATTGTGATAGATGAATCCTTTTGGTTCCTTATGCTATTGTAGCCTTTGTAATTCACACTTCTACTCATCTATGATGACTACATTACATATCCATGATTATTTTGATGTGATACAATACATTACATATATAGCAATCCAATTATACAATTACAAATTCAACCATAATATAAGTTTACACAAAATATTACAATGTCAACCAAAGTGTAGAAACTCATGCTCTAAAGACTGACTCGATGAGGTTTTGATACTTGGCATCCACTATCACTACTCAACATCATCATGCACTCTATAGACATATAAGCTCAATCCATGTTGATCACTTCCATGTAATCTTGAACTTGATTTGCACTAGTGGCTTAGTGAGTATTGTGAAATTTGTCATATAAACTAAGTCTCTTGGTTCACATTGCATAACTCAATAAACACTATCACCTTGAGCTTGGTATAAACTGAGTCTCTTGGTTAACACTAAGTAGCTCAAACAACACTTGACTCACATCACATCAATGATGAACTTGGTAACCACTACACAACTTGGTTTGCACATGTAAACTTGGCATACATTGAGATGCTCGGTTTACAATGTTGATCTTCACAATAGTTATATCTACTTGACATACACTAGATTTTGTCCAAAGGACTTGACAACAACTATAGAACTCATCAACAACTGAAATACTTGGTTAACATTGTTAACATTGTTAACACTAGATACTTGGTTAACATTGTTAACAATAAATTACTTATTTGAGTAGTGAGCTCTTCCTATAGTTGAAATTGCATATTTGGGTAGTGGACTCTTCTTGCATACATTATACCACAACTCGTAATAGGGTTGGCACAACTTCTAATAGGGATTCAAAGTCTCCTAATAGGGACTCATTATACTAAATGTTGTAATAGAATTCTAATAAGGTCCATCCTCTAACAAAAAAAAATTATATTAGTACATCATCTTGTGGGTATCATTCCCATCGGGGTTTTCCCTCTTATCAAGGATTTCCCCAGTCAACATATCTAGTCTAATTATCTATGTGCATCTTTGTATGGTTGTTATTTACGCTGGTTGAATGGTTAAGTTTGTTTAAAGAAGATAAATGTTTTAATTTTCGGATAACTAATTCACCCTCCCCCTCTCAGTTATCTTGGTGGACTTTTATTGCTAACAATTAGTATCAAAGCATCTAGTCCTTGAAGAAAAAGTTTAACAGTTTTGGGAGATCCATGGTGAACATGTTTAGGAAAGATAGTCTGAAGATTGATGGAACAAACTATGATGGCTAGAAGGATAAGATGAAGACACATTTGTTATGTATGGATCTAACATATTGGATCCTAAAAAAATCAATAAAGACAATCATTGAAGAAAAGGATATGGAAGTTTTCACCAAGGCCAAAAAGGATCTTTTCATGTGTGACATGAGAGCTAGAGAAGAACTATTGACTACATTTCCTAAAATTGAGTACAATCAGGTAAAATCACTTGCTACTTCACATTTGATTTGGAAATCTTTAGAAAATAGTTTTGAAGGTGATGCATATTCTAAGAAGTAGAGGCTACAAAGTTTGATTTGTGTGTTTCAAGATGTTAAAATGGTGGAAGATGAATCTGTAATAACATGTATAGGTAGGATATCATAAATTACTACAGGTATTAAAGCTTAAGGAGGAACCAAAGAATATGATGAGGTTATATGGAAGATATTTAAGACTCTAATACCACCATTTAAGTTAGAAATTCAAATGTTATAGTTGTTGATATCATGTACCAAATATTTCACAAAGGAAACATTGCTTGGATGACTTGAAGTAGTTGAGAACAAACTAAGACAGTATGGAGAATTGCCCAGAATAGAGACAACTTTTAGTGCCTTAAATATTTGACCTAACCTATCAAGGAGCACAATGCTAGGGGATATTTTGCTAGTAGTAGAAGATTTGAGGAAGACAAAAAGATTGACAAAGTAGTAGCCCTTCTAGTAAGAAGAGAAAAAAAAGTTAAGAAAATATTTAAATTTTGGACTTGTAATGAATATGTCATTATGAATATAAGTGTCCTAAGAGAGAGAAAAATAATAAGGAAAATCATAAGCCTAGAAAAGATAGAGATTGTTTGTATGCAAATGAAGATAATGATTCTAATGAACAAGCATTAAGTGCTAGTGATGATGAAATTGGATTTGTGGCAATTAAAGAAGAAAGTCTAGAAAAGGTAGCTTTGGTATCATAGGTTGAGAAGAAATCTAATTGGATGATTGATAGTGATTATTCAAATCATATAACTGGTGATATGAACAAGTTTGTTGACTTCAAAAGTCAGGATGGAGGAATTATCAGAGTTGGAAACAATGTAGCATGCCAAGTAAAAGGTATTGGATCTATAAGTCTTGATGGTAAAACTAATACTAAGGATGTATACTTTGTTGATAGTTTAAAGCACAATCTTTTGAGTGTTGGACAACTAGTAGACAAAGGGTATCAGTTGTAGTTCATAGAAAAGACATGTATGATCAAAGACAAATATGAAAAGGTAATTGGAATAGGAACTAGATCTAGAGGTAATATATTTTAGTTGAATCCTACTAAAATGACATGTTTGGTTCTAAAGGTAGATGACAGTTGGTTATGGCATAAGAGATTATGTCATAGAAACTTTAATACTATTGTGAGGACTAGTAGAGTGTTTTTTTGTTAGAGATTTTCCAAAGATTGTAAAGCATACTAACACAATTTGCAAGGAGTGTGTTCTGGAAAAACATAATAGAACTTCTTTTCCCTACAAGAAGTTTACTACAACAATAAAGTTGGAAATTGTACACACAGATCTCAGTGATCCTACAAAGACTAGAGGATTCTATTGTGAAAGGTATTTTATGATTCTAGTTGATGATTTTTCTAGAATGATGTGGGTTGCATTTTTTAAATAGAAATTTGAGGCATTTGACAAGTTCAAGATATTTAAGAATAGATTTGAGAATGAATATGGTGTAAAGATTAAATCTTTAAGATCAAATAAAGGAGAAGAATTTACTTTAAATTAGTTTAACATGTTTTGCTAAGAAAATGGAATTAGAAGATAGCTATCAGCTCCAAGAATCCCTAAATAGAATGACATTGCAGAGAGAAGGAATAAGTCTACCAGAGAAGTTGCAAGAGCTATGTTAGCAGAGAATGATGTATCCAAGACATTTTGGAGAGAAGCTATGAATACAATAGTCTACACCATGAACAGAGTGTAAGTCGGGAAGGACATAAACAAGACACCTTATGAATTATGGTTTGGTCACTCACCTACAAATGAATTAGATCCAAGGTAGGAACAAAGGTTGGAACCTTTAGTAGATCCAAGAGTTGAGATAACAACTCCTACTTTAGGAAAGAACATGATAAAGAATCACCCATCTAAACAAATCATTGGAAGCAGTGACAAAGGTGTGATGAGAAGAAGCATGGTTAATAAAGAACTATGCTTGATATCTCAGGTTAAGCACAAGAATGTTGATGAAGCATGTAAATATGACTATTAGAAGCAAGCTATGAAAGAGGAATTAGATCAAATAGAAAAGAATGAGACATGGGAATTGGTCACCAAACCAGTAGACAAGAATGTGATAGGAACTAAATGGGTATTCATGAACAATATGAATGAACAAGGAGAAGTTGTAAGAAACAATGCGAGATTGGTATGTAAATGTTACTCACAATAAGAAGGAATGACTATGAAGAGATTTATGCTCCAGTGACTAGAATAGAAGTAGTAAGACTATTCTTAGCTTATGTAGCACAAAAGAAATTCAAAGTGTATAAGATGGATGTCAAGTCATCATCTCTGAATGGAGAACTTGAAGAAGAGGTATACATTGAGCAGCCTAAATGATTTCCTTTGATAGATCACAAGGAAATAGTATGGAGATTAAGGAAAGCATTGTATGGATTGAAGCAAGCACCCAGAACCCAGTATGCAAGGTTAGAAAAGCATTTAACAAAGCTTGGATATAGCAAAGGTATGGCAGATAGTAGTTTGTATTGGAAAGAAACTAATGATGGTTTGATGATTTGGAGAATATTTGTTGATGACATTAAATTTGGATGAAATGATGAAGAAGGTAAGATGTTTATAGAAGAGATGAAGCAAAAATTTGAAATGAGTATGATAGGAGACATGAAATAATTCCTAGGATTGTAGATTGTATAGAATTAATAATGAATCATTATTTCCTAGACTAATTTTTTGAAGGATTTACTAGAATGGTTTGGTTTGGAAACATGCAAACTGGTTGGAACACCTATGGTAACTAGAAAATTTATCTACAAAGGATGAGACATATACTATTGAGCAGAAGAAGTATAGATCTATGATTGGAGGATTGCAATATTTGACTCACACAAGGCTAGATATATCAAATGTAGTTGGAATTGTTGCAAGATTCTAGGTTGATCCTAGAGAAACACATTATACAATAGTGAAAAGGATATTTAGATATTTAAAGGGAACATCTAAATTTGGATTATGGTATGACAGATCTAATGATTTTACTCCATGTGCTTTTATTGATGTAGATTGGGTAGGCAGTATAGATGATAGAAAGAGCACTAGTGGAGGAGCTTTCTTTCTTGGAGGAAGATTAGTTTCTTTGTTAAGAAAGAAGAAAGATTGTACATCTCAAAGTATAGTAGAAGCAGAGTATGTTGGAGCAACAAATAATTGCAATCAAGTTATTTGGATGAAGTAGATGCTGAAGGATATAAGGATAGAAATCAGTGAACCTATTGTTATACATTGTGACAAAACAAGCATGGTAAATGTCTAAGAATCTACTATTGCATTTGAGGACTAAGAAAATTTATATTAAGTATCATATGTTGAGAGAAAAAGTTGTAGAAAAGGAAATCAAATTAGAGTATGTGAGCACTAAAGAGTAGATTATAGATATATTCACAAATTCTCTTCCCAAAGAGACTTTTGAGTATTTGCAAGGTACACTTGGGGTTATGCCCCTTCCTAGATCAGAGTAGAAAATGTAAGAGTTTATTAGTCTAGGTAACAAGGCACTATTGTTTTTCTAGACTAGATGATGGTGTTTCCTATATAGGAGAGTATCTATGATGGAAAGAGTCATCTAGGACTCTTGTTGATGTTGTTTTGAACAATGTCTTTTGACACTCGATTTGAGTAAGTATTAGTTGTTGTAGAGTTTGATGCAGAGATGTTGGTTGTAAAAATATTTGATGTTGATGTCAATGGGGCAGAAGTATTGTATGAAAAAAATTAAACTAAGGAAGAAGTTTGGAAATATAGAGAATAATAGTTTGGTACAAAGTACATTGAGATATAACAATGGGGGAGCATGATTGATGAAGAGGATTTGAAGATTGACAATCTTTTGTTGGTATTCTTGGAACTAGATGTTTTTCATCTATGTTTTCATTAATGCCAATGGAGGATATTTTTGGAAGATTGGTTGGAAGCATGAATATTGATGATATGTTACATTCGTGACTTATTTTTTCATTGATGTCAACATAGCATGTTTGATGTCTTCTATGGTATCTGACAGAACAACAACAAAAACATTAAGTTGGTACAAACAATTAGTTGAGCATGATAACCACTTGAGGTTATGGGAGATACTTTTGAGTATCTAGTGTATGTAATTAACATCAAGAGTAGAAAAGATAAATATAGAAGAATTTATGTAAGTTTTGGTGATGTCTATTCTAAGATAGAGTTTCTAGAGGCATGTTTTGGTAAAAAATTTATATCTCTTAGTAGAGTTGCTATCTTAAAGATCAAGATCGAGGGCATGAAGAAGACATGTTGAGGATGATGTGGATAATTTTTCTCATCATAATATTGCATGTATAGAAAGTTATTCAATTTGCAAGGTAGAAGTTTAAGGTTATTGCTAAGTGTAACATGTCCTTAATGTGGTCTTATAATAATTAATAGAGAAGTACTAAATGCCAACTCAGGGAATTGTTTTATGGACTTGATATAAATAAAGAATATTTTACTTTATCATGGTATTAAAAAAAAAGTGAAGATATGATTGAATTATTGATGATAAGCAACAGAGAGTGTAGAATGTGAAGTTGAGGAATGCGGTGCAGAAGTGAACAAAACTTCATTGTTGAGGTTTTCCTAAGTGATCTAAGGTTTGTGACCTAGTCTACAAGGTTTGATAGTGATTGGTCTAGTTGACAGGATAGGGGAAGGATAGAGAAAGGAAGAAGATATCAATGAATTACTTGTTTGAGTAGTGAGCTCTTCTTGTAGTTGAAATTGCATATTTGGGCATTGGGCTATTCTTGTATATATTATACAACAACTCCTAACAAGGTTGGGATCTCCTAACATGGATTGAAAGTCTCCTAATAGGGACTCATTGTACTAAATTTTGTAATAGACTCCTAATAGGGTCCATCCTCTAACAAGGAATATTTATATTAGTACATCATCTTGTAGGCATCATTCCTACCGAAGTTTTTCCTCTGATTAAGGGTTTCCCTAGTCAACATATCTAGTGTAATTTTTTATGTGCATCTTTGTATAGTTGTTATTTACTTTGGTTGAAATGTTAAGTTTTCTTAAAGAAGATAAATGTTTTAATTGTTGGATAACAAATTCACCCTACCCCCCTAGTTATCTTGGTGGATTATTGTTTCTATCATTTAACTCTATAGAATATAACATATTTTTTAAAGATAATGGAATTAAGAAATCATCATCTTCCCCCAAGATCCCTAAGAGGAATCAAATTGTGAAAATAATAAATAGATTAGTATCAAAGGTAGCAAGAGAAATGATGTTTGATAATGATCTATAAAAGGAATTTTGGAGAGAAACATTTAGTAGAATAGTGTGCACTATGACAAGAGTATAGATTAGAAAAGGTATGAACAAAACCCCTTATGATTGTGGTTTGGTCATTCACCTTCAATAAAGTATTTTAAAATATTTGGAAGCAAGTGTTACATAAAGAAAGATGATAATGTTGGTAATTTTTATCCAAGAAGTGATAAAGGTATGCTAATTGGTTATTAATTGAAAATCAAAGCTTAGAATTGTTTTAATCAAAGAACCAAGATAGTAGTTGAATGTGCAAACATAAAAGTTAATGAAAATTTTGGAAATAAGGAAAAAATGATTGATTACAATTCAGATGAAGAAGAAGATGATACAAGAATTTTTAGATAGAATATAAAAGTTTTCTTTATGACTGGCTAACAATGATATATATAATCATGTGCAAACTATTGAGAAAAGAGGAGAAAGATCTGAACCAAAAGAAGAAGTAAGAATTGAGTTCACAACTCCTACATCTAATAGGAATCTGACAAAGAATCACCCTCCAGAGTAGATAATTGGAAGCAAAGACAAAGGAGTGATGAAAAGGAAAAAATTTAATGAGGAAATATGTTTGATTTCTCAAGTTGAACCTAATAACTTACAGATGAATTACCTACATATGACCATTGTATTCAAAAAATGAAGGAAGAATTAAATCAAATTTTGAAGAATGACACATGGGAATTAGTTTCTAGACCTAAAGACAAGAATATTATTGGAACCAAATGGGAATTCAAAAACAAGATGAATGAACAAGGGGAATTTGTAAGAAACAAGGCTAGAATTGTATGCATAGGATATTGAAAGGAAGAAGGAAAGGATTATGAGAAGACATATTCCTTGTAGCCATAATGTAAGTAGTGAGAATGTTCTTGGTTTATGTAGAAAATAAGAAATTCAAAGTGTATCAGGTGGATGTCAAATCAATATTTTTGAATGCAAAACTTGAAGAAGTATACATTGAGTAGCCTAAAAGTTTTCCTCTAATAGAAGAGAAGGACATGGTATGTAGATTAAAGAAATATCTATATGGCAAGTTAGACAAGTATTTGGAAAAGATTGGATTTTCTAAAGGTATAGTAGATAATAACTTGTATTTGAAAGAAATTGAGAAAGGGTTTTTGATAATTGTAATATTTTTTGATGACATATTATTTGGAGGCAATGATGAAGCAAGTGATAAATTTTCAAATGAAATGAAGAATGAGTTTGAAAAGAGGATGATAGGAGAAATGAAGTTCTTCCTAGGTTTTGAAATTATGTAAAATAGTGATAGCATATTCATTTAACAAGAGAAGTATTTGAGGGACTTGTTAAAAATATTTGACTTGGAAAGTTGTAAGCCTATTGGTACACCAATATTAATTGGTCACAAGTTATCTAGTAAAGATGAGACACCTATAGTTGAGCACAAGAAGTATAGATTCATGATTGGAGGTTTGTAATATCTGGCTCACATTATACTAGATATAGAAAATGAAGATGGAATTGTAGCTAAAATTTCAACATGATCATAAATAGTATCAATATGTAGCAGTAAAGAGAATATACAAATATTTGAAGGGAACATCTGATTATGGAATCTGGTATGAAAGATTAAGTGAAATTCACTCTATGTGCTTATACTAATGTGGATTTGGTAGGTAGTATGGATGAGAGAAAGAGAACAAATTGTGAAGCATTCTTTCTTTGAGGAAGATTGGTTTCTTTGCTAAGAAAGAAACAATATTGTATTTTGTAGAGTACAAATGAGGCATATTATGTAGCAGTAGGAAATAATTGTAATCAAGTGACATGGATGAAGTGGGAGGTGAAGGACATTGGGATATAATTTCTAAAACCTATTATCATATTCTTTTATAACACATGTATAGTAATTATGTCTAAGAATCCAATATTAAATTATAAGACTAAGCATATATCTATTAAGTATCATGTTTTGAGAGAGAAGGTAATAGAAAAAGAGATCATATTGCAGTATGTGAGTTTTAAAGATTAGATTGTAGATATGTTTAATAAGACCTTACCAAAAGATAAATTTGGGTACTTAAGAGGTTTTCTTGGGGCTATACCCTCATCTACTCTAGAGTAGATAATGTAGAGATTACATCAATCCAGTTGTACAGAGCACTATTGTTTGGCTAGACTGAATGTTGATGCTTCCTATATGGGGGAGTATCTTAGATAAGAAAATTCATTGAGGACTCTTTGTAGTTGGTATCTCGTATTGAAAAATGTCTTTGGATACTTGCTCTGGTTGAAGACCTAAAGTAGTTGATTGACATAATGAGGCCTTTTTCATTGATGTCAATGGAGGAGAGAATGCATGAAAAATGTCTCCTAGGTATGAATGGGGGAGATATGTACATGAATTAAGGAGAGATAGTTATTAGGGAGCTTTAGAAATATTCATGTAAATAAGAAGAAGGAACATCTCTGTGAGGTGCAGCTAAGATGTGTTTAGTGTGAACAACTATTTTTTATCCTAAAGAAGATGTAGAACAAAGTAGTATTTGAGAGGATTTCAGATTTGATTGATGAAGAGGATTTGAAAAGATGAAAACATCAACAATAATGGTAGAGTAGTTGTTTGGTGTTCTTGGAACCTAGATTTTTTTCATCTATTTTACCATCAATGCCAAATGGGGAGATTAATGGTGATGGAATTCCTTTCAGGGAGTATCCTAAGAATTGGAGAGCATGTGGCATCATTGACATGTTGCATTCATGACATTGTCTATCATTGATGTCAGTATAGTAGTAACTCTACAAAGAGTGATAGAGTAGAAGACAAATATTGTGATCATATGGAGAAAGAGCTTATGATTTGGTAAAGTGTGGCTAATGACATGTTCCAAGCTATGGCCTCATGATGAGGTTAAATACACATATCGGACATACAAAAGTTATAAGTGATTTATAAAGAGAAGTACATAGATTAAGTAACTTTTAAATAGTTTCTGATGATTGCATTATATCTTCTAACTAAGATATAATCTAGAGATACATAGTGAGATAGTGATTAAAGATAGACTAATATTGATGTTAGCAAGTCCATAAGCCCTAGTATTGCACATGTGAGAAGTTGTATATTCTTTGAGCTGAGAGTGTTATTATAATTATGAAATAATTAATTATCTTATTGTAATTAAATAGGAAAGTCTCAAGGCCAACTAAGGGAATTTTTTTGAAGATATGGTACAAAGGAAATATTTTTTCCCTATTTATAATGTATTGTGTATGTGTAGCATTCAAGGAAGTGTGAATCAAAGCATTGTATTTCATGAATGTGAGTAAGTTATCTAAGGCACTATTGGATGTGAAGTTTGTGACCTAGTATCAAGATCAGAAGGAGTAGAAGTCTAGTTGATAGTATAGAGAAAGAAGAAGAAGAAGAAGTATAATTAAATTCTATTATTTTGTAAGGAATAATATAGAGATCATTTGGATTGTGGGTTCATTAGTTTTACCCATAAAGCTATTTGTATAGTGGGTCCATCTACCTCCTACACTTCCTTATAAGATCATCACAACTCCTAATAGGGTTGGAATCTCCTAATAGTGATTCAAATTCTCCTAATAAGGATTGATATGTACTAAAAAAAATTATACTCCTAAGAGGGGCCATCCCCTAAGAAGGAATATTTATATTAGTACATCAACTTGTGGGTATCATCCCCACTAGTGCTTTCACTCTAATCAATAGTTTTTCTAGTTAATGTATTTGGTGTTATTATGAATGAGTAGCTTATTATGGTTTATGATTGTATTTCTCATAAGGTTAAGGTTTAATAAGGTTGTTTTTTGTGATAATAGTTGGATAATTGATTCACACTCCCCTCTTCCCTCCCCCCCCCCCACCTTAGTTATATTGGGTAACTATATATTCTAAAAGTAAAATAGTCTATAGTTGCTGAGATCCACTTAAGATCTGAGATGGGATGTGGATTGATTACTCCAATTAAATTGAAACCCCACTGTACGAATGGTTAATCAACTTGAATAGGGTGAAGGAGGAGGGAAACTAGTCGTTACTTACCTAAGAAGAAAGAACACTTCCTCACCCACTTTTGGGAATCATTGAATAGAGTTGGCCAATAATAACTGGCCCAATTTATCTTCATGGAAGTTGTCCTACTAGAGAAATGACCACCATTAGGGACATCAAAGAATCCTTTCAGCATTTTTCTAGTTTGATGAGGACTAATACATCTCAATAGAACTCCATTACAATATCTCCTTAATAAAATCCTATACGCTAGACTGCAACCTAGAATGTCCTCTTTTAGATCTATCTAATCATTTTGGTTACCCTTCTAACAATTATCATATAATGCATCCAATTGTTTTGATTGTTGATATCTATTGGTTTCTCATCTTCTAGCACCGGGGTAAACACTTGACTAGAATCATAAGATGAATTTATTTATTTAGATAGTACCCTACCTCTCACAAGCTTTGCCATCCTAATTTCAATATCATATCCCATGACCTTGGTGACCCATCCTAACTTCTTCTAATTGATTTCTTTGTTCAATAGGAACTTCATCACACTTGTATGTGGAACTAGGAGCTAAACCTTGTTTTGTGATAGTAGGTGTCTTAATTTCTTTAAAGCTCTTATAAAAATAAGAACTTTATTCAAAAAATAATTATACTTGTCCTCATAATCCTTTAGCCCTTCATTAAGAAAGCTATAGGTTGTTTGACATTTTGATCATTTAACTATGTCAAGACAATTAATATACTTAACTCACCTCCAAGGGTGTAGAGGATAAAACCTTTGTCAAAATTTTCATTGACAAGAGTAGTAGTTGATGCTATTGCTTCTTTGATTTATTTAAAACTAGCATTGTTGTGAGAGGTTTAACCATAATGGAAAGGTTAGCAATGAATCTTCTCACAAATTTTATCTTGCCAAGGAAACTTTGCAAACCCTTCTTATGGTTAGGTAGTGGAATAGAAAGAATTGTCTTTGTCCTCTCTCTATCAATGGCTCAGCTACCCCTTCACACAATATGTCCTAGAACCTTTACCTAACTAATGGAAAAAATACACACTCTTCAATTTAGTGACACACCATATTCTCTACACTTGATGAACACTTGCCCTAGATGACCAAAGTGGTTAGCCACATTCTTTGAGTAGACTATTATGTGATCAAGGTAGACTAGCATATAATTATTTTAAGCATACTCTAGAAATCCATTTCGATTATAGTTTGAAATCTAGAACCCACATTGCTTAGTTTGAAAGGAATTTTACCATAGGCATAAGTACTCCATTTAATAGTGAATTTTGTCTTATATCTATTAGATTCTTAGACTAACACTTGGTTGTAACCCCAAAAAATCTAAGAAGGAGAATCTTTTAGAGCCACTAAACTTGGACAAGAATTTCTCCATATAAAGGAGAGGATGGTGATCTCTAAGGGAAGCCTTATTGGGACCTCTAAAATATACACATAGTCTAATCTCCCTGTTCTTCTTCCTAATAGGAACAAGGTTGCCTACCCAAGAGGATTATTTAATAGGAAAGATGATATTGGCCTCTATAAGCTTGGATATCTCTTTTCTCATTAAAGGGTCAATCTTGGGATTAACTGGTCTCTATTTTTCCTAATAGGCTTTGCATTAGCATTCAAATCTATCATGTGATGAAATAAGCTAGGGCCAAATCCTTTTAAATCTTCATATGTCCAAGAAAACACATTATGGAATTCTTGACATAGTTTAATGAAATTTTCTTGTTCAATTCTAGAGCATTCCTTTCTTAAGTTGAGAGTCCTCCCTTGAGTAATGGTAATAGGTATATTGTCTTTTTTTCTTGCAGTTAGGTTTAGACCTCTTCCTTTTTTTTGATAATCAAAATTGGTGATGCCCTCTAAGGTGATTAGACCCTTAGGAAGCTTGTTGGAACTGAGGTCCATGATTTGATCTCCATATTGACTTTACAATTTGAACTAATTTCTATTAGAGAATTCTACTTCACCTTGCAGAAAGTTTACAATTTGTACATTAGAGTCAAATAGCTACTAATTAGTGTGATTGTCTAGAATCACAAGCCTCAAAATAAGTCTGTTGCATTTCTCTCCTTTGTCTTCAGCATGCTTTGGACTATTATAGTGAAAAACTATTATTGCAAGTCTATCAACGTGTTTTTTATGCCTTCTAGGGATAATTTAGATGTTAAATGATTGGAAGCCTTTAGTAAAATTCCAAACTCTATGTCTATATGATTTGAGAGGATTATTATTTGTGAGGTTCTAGCTTCTTACTTGATTAACAACCATCTCACTATCTCCAAACACCTTCAAGGATTTAATCCCTCTTGTTTGTTCAAGTTGGAGACCTTGAATCAATGCTTCACATTCTTCTACATTTTTGGTGCAACTAAACTGAATCCTATGAGAGAAATGGTATCTTTCCAAATTAGGGAAGACAAGAATCACACTAAAATATGAGTTATTCTTGTTTCTTGAGCCATCAAAAAACATTCTCTATAACCCATTGATGTCTTCTTACATTTCATGAGATTAGGAATATGAGCATTCTTTTCCAATATATGATAGTTACAAAAACCTATTTCTCTAGCTTCTTGTACTATATCAAATTGAAAAGATAATGGCCCATTCATCTAAAAGATAATTAGGCACCTTTGTTAGGTAAGTGGAAAGTTCTTGTGTTATGCCCTCATCATCTATCTCATGGATTGAAAAATTCATGTTTATAGGGATAAGTGTGTAGGTCTCCATGTGGTTAAGGGCTAAATTTTCTACTCTTGTAGAGCCCTTTTTCCCATATCTTGTACTAAATAACATATAGGACTAGTATGATGCAATATAACCACCTATCTATGTAATGAAGTCTCTTGAAAAATAAATGAAAAAATGTAAGGGGAGCTCAAGTATTGATATATCTTGAGTGATAGTACAACCAAGGCATGAATACAACTCCATTTCTATATTTTTTAGTATTCCTACTATAGTAATAGAGCTACCATCTAACTATAGAGATCCTCTATCCATTGGTTCATATTTAATACCAAGGAGGTCAGTTATACATTTAGGCATCACTCAACTACTAGCTCTAGAATCTATCATGCAATTATGAACTAGTTTCTCTCCTATAATAAAAGAGACATAAAAGGGAGGAAACTTGTATTTCTTTCTTGTTTCCACTTCTCTTTTAAATTGCACAAAACTTGCTATATCAAGCAAATAATTTTATTGTCTTAGCATCCTTCTAAGCTTTAGATCTTTTTGTAGTATCATTGAATTTGGTGGCATAGTGAGAACATCTCACATAGGATCATTAGTACTAGTCCTCTTCATCTAATTTACTATGTTGAGAGGATTTGACAATTACTTTGATTGGAGCCTTGGGTTCCACAAGAACTGATGACTGAAATGAAGCAACATGATGTTCATAAGACTTATTGTTCCATAGATTTTTATTTTTTGGGGGAGTAACATCTGGTTGTGTACTTGTAATTGAAATATGAGGGGCAATAATTAAAGTGGAAGCCTGATTTGATGGAGGAGGTGTAGCATCTTCCACAACTCTTCTTTTCAATCTAGTATTATGAGTTATGCCATAATGGTTATCATTCTTGACATGAAAATGCTCCTTTGGTTGATTATTCATGAAAGAATATTCCTTTATTATTGGTTGAGGTTGAGAACCATTAGTACATTGATTGACACCATATTGTTGTGTTGCTACTTGTCCTTTCATGGTTAGTACTTTAGATGATTCTAGCCTATAGCAAATGAAGTGCTCCTATAGATAACTGAAAGAAGGATAAAATATTTCTCTTGAGGAAAGTTTTTTTGAGGAAATAATTTCCTTAATAGATTTGTGTTTTCATTTGCAACTCAAGTACTACCCATAGCTCTATTTTGCATCCATGGGGCTTGACCCTGATTTGGTGGTCTATTAGATGTTGGGTTTTGGTAACAAGGTTGGAAAGGCCTATTGTTTTGAGCTTGTTTCCTCTCCATGGTCACCAAATTATTATTCATCTTCTAGACCACTAATTAATGGTCTTGAAACTTTCTATCCATATCAATGCTCTAATCCTTTATCATGTCAACATTTTGCATTAAACCTTGCATCATGTTCTTCAACTTTACTAACACATTAGAAGATGTAGACGCTATTCGAGTTATGGAAATAGGTTGACTTTTATATGTGGTAGGAGTAGGGGATACTAAAGGTTGATGAGTAGGTAGATAAGGGAATTGAGGCATTGGAGGTCTTAGGACTAACTTCCCTCCTTAAATCAAAGTATTGTCTACTCTAATGGAAATCTCATATGTAGCTGGTAAGGTATCCCGTCCCATGGTTTTTAGAGTAGTAGAAATATCACTATTTAAATCTCTTAGGTAATATAAGAATTTAATACGAGGGGAAGGTTTTACTACAAAAGGAATTATATTCCATGTATTTTGCAATCTCTAACTGAAGCCTATCATAAACTCATGAGGTGCTCTGTGAATTATAATTAGTTGTTCAAAAAGTGATAGATGACCACTTATTTCCTCAAAATGTTTGCAAAATCCATCTCCTAGCCCATCCCAATAATTGGTAGAGTTGTGTGGTAGTCCTCTATAATATTGAAAGGATTGAGACTTTAATGATGAAGTTAAAAGTCCAACAACAACATTGTCCTCTATATTACCATATATATTACAAATATTGGATACTTCTTCAATATGCTCAATACGAGAATGGAAGTCTCACTAGTGAAGTTAGGGACACATTTTAATGTAGATATTGGTATGTCATGTCTCTAGGGTAATCTGAGAGGAATCACTCCATTGAAGGTAGAAAACACTTGATTTCTAGCCATGTGGAATAATGATCTATTCAACTAAGAGGATAGGACTCCAGGTTGTGGTCTACCAATAGGAGAAGTAGAAACCTTGAAAGTGCATGAGTTACTTAAATGCTAATAATTTTTGAAAGAGAGAGCCTGGATCTTCTTCTTCTGGTGGCTGAAAGAGAAAGTTTTGTAAACAAAAAACTACATATAGAAGATGCCCGTGTGTGCACCATGGGCATTGATTGCACAAACTATGGTCTAAGAACTAGAATTAGAGGTGGAGTTGCCAAGTGTTTGAATGAGAGCCTTTTGAGGGCTTGAAATGCTAAGAGTAACATTATATCCTTAGCATATTAATTAAAATCTTTGAATTGACTCCAATAACCATTAGATTTAAAAATGAACTTGAATAGAGTCTGATCAAGCATGCCAAAAACTCTTGTCACATAACCTTGCACCCTTTCTTGAAGTTTAACCTAAAGGAAACCTTGTGAAACATGGAAACAATATCCAAGATGTGGGACTTGAACTATGAGATTAAGTTTCTAGAGAAGGCCAACTTCCTTACTATCAGGGTACACTAAACTACTTATTTCAAGCAAAAGGGGAGAAGAATTTTCTGACCTAAAGCTAAAATGAAAGGAGGTGATGCACCAAATAGTTTTTTTAATTTTATCTCTGCCCAATATTGCACTACACGTCAATATGGATCCAATATAAACAACTCCCCAGCCCTAACAACCCCTCACAACTCATATACATATAAGAAACTAGATGAAATACTACAAGGAAAGAGCTTTACAAGATAACATTAACAAAAAGAAAACTAGCTACAACATATAAATTGAAGAAATAAGAACTACTAATTGAAGACAAGAAGGCATGCACAAAATTAATGGTGGAAGAAGGTAAACTTGAAGATTATATTTATGCAAGGCAAGGGAAATTACAACTCCAGAGCATAGAATGATACTGTCAAAGAATCAGAGAAAGAGACCAATCCTTGAAACTAATCACAAGCTACCTTTTAAAGAGTTGAGGCATAACTTAGATCTAACCATGAATTCAAAAACCTAACAAAATGGAGTTGATTTACAAAGGATAGCAATAATTGAGTATCAGTAGAAAGTCTGATCCTAGAGTGCCCCTATTGTTGCAAGTGACAAGAAGAGAAGAAATCAGTGCACCTAGCTACAAGAGATCAAACCACTGAAAATGTAATAATTTCATGCATTAAAGAGACATGGAAGGAATTAATGTTTCTGGCCTAGTTTTTAACATGGTAGAAATGTCTTTAATTTTTTTGTGAAAAATCCATGTATCCTATGTGTGATTAGGGTGTGTATTTATCTTGATTAAATCATGCCCTAGAAAATCCGTAATTATTTTTCTGTAATATTACTTTGTGCCCTACGTTCCTTTTGAAATTATTCAAATTGATCACACTTCTCAAACTAAGGTGGGAGATTTGAAAAATCCCTAATACATTTTGAATTTTTCTCATTGTAAGGTTTCTATATTCATACAATCTTTTTAGTAACTCATTTCTAACATAAGGTCATATTATGGTTAGGCTACTTCTTGTTTTTCCATGTTTCAAATTGTAGTTTGGTGAGTTATTCTTGCAACCATAGATCTTTTCCCTAATTAACAAATGTCTCTTTCTCATATAGTAAAAGTGTCCACTATTTAAGAAATGTAAAAATGGAATGGACTATCACATGTTCTTGTGGGTCCTCAAAGCATAGTATGAATCATTTTTTCCTTGACCATTGATCAAATAGAAAACTAATGGCTCTAGTGTTATTGCAAGTTGAAGATGTGAGTAATTTAAAAATTTTGACATTGTGACAAAGTGACAAGTTTCCTTGTGGTCCCTTTCTATGTTCAAATAGTATAAAAATGATCATCTTTAGAGCCATGGATTCAGAAAGAGATCAATAATTATTGTATTTTTGCAAAATCAAAGTTCTCAATTTTTAGCCAAAGTGAGGATGTGACATGTTGACATGTCAAAACTTTCAAACTAGATTGAGTTCTGAGCCATAAAAGAATGTTGTCTACATAGTTTCCTGAGTTGCATATTTTAATAGACTGTAGTTGCAAACTATAAAAAATAAATTGATCTCTCAAAGTCATTAGATCTCAATTCAAATGATGGCTTTCATGTTCTCCCACTATAATTTTTTTTGACTTTAACCAAAACAAGAATGCAAGAAGCTACCACATATCCATGTGGGCCACACCTTGCATACAACCATTGGAAAATATCTTAAATGTATGTCCAAAAAAGATCGATAGATGTCACTTTCTCACAAGATGAACATGCATGCCTTTCAACTAAATTGAGAAAGTGACATGTTGACACATGTCTTAGTGGACTTAAGTATTAAAAGGAATGAAACAAAAACTAGGATATTTCATAAGTAGGATGTGAAAGGATTGAAGATGGTTGTATTCCCGCATAATGAAAGTGCTCAATTTTAGCCAAGGAGAGAGTACAAGGTTTTGACAAGTGTCCAACTTACGAAAAAGTAATGCAATCATTAAGTTTAAAATAAGACCATCAGATCATGCCCAAATCAACAAAAATATTTTTAAAAAAAATTGTAACATGCACAATTTTCTTGTCGAATCATTTATGGTGAATCAAAGTGAATTCATGCAAAGAGAATCTGCATAAAACTTAAAATTAAATGCATAATTAGTTACAAAGAAAAATAAAATTGAAGTGTAGAGAACTAGAGCTCAAAGTGTGATTCTCTTAAGAAGTGAATTATGGAAAAAAAAGTTTTTAGCTAAAGAAAGAAATTTGTGGATAGTTGAAACTTTTGATTGTTTGAGAAATTGTGGCTTGAATTTTATTCGATTGTTAAGATACCTCCATAAAGGAATTTCTTTGGAAAGTTAGACTACAAATATAGTAATGTGCATGATTTTATAGAGCAATTTCCCTTTACCACTAATGAAGTAGCTAAGGGAAAAGAGATGGTTTGCAAAAGACTTAGATTGTTGGTTAATGGGGGTTTTAATGATAAAGAAAATTGGTTGAAAGATGTTGAGACATCTACTAGTGGTTTGAAGTTATTTAGAAAATGGTCCTTGAAAAGGAAAAATGGTACTCCTTTAAGAAATGTATGGCAATTTGATATGGGGAATGTGATTGTTCCTAGTATTTCCTTCGACAATAACTTGTTAACAATGATAGAAAGAGATATTATCATGTGCTAAGGTTTGTGAAGAATCATGTTAGAGATAACCTTTTTAGGATCACACCTGAGACAAGTAGGGAAGTTTTCATGTTAAACCCTAACCATGCATTGCATGAGAAAATTGACCTAGACGATTTGTAGGAATTGTATGATGTCCAAAGGGCATACCTTCAAAGAAGGCCACTACAAGAAAATCTTGTAAGGATAGGGCATCTACTTCTAGTGAAAACTAATACCCCTGAGCCATTGTTAAGGAAATATTTTAACCCTATGGGATAGGAACTCTACTTCTCCCTCTATAGAATTTTTGGTATGGATGAGCAAGATCATATCTAGGGATCCCTAGTTTTCATTATTGCTTAAACATTACAATATGGTATGAGCTCTATCTTTGATTTTGTATCATATCTCATAGAAGAAATCCATAATGGATTAATTGGCATCAGTATGGCCAAGGTTCAAAAGCCTTTCAATGGGTATTCATTATTGATGTACATATGCTTGTTGAAATGGGTTTCTACTTTCACTAAGGATGTAAAGCTAGAGTTGGAAATGGATGGAGAGAAGTTACCAATTCAGATATGGAGTACTAACATAAAGTGGGAGGTTGTAGATGCTAGTTTTGTTTGGTTTGATAAATATTTTACCTCAAAGTTGAGAATTCTTTTAACTAGAGATAACCCCAAAATACTCCATCCCATACTAGAGTTTATTAGGCCTAAAGATCATGTGAAGGGTCTAAAAGTGAACAAAAAATTAGGGGATATCACTCCTTATTCTATATCTACCATTTTCAAAGTATGAGGTTTCTAGGGGAAACCTCATGTTCTTCCTTATCAATTGCCTCTGAAGGTTCTATAGAATTGAAGAATTCCTATGGCGGATAAGAGGACTAGAAGAAAAGGAGCTAGTGGGTAGGTCTAGAGGCACAATTTTCCCAAACTTTAGAGTCATCCACAATTTTGTGTTTTCGAAAGGGGTGTTGGTAATCAAAATTGTAGCCCCAATTTTGAGTACCATTGAGAAATCAAGCCTTTTAAATGCATGTGTACTTGGCTTTCCATTTGAGGGCTAAGAGGTGCTTAATGTTTCTAACACCTTGCATTTAGTGTATCTATGTGCTTCATGAAGTTAAATTGCCATTACGAGTCATTTCGTGAAGTCTCATTTTTAGCAATTGTCAAATCTACATTTTCACCTGTGTCAAACAATGATAGGAGGCCTTGTTTGAAATTGAATATCTCACACCCAATAATGTTTCATGACTCACCACTTTGGGAGTGTCGAGTGACCATACCAAAGAGCCTATGTTTTATATTTTGAGTCATTATGAATCTATTTGACTAGGTTTTGAATCCCTCAAAGTGGGTCTTTTAATGTTGTCATGCTGATGCAATTAGTTCTAAATTCTAGGAAGGCCTATTTGACTTGTTATAACCTTGACCTAGTTGACTAAAATGAGAAAATTCCCTTTGTGTTGCATTTTATAGGTCAAAGAATTTCTATGTTTCAAGTTTGAGTTTATGAAGAATGTGTTTGATCAATTTTCAAATGCGATTCCAAATGCAATTTCTAACTTTTTACTAATGTCAAGAAGTGCATATTTGTGAGGACACATGTTCGTGATGTAATATCTCAAAATATATGATAGGTGAGATTGAATGGATTATACAACTATGTTGTACTCTGAGAATACTTTAAGTGTGCCAATTTTCAAATCATTACAAATCCATCTGCACACATTTCCAGGTCAATTCCATTTGCAAAAATTGCTTTTCTGCATCTACAAAATTCCAAGTAGCCTACTTTGACCATTCACCATTTCTGTCCAATTATTTTTCATGAACCCAAATCGTAGATATATACTTCCATTGTGACAATGAACCAATGCCCCAGTTTCTGTGCCCCTAAGTGTCAATTTACCCAATTTTTTAAGCTAAATATGAAACAATTTTATGGGTTTTTGACTTTTTTCATGCAGGTGATTTTAAGTAAGAAACTTTGATAGTCAATATATTTTGATTGAGAATTCATCACGAGACAAGATTTGACAGGGTAAGAGTCTACAAAACAAAGAATCAGTGTGCCAGTTTTTAGAGCTTGGTCAGAGGTTTGGAATAGTTTTTAAAGCTGATCAAAGGACCTCTTGGGACAAAATTGACAAGTTGAAATAAAGTGGTAAAATGAGTTTTAATTGGAAGTTCAGTGCTGGTTTCTAATTTGGATCTGTATCAAATGTTTAGTTGGTTAATTTGCCAGTTTAGTTGGGCAAAAACAAAAACAAAAATTGGCCAGAACCATGTTGGGGCTTGACTGATTCCATCAGGTAGAATGAGTCAAAGCATGAGAATAATGAAGCTAAAGTGAATGCCAATGTCTACACCAAAGGGAAAATGTGATGGAGGGAGATAGTGTTACATCTAAATTAAAAAATAGACTGTGTGAACCTGGGCCAGATTCTCAACTTATGGCACAAAAGTTAATAAGCTTTACAAACAAAAGAAAATGGAGGTAGAGCATGTCATGAATGAAATGAAAACAAGAGACATGTTTCTGAATTCCAATATCATCTCAACAATGATAACTAGATATGTCAAGTTAAGGGAACTAGGTGATGCATTTATATTGTTCTATGAGATGGTGAAGCAAGGTATTAAACCAACTATTTCTATTTACAGTACTTTGATTGGTCAGTATTGTAGAGAAGGTAAAATTGGAGATGCTCTTAATATGTGCAATAAAATGATTGAAATTGGTCTTGCATCTGATATACCAACTTGTAATGCACTGATACTTGGATTTTGTAAACATGGGGAGATGAAGAAAACCAAGAAGATTCTTTGTCAAATGTGGAAAAATGGTTTGATTAAACATGAGAGAGGAAGAGAGGATTGATTTTGAAGGTGGAATTAGAGTTAAGGTGGGCAAGGGCTCTCATATTGAAATTTTTCTAGTCAAGTAATGGAGAAGCTAAGAACCATACTTTAGACTATGTTTTCCATGGTGGTATTTATAGAAAGGCCATCATGTTCTAGTAGAGCTACGCTAAAATGGAGAAAGTATTCAAGATTTATGATTACAAAGATGGAAAAATACCTCTAGTGTACCATGGACCATCCAAGGACATCTATTTCATACAAGGAAAGTTTATTGTCGAGCTTAAACTTGGTTACTCAATTCCCACATCAAATCCAGAGGAAGCTCATTCTTTTCCCTTCCTTTTAGTGGAGTAATGATGGTGTTGCTCCTTCCTTTGGTGTAGAAGAGGTAGGCTTCCTATAATTAGAAAATACCAATGGCTCAAGGATTTGGAACTAGAGAATATACTTCTATCTCTGCTAGGTTTGCTTCTCTTACATGGCAACAATTGAGAGAAAAAAGTAGCCTACAAGCAGGGAAATCCATGCAATGAGAAGGACAACCATGAGTTGTGCATAGAAAGATATAAATGAAAATGGAGCCACTCAAGTTATTTAATTACTAATATAAGTTAAACAATCGATCTTGCTAGATGTTGTATGTGGGAAATCAGCCTGCTAATTATTGGGAGGGTGTGTTGATGAAAAGAAGGAATTTGTTTTAGATAGGGATGCCCACATGAGTTGCAAAAGAAGACCACATAGAAGTGAAGCCACCATGGTGATACTAGCCAGGTATTTTTTAGCACTAAGAGGGAGTTTTTCTTTTAAAAGAAAAAAGGGCATTAAATTCAAGATGACATGCAAGCAAAGGAGCCACCGGTGCAAATTCTTGAGTGTACAATACAATTTTTTTTAGCAAAATGGATGGCAATGTTGGATGTATGAACTTGGAGCCAGATGATTTTATAGGGGGTAGCTTTCTCACCCAAGTTCACTTTCATATTCACAAAGATTACTTTCCATTAGCTAAAGACATTTTCAAGAAGGCAAGTGTTAAGAATGATGTAATTTCTCTAGAATTACATCTTGCCAATTGATTTGATTGAGATACAAGTGGAGTAATGGTCATTACTAAGTGGCATAGAATAGCATAGAAAATTGTGAAGGAATTTATTGATCGAAAAGTAAGAAAAACTTATCTTTCCCTTTGCATTGGATCTGCTCCAAAATGGAGTGAAGTCTACATTGAGTCTATTCATTAAAGATCAAGGTTTGGTGTGTGGCACATGTATTCTAGGAAAGATATTGGAAGGGCACTTCAAGAAGGTTGTGTTATTTAAGAAATGACCACTCGCCTAAGAGTCTTATATATAAATGGAAATCATAAATTGCAACATAACAATCATGAAGAGTCACAAAATTTTCTTGAAAAACTTGTTTCTAACTCAAGAGAATGCTAATTTATTACATCTAAAGCTGCTGAGTCGGTGAATAGTGTGAAAAATTTGGTTGTCGTAGAACCAGGTTCTAAGAATGGATAGAAGTCACATGTCAAAAGACAACTGAGTTGTTCTATTATCCCACATTTGCTATGAGATAGTCTTTCTCTATGTTTAAATACAAAGGCACTCATATGATAAGTGTCTTCAAGATATGAGCTTTTGGAAAGGCAATAGTTGCTTGGTGGGCCTAACCCAAATGACAATGATAGCTAGAGGCAACCGAGAAGAAATTTTGAATGCCCAAACAGTATGATGATGACATCAATAGGCCATCAAAAAAGTTGAAAATCTGGCAAGGCACATGGCACCACCAAAAAATGGTGAGGTTTTCTAGTAGTGACATAATGACCTGCTAAAAAAATCTAAAACTCGGTGAAGAAAGATGTGAGTCCTACCTATATGCAGATGACGAACCAAAATCTGACAAGTGACAGCCATTCAGTGACTTAGTGATGATGTTGGTGATGAGGAACCAACCAAAAGGTGTCATGTAGCATGGATTTTGAGGAAGTCTATGACATAGCAAGTAGATATCTCCAATGCACAAGATGGTGACACATGGCACATCCAAAGATGGTCACCATGTTGCCAAGGTGAAGATACATGACCATTAACATGGTGATATGGTGAACCAATAGAAAGTTGACACATGGCACTAACATAGAAGTGAGGTGGATGAGTCTGATGGTGACATATGGTGAAGGCTCTAGATGTGGTGTGATTCCTGAGGTATTGAGGTGGTAGTAGGTGACACATGTCACTCTATTGCTATGCCACTGATGGCATGGTAGAATACTGACTAGGCTAGTGACATATCAATTGGTGACATGGCATAATGACACGGCATACTAACAAGGAAAAAAAAAGGAGCAATGAGATGATTCCATGTGGCATCCAAATTCTAGGTGTCATAGCAATCAGCCAATCACATGTTGACACGTGGCGAGGGCTGTCAATAGGTTTCACCCAGAGGAAAATTGTGGGGAATTATAAAACATTTTAAATTTTAATATTTTATTAAAACTTCCTCAAAACCACATGCAGACCGAACTTTTAAATAAATTTGGAGTTATTCTATTGTTTTAAACTATGTAAAAGGTTAAATATTTGCAATTTTAAATGCTATGAAAGTCATCAATAGGAGCCTTAACTTGAAAGGGGTATAAAAAGCATATGTTTTGCTCAAAATATACACTTCAATATATCATCAGAACTGGGAAGAGGTGAGCTATCTAATTATGAGGTTGGTTTTTGCACAAGATGTCAGTGTTGTGTGCTATAGGGGGTTTTGTGTTTTTAGTGGGATGCTTAGTTCCAGGCAATGACTTCATCATGTTGTTACAAAATTCAATTGGGATGCATTTGATATGCTTTGTTCGCTTAGTTTGTTCAAAATTTGATGCTTAATGATGTGTTTTGCTGCAAGTATTTTTTAATTTGCTTGCTTTTTGATGGAACTTTCCAAAAATTTTGTCTTGTGCAATCATTTATGATTTCCATCAAAATATCTAAAATACTTTATACTTTTGGGAAGCCAAAATCATGAGGATTGTATTCACCAACTAGAGAGAGAGAGAGATTAGAGAGATTCTTTTCACTATTAGGAGAGGGAATTTCAAGGGACACATTTCATCTTCACAATAGATCAGGGAATTCACTTCCTTGCATATCATTCTCTTTCTTTCTTATTAGGTGGGTTCCAATTTTTTGAGAAAAACTACTCACTGTTGTGATACCATGTTTTGGTTCCAGCTTTGTTGTATTCCCAATAATATGACACCACATTTTCTTGAGTAATTTATCTTGTATGGATAGTAGTAGGAAAGATAATACAACAAGTTCATATATATTAGGTGTTTCTGTATTTTTATTTCATGCATATGAACATATTATTTCAACGAAATCAATACAAAGAAAAACATGTGTTGAGTTTCATTTTAAATCTGGTCTCCTTTCTTAGTGAGCTATAATGTTTTATGATCTTTGAACAAAGAGCCTAGTTCATAGTTGCAGTCCCTTAAGGCTGTATTTTATTTCATTATTGCTTGTAATTCAAGGAATTATGTAAATGCTTCAGGAAAATCAACAAGCTTGCAAGTTTATTGAGGATATAAGGTAAGAATAAGATTTAGATTGAACACAAATGTCTATTTACAAGGTGAATGGATAGATCATATATCTAAATATATGAATAGGTATTAGGTATCCATATGTATGTTTTTGATTCATGGAATTTCCCAATAGATGAGGCACTAATCAGCTATAGGATCATTAGTTCTTACTACTGCATATTAGGGGTTTTGCTAAATTCAACATTATTAATCAAATGCTTTTCCCCCTTTCATGTTGAAGAGCTGAAAAGTTGAACCATCACTGAACTTGTGAATTTAATTGTTTTGCATTTAGCTACTACAGATATATTCCATCCCATGAGTTAATAGGAGAATTAAGGGTTAAATCTACTTAGTAGATTCAGGAATATGTTTTTTGCACTAGTACCATATAGTTGAATCTGAGGTCCATCCACCTAGGTTTTGCATAGCTTAAAGTAGAAGAAAGGTCAAGCATTATATTTGGCCTATTGTCTAAAATGATTTGTTAAAGATGGGAGTTATCTTCCCCTAGATGTACCATATTCTCATTGGGGTAATTTGAAACCTATAGCATTTTCAAACACTAATAGGGGGTTGGAGGCATCTGGGTAATTTTTTAGATAGATATCAAATGGCTTAGTCTCATCCTTATTTTATTGACCCTAAGGATTTTTATGATATATTTAAATATAGAACCAAAGATAAATCTTATGAGCATTTTTTTCACTTTCTTGATGATATAATAAGAATATGAGTTTTCATTAAAAGAAGGGGAAGTGAAGAAGGAGAAATGGAAATTGTATAGTAGAATTCTAGAGTTTATTAATGCTTTAGATAGGAAGTATGATCCCCTTGCTAATATTAAATATTGGGGAGATAAAATTAATAAAATTATGGGAAATTTTGTTGGGTTAGTACAAACCCTTAATGAGAAAAAGGAAATTTTGATTCAAGCCTACCTAGACCAAGCTATGGAAATTGAGAAGACACTAGAAAATAGAGCAATCATAAGCCCATGTTAGTATACCTTGCAAAGGAAGCCAGGATATGTTAGAAATAGATGCTAATAGGGGGTGAGGGGGGTGAATCAATATTCTACAATCATTTTCCCACAACTGAATATTGCTACATACTTTATAACATGCATATGAAACTAAGCCAACAATGTTGAACAGTAAATATAACCATATACATAGAGAGATCATAACATGATAGTTTGTTAATTAGGGAAACCTTGAATAAGGTAAAACCTAGGTGGGGATAATACCCACAAGATGATTCACTAAATAATAGGATCCTATTAAGGATATTGACCCTATTAGGAGTTGGTAGAACAATTATAATGCATGCAAAAAGAGCCCACTAACCTAACATGCAATTATACAATTTAGTTCTTCACAAGATAGGTATATATAGAATACTTGTTTTACTGATGTAACTCACACTTTTTTTGATCATACATCATATTTCTCATCACATAAAGTTTCCATATCATTTAGTCTCTCTATACAATAGTATGTGTCAGTTCTACAACTTCACAATAGCTATGCAATATAAGATCTTTACTTATATCTTGCACATACATAAATTAATACTTAGCCATCTTCCATGTCTTCACATGCTTGACATAATATAAAATAAATTATGGATTATTATCTACATAGTTCGCTCATCATGACTTAGTAATTAATTTGTAACTAAAATAATTTGTCAAGCTATACAACACTATTTATTGATATGCTTTGATCTACTATGTTAAATACCTACACTAGTATTTTAATCATGACTTACATCGCATTGTCCACTGGTACATATCATTATGATCCTATCATGAAGCTATCCTCACTAACACTTGACCTAACTCTCAATAATTTTTTCGTACTCTTAAGATTTTTTCTCTATGCTCCTACAAATTGTCTAACACTTAGACAATTTTCTATCTATAAATGCATAAATTAAAAGTTGAATACATGTTTCCATAAATGACAACCATCAAGACATCTATCTAACCATATTGCTAATAGGATATGTTGTGAAAAAAAATGTAAATATATAACCTATTCCTTTGTATAAGAGGCAATTTTTAGAAAGCCCTCCCTCAACACCAACTGCTAAAAGGAATAAGTTAGAACAAGGTTCTTCATCTAGCATAGAGTACTCCCCCTTACAGACTACCATCCATATTGATAACAAAGAGCTCTTGAAGTAATAGTTTAAAAAAATGGGAGGTTAGGGTGATATTGTAATAACTATATTAGAGGTAGGACAAGGAGCACCTTAGAAGGCTCTAATGGCACTACTACCCCTCACTATAGAAGGTTTCAAAGGGAAGGAGATTGACCCTATTGTGGACCAAGAAACAAAGAAAGTTTTGGGTGATGAAAATTTTGTGAAGTCTAGGGCCTTCATCAAATTTTTTTGGAAAATTAATATTGGAACTTTTGAGGCTAAGTGAAAGAAAATAAAAGTAGATAAACCTACTAGATAGGAATCTGACATAGAGTAGGAAGTTAAGGCTAGCCTAATGGAAGAATTCAGCCAACTAATTATTAGTGTAAATAATTAATTATTATTACTCTTTACTTAATTTTACTTAGGTTAATACATTATTTTATCATTTATTAGATTAGACATCTAGGAGTATGCATACTCATATGAGTTGTCTTGTTGACAACATGAGAGTTAGCATCTCTTTTTAGCACATGGTGTCTACAAAATAGGAGTTTGCATAATCATCTGAGTTTTCATGTAGACAACACAATTGTTTACACTCTAATTAAGAAAATGGTGTGTAAAATATAATTTTTCATGACACACCCATGTTAAACTTATCCTCTCATCATTGCACTAACTTATGTGCTCAATGGAGGATAATTCACTCTTGGTGGACATGTGCTTAGTTGTGAGACTTATCACTTTGTTGACTCCTAGTAATTCTAGAGGCCTTTATATTTAGGCACTCCTAGTGTGTGTGTACATAAATTCAATTTCATATTGTTATTTCAATTCTAAAATGGTATCAGAGCTGAGGGAGCTTCTTTTTACATAGCCATTGGAGACCATTTTTGCTTCACCTCTCGGAGGACCTTGATTTAGATCTAGAGCATCTGTAGTTATTGGGGAGTGTATAGAACCAAAGCAAACCTCACCATAACATCTAAAGGATTGATTACGTGAATTTTGACAATAAATTTTCCTACCCTAGCCCATAGTCAAATCTAAGGAAATTTTTTTTTGCAAACTAGAACTTGAAGGCCTGATTTGCAAAATTGCTATGATCTCTTCAGATTTGTGCAATTAATTTTTAGATTGACCATTTTACCAGCTTCTTTTATACTTTTTTTATTAAAATCTACATTTTTTCTTTTTGGATTTACATTTTATTTTTTAAATTTTATGAAAAACTGTCATTTTAGGCCAGTAGGAGATTATTTTAGCTAGACAAGATTAGAGGTTTTTGGTGCAAATTAGAAATTGACATCACATTTAGAAGGTCAAAAAACCCCCAAATTAACTTTTGTTTCATCAAAATCAAACATCTGAGGTGAAATTTAGAGTCATTTGATTTTTGGAGATGCGACAACAACAATTCAAGCAAAATAATTATAGAGATGATTTTCAAACAACAATATCTCTTTCATACGAACTCCTTTTTTGGAGGAATTTTTTATTTTTAGGGTAGAATTTTGTCATCTACACATTGGTGTAAGATGTTTGAGACTTATGTTTCATATTTTTTTTTGCAAATCACAAATCCTAATTTTTGCAACCTCAAAGGCTTAGTACGGGCTCATCTAGACACATTTTTAGGTTCTATTTTTTTTTGAAAGTGCATATTTTTCCATTTACTTTCCATATCTATAATTATATTATAGGCTTATGTGGACATAATTATCACTTTCATAAATAGGTCCTTTTTTGCATTGTATTACTTTGATAAGAATTCAAAATTGTTGTACATCAAAGCCACAATGCTTAGTACTAGATTTGAACTCTGAAAGCAGGTTGTAAACAACAAAATCAGAAGCCTAATTTTGTCCATTTTTGACAATTGGCCTATTTTAAATGCACTACATATAAAGAGACAAAATCATCATTTTTGGGGGGGTTCTTTGGTTGAGTGAATGGGGGGTGTGTCTTGTGTTCTTATGTCTCTCTTTCTATCTTATGCTTTTTAAATTTTTTGCATCATGGGTTCACCTAAAACTCCACTTTTAACTTCACACAATTATACTACATGGAAAGATATTGTATTGAGTAGACTAATGGAAAAAGGTTTAAATTTATATGTTGATGATAAAATTGTAAAACTCACTGATGCTATTGCAAAGGTTGATTGGCAAGTTAAAGACAACCAGACTTTAGGAATTATTAGGAGTTGTGTTCATAGAGATCTCTTCTTCCACATTTCTAGATTTAAGGATGCCAAGGGTGCCTGGGAGAAACTTGAAGAGTGGTATGGTAAGGTGGATGAGGAAAAGGGATTCCAACTTGAGGATGATCTACTTCTATTGGATTCTAAGAATTTTGATACAATTTAAGACTATGTTAACAAAGCCAATGAATTGAGAGCACTACTTAAAGATTGTGGTAATCCCATGAAGGATGATAGATTGATTCATCACATCTTGAAGAGACTATCTTCAGAGTAGGCATCTTTTGTTTTGAGTTACAACACTCACAAGTTGACCATGGGAAGTGTCTTCACTAAGTCTACATTTGATGCATTTGTAGAAATGTTGATGTTGGAATAATCCAAGTTGATAGATATGAGAATTATCAAGTCATACAAGTCTATAGCATTGGTGGCTAGTAATGAGAACGAAACAAATCAAGGTGGAAAAAGTTTTACCAACAACAAGAAAAAGCAGTGGGAGCAAATATCACAATCAGAGACACAACAATCTTCCTCCTCACAACAAGGAAATTCCTCTTCCAACAAGAAGGGAAACAACAACAAGAAGGATAAACTATTTTGTGCATATTATAAAAAACAAAATCATGATGAGCATCATTGCAAGACTAAGAGAATAGATGAGTAAGAAAACTTACTTAGGTAGAACAAAATCAATATGCCAAATGCTTCCAAGGATTCAAATCATCCACTTCATAGGGAAAAGGGCAAGCATATATCGCTAGTTCAAGTTCTTTAGGGGAATGGATTCTTGACTCAGGCACCTCATATCATATGGGTTCTTCAAAAGGACACTTTTCTTCATTGAAGTAGTCTAAGGTACCTCACATATTTGTAGGTAATAAAAAAAAAGTGGAAGTTGAAGGGAAAGGATAAGTTGAGATGAAAAATGGAGAGTTCAAAGATGTTCTCTATGTTCCTAGCCTTAGCACTAATCTCCTTTCAATTTACCAAATCACTCAATATGGAGGTGGCAATAAAGTTGGCTTCCTTCTTGATTTAGTAATGGTGCATAATCTTATATATGATTCATTGGTTACAATGGGTAAATTAAATCATGACATGAGGCTTCATACTTTATCCTACTTTGTGCCTAAGTCTCCTTCACATGCCTTGTTGACATATTCTCAATCACAAAGTAAATTATGGCATCAGTAGTATGAAAATATTGCCTTTCATTATCTTCATCAACATAGCTCAAAAAATATTGTCAAAGGTCTACCTAAAATTAACTTTTCTAAGGGTGTTTGTTCAACTTGTTCAATGTATCTATATCTAGAAGAGAAGTTTGACAAAGGGAATTCTTGCAGAGCATCAATTGTTCTTGATTTGGTTCACATGGTTCTAGCAGGCCCTTTTTCAGTGACATTAGTTAGTAAGGGTCACTATGTCCTCACTTTCATTGATGAATTTTCATGCTGCACATGGGTCTACTTTCTTGATCACAAGAATGAAGAGTTTGATAAGTTTCTAGCCTTCAAGAGTCATGTTGAGAAGTATTCAAGTAAAGCCATCAAGGTTCTTCATATGGATAATGGAAGTAGATATGTGAACTCAAGACTTAGAGACTTTTGTAAACTTGAGGGTATTTATCTTTAGAATCAAGAAGAATTTAGTCCACAAAAGAAAAGTGTTCTAGCCATGAGGATTAGAACTATTAAGTTACTGGCAAGTTGCATGATTATATCTAAGTCTCTTGATCCATCAATTGAAGTCAAAGCTATAAGTAGTACCAATCACATCCTTAATAGGTATCCTCATATTGTCTTAGATGGAATGACTCCTTTGAGGCATCGTGTGAAAGAAAACCAGTTGTGAAACACTTCAGAGCTTTTGGTTGTCTAGCATGGGCACACATATCTTCAAGGGAATGCAAGGCACCACCACCAAGGCCTTATACTTTCATTGGATATGAAAAAAGTGTTAAGGGATATAGACTTATGGATCCTAAGACTAATGAGATATTCATAGAGATGAATGTTCACTTTGAGGAAAGTTCACCTAGCTTATCATCTAATCCTCTCCATACACTAGTACATTTGGGTTCATTTTTCGACCTTTATTGGTTGAAATTTTGACCCTATTTTCAACCAAATTTTGACCAAATTTGACCAACCCATTGGTTGAAATTTTTCTCATCAAAATTTTGACCAACATATTGGTTGGTTGAAATTTTGACTAATCTATTGGTCGAAAACCTTCCAGAGCCATTGTCCAAGTTCAAACAAGAATTGGTCAAAATTTTGACCAATGAAGGTAGAAAGTTTTGACCAATGAAGGTAGAAATTTTGACCAAAAAAGATAGCAAAATATTTAGGCATTGGTGGAAATTTTTACCAATGAAGGTAGAAAGTTTCGACCAATGAAGGTAGAAATTTTGACCAAAAAAGGTAGGAAAAAATTCAAGCGTTGGTGGAAATTTCAACCAATGAAGGTAGAAAATTTTGACCAACGAAGGTAGAAATTTTGACCAACAAAGGTGGGAAAAATTCAGGCATTGGTGGAAATTTTGACCAATGAAGGTAGAAAGTTTCAACCAATGAAGGTAGAAATTTCCACCAAGAAAGGTAGAAAAAAATCCAGGCATTGGTGGAAATTTTGACCAATGAAGGTCAAAATTTTGACCAACACCTTGTGTACATTTTTTTTAGGCATTCTATAAAATAGTTCACATGCCTTGCATATGATATGACATTTTGCATGCATCCTGCACTCTCTCATCTAGCTAATGATGGATTACATAGAGTGATCTAAAATCATGATGCTAAAAAACACACACAATCAAATCCAAAATGAACTTGCACTACAAATGGATCATGGAAATCTAATATTGTTAATTTTGCATGCATGTCTACTAGGACAAATATATGTTTAAGTTGTGATTGTCCTGGTAGACATGCTTGCAAAATTACCAACAAAATATTTCCACAATCTATTTGTAGTGTAAGTTCATTTTGGATTTGATTATGTGTTTTTTAGCATCATGGTTTCAGATCACTCTACGTAATCCATCATCACCCGAATGAGAGAGAGTGTACGATGCATGCAAAATCTCATATCATATGCAAGGCATGTGAACTATTTTATAGAATGCATGAAAAACACTAGCAGTAACTAATATGAAGAATATATAATTAGTTATATGATTAAGACAAATTTGTATGTTGTATGAAGGTAGTCCATGGTTGACAGGGCCCACCAAAAGATAAAACATAAGATAAAAAGACTTATTTTCATGGTTTGAACATATGAGGTACACATAACATGACTTATTATTGCACAATTCAACTAAGTTTAGTTAATTTCCTCAGGGATTGTCCCCATTTAATGGTGAACATTTTGCCACATTTCAAGCCTTTTGATAATATAAAGAAATGGATAGCATGAAAATTTTAAGTAATGTCAAGCCATTTATTTACCTGATATATAATGTGAATAGAACTATTATGTTTCTCAACAACAACCACCAAATAAAATTATCATCATGTACCCAAAAAGAGATGGATGCAATGTCAGAACCAACATCCTACTAACTACTATCACCATACCTCTATATTATAAGTTATAGTGGTGCTCTAGATTTTCTCTATTCCATCATACACTTACATATCATACACTTTACCATAGTCCATGTCAACAAGGTCAGAGAGATTAGTTTTGTTTGACTAGTATGTGGAAGACCTTGATGTTGAGAAGTTGTGTGATTCACATGGAGTGGGAGGTGTTTTGGCCCCTTGGAAGGAAGCTTCATCTCTTTTACTGACTTCTTTATTTTTACTTGGAGAAGCATATTTATTTGAATTGTCCCCATGGCTCCTTGTAGATGATTCCAAGAGTGTCCCTGCTATTTTCTTCTGCCATAACATAATGTTCACAAAGTGTTATAATTGTCTCTAGATGAAAAGAAACTGTAGAGGCTCAATTGACATGTGATCTTAGTTAATGTAGAAGATAGATTATGAAATATCATTTGAAATGTTGATAAAAAAGTCTTCCTAAAACAAAATTGTATATCAATCCTAAAAATGATTTATATCATTAATCAATGTAAAAGAGAGTAGAAAGAAATCATAATTGATACCTAAAATGTGAACATTGTAGACATTTGATCCATTGAAATGAGCATGTTCTCTTGATGAAGGCTTAAACTAGTCTAGATCCTTGTAGAAACACATGACATGTAATTGAATGGATAAAAATTTATGGTACAAGCACTTGAAACACTTAGATTGGATACTGCAGCTCAAGTGCCAAGGTCTTGAAAAATTTTGAACACATTTACTTATTGGTGAAGTTTATATGCAACATCAAGCAAAAGTTTGTTATATGGTGCAACACATTCACTCAAAGCTAGTGATCAGAACAAAATTCATCTTATAGAAGGATACCAATCACATAAAAATTGCATAAGATTAATGTTAAAATTGGCCAGCTTCCAGCTAAAATCATTTGTTTAGCAAGAAAAACTCTTTACTATTTTTCCCATTGTTCTTTGCACCATCAAGTTTTATTTTAACTATTCTATGTGGAAAAAATTGTAATCTGGAGAACAATTTATATTTTACTAACAAGTTACATATAAATAAATGTTAAGGATTTTGTATTATTCTAATCTAAATTGATTAGAAAATTTACGTCAAAGTTTTGTAGATCTATCTTTGACCAGCTGGAAGCTATGTAACAAACTAGTTAGAGCTAAAGCAAGTTCCCATATTAAGATGTCGAGGAAGATGTTGTACCTCTATCACTGGGAGCTTGTGTGTCTTCCTCATTACATGCTTGGGCTGAATATGTGACTGTAGAATCACATGTCTCACCTATTAAAAAAATTTAGTACATCAACATGGAAAAAAGGCTTCCATCTTCTGACAATGCATTTAATGAATTGAACATCTCAATTGGAACCAACACAGTTTTGAAGGCTACATCCCAAATGATCTAGCTTGAACTTGTGTTCCATGCCCAGATGCTACAAATAACAACCTATGACACCTTCATCTGTACACAATTTCTTTCAAGTTTCTTTCTAATCCCATGTCCATTTCATTTCATATGATCATCTAAAAATTGTGTCACTCTAAACTCTGAACTATTTCCTCTTGATTGATCATCCGATAACTATTGAATGAGAGCTTTGGGATAAACTATAGGAATCCATCAAACCATAAAGGATTTTTTTAGATGGTGTAGATGAAGTAGTAGCATTTTCCTTGGGAGACATACTTGCAAAATGGAAGCATAGATAAGTCATGTGAATTGTTTGACAGGATGCCTGAATGTAATGTGGTCATCAAAAGACATGTTTGCTAGATATGCACAAAGTAGATATATTGAGAGAATATATTTGTTTAAGTTGCAACTACCCTAGTAGACATGCATGCAAAATGTGAAATCCTAGATGAATAGTTCAACTAAATCCTCCTCTTGGAGGAAGGGTACAACAAATACATAGTTCAATTGAATGGTCTATAGATACCATCAAGATCCTATTATGTATTGATCGCTATTTCTAGATGATTTGTAGTCATATGTGTCATGTTTTTGGCATCACATATCACCAAACTGATCATTCTATAGAGTTTTATGTCTCTACCAGTAGGCATATTCAACCTGCAATAAGTTTGTGACAACTAATATTGAAAATCTCTTACTGCAGTTTTGAAATAAAAGCTCCACTAAGTAGCCAACAACATTTCATCCATCTTTTATATAATATTGAGTACCACATTTATCATATGTGTTTTCTATCTCAAGGAGCTTAATTAGACTAGTATGGGGTTGATGATGGCCTAATACTACCTTGTTTTGAGACTACTACAACTATTAAATGTTGTAGTGATTTGTACTATTACCTACTTTATTATAGGTTTTGAGATGGGTTATGTACAAAATCAAATTTGAATTTTTTAGACTCCTTGCTTGAACCATATTATAAATAATGATTCCATGTATTACTAACAAACCTACACACTATATATGGAAGTACACTTGGTTCTAAGGCCGATCAATGTTCATATCATTTTATTTTATTTCAATAATTCCTTGTCATATTTTCCTCCAGTAATGGTTTCATTCAATGCACACTAGTTTCTATCATCTATATAAAGATTATTCTATTATCATTTGAGGAAAATGAATAATAGAGGTGGAAAACATCTATTAGCAATTGGAGAATAGAAGTTGGATGAGGATATTAAGATTTGTCGAACCTATTTTTAGTTAAACAACAATTTCTAGCATATATCAAGCTAATGGATCTATTTTGTTATGAATCAATAATAGTTCATTTCCATTTCTATTAGTATGCCATGTGTGTTAGTTGAGCGGTCTATTTTAGCTACTTGGTTAGATAGCTACTAATGGGATGCTTCAACCTTTGATTTTGTGGACTATCTTACTAATAGGAAGTTTGAGATTTATTGCTGATTTGCATTATGTTCTCTATGTATATGTACACTTTTTTAATTTCCTACCTAGTCTCTTGATATTAAATTTTGAGGATTATATAAATTTTGTGTGTTTCTTAGACTTCTTCTAATCTAAAATTTCATTGTAGAATCTGCTCAAAAATAGAAGATATAGAACAAAGATTTTTTTAGTCCTTGATATGTTTAATCGATTCTATTGACATTTGAATTTAGGACCATGGTTTTACATGTTCTTCTCTTCCAAAAAGAAACCAATTCTAAATTTTGAGGATATGGACACATACGAGAAACTAAATGTCTTATAATTCAAAGAAAGCCAATAATAAATGAATGTAATGTGTTTAAGGAATATAGCTCAACACTTATAGGCTAGCTGATAATTAATGCCCACTATGTGAACTAGTTCAAATGGCCATAACTCATATACATCTATCATTGGCAGCAAGCCTCACACAGTTTAGAAAATTCACACTCTTTAGTAGACTTGCAATCAAATTAAAATTTGTTATCAGCCCCATTTTAGCCCTTAAATTCTGACAATGTTCATAGTATTGGCTGCTAGCATGTATGTGCATAGTTAATGTCTTCATGGTATGATGACATAACACGTACTAAAATAGCTTTCTACCTACCAAAAAATGAAGAGCCTACCTATAGTTGCTTCTCCACTAGCATCACCAATAATCACCACAAGAATAGATCCCATCCTTGAAGTGATGAAACCAGTTACTATCCCTCAATACAATTTCTTGCTTAACAATCTTGCACATAAACTTGATAGTAGTATGGAAATCACCACACACATGATGGTTTTTCATTATTGATAGCCCAAAAGATATTGCTAGCTTTTCACTATGGTAGACAAGATATTGTTCCTTTTCATCCATCTCAACTTTATGAAGCACATAGTTTATATTAGGCAAGTACCCTGCCTTCTTCATTTCTTCTGTCAATTTTTCCAACTCAGCATATATTTCCTCCATCTGTGGGTTTGAGGGGTCACCAAACATGAATAAATTAACCTTTTTTTTTCACTTCAATCCAATTTCATCCTGCTTCCTTTCTAACCCCATGATCTCTCATCAGTTTCCTCACTTTTGCTACTTCATCCGATTTCCCTACTACAACATAGATAGTAGTTAGTATCATGTGTGAGACATGGTTTTCGGATCAATTTCAAATATATGCTTTTCAACTCGAGCTCCGAGCTCTAAGTTGTAATGGATAGTTTTTTTGCAAGAGTTTCTCATGTTAAAGCTAGAATGCATTGGCTTAAAGTTGGTGACCATGCATTCAAAGAGTTCTTTCTTGTTCTTGATTAATTCCACTCTTTGTTAGGCATAATTTTTTTTAAAGAAGGCTAAGTGGTGGTTTTTGAGCTACCATAGATTCACTAAGTTCTAGTTAAATATTATGGACTACAAGAAATTGTTACTATCCTTGGCCTTATGCTTACATTCTCCTTGCACAATGATGTCTTTACTACTACCTTGGGTGTATGCCCTAGAAGAAGTTTTTGCTTTTCTTCAATCTACTATCTACATAACATTCAGAAAAGGTCTAGCAAAGTAGGCATTCAAGACACTATAAGCTCCTAAATATTAAGGTAGTACTCCAAAATAACTCTGAGTGTCATTGCTACTTTTACTTTTTCATGAAAACTAGATAAAATAAGTCTAGATATACAAGATCTACATCAATCTCTAGAACATCTAGTAAGTCATCCTTGTGATTCGTTTAAAAAATTTCAACACTCACTTGTACCACCCATTGATATTTATGAATGCTCCCTTCTAAACCCATGAAACTTTGTCAAGATCTAAAAATAAAGAAATCATACCAGAAAAATGTAGTGCACTAAAACATATAATTAAGAAGGTATGGTCAATACTCACTAGTTAAGTGTCTTTACATCCAGAGCCTTTTCATCTACCAAATTGAAAATACTTTGATAGAAAGTTTTGGTGTCAAAATTATGATGATCTGCAACCTATCATACAAAACCATAGGATGTGTCAACCCCCATAGTATTCTTAAATGATAGTTTTCCTTAAACAGTTCTAACAAAAAAATTAATACCCATGGATGCACTTAAATTTTTACTAAGATGGTTAAACAAGCATGTTAAATGAGCATGTCCTTGATGGATGCACTTAAATTTCCATTATCATCAAAAGTTACCTATTGTCATTATCATCATTCATTGCTTGCAATTGTTAGAAGCATTGTAGATATATAATTTGTCAAGTGTCAAAGGAAATGACAAAAACATAAAACATTACTGAAGATTTTTTTGCATTCTTGTCCTATGCCAGTGCATCATTCTATAATGTCATGTTGGAGAATTAATGCTGAATCATTTTTTATGATCCATTTTAAAGATATTAAGAGAAATTCTCTTCTTTGCTATCAATTTTTTATGGTAGTTAAAGGAGTTAACCCTAACTATTTATGAAACAAGCTTATAGTCAAATGCAAAAATATTTAATGTTATAATATATAGAGAATTATTGAAATAGAATAACTTTTGTGTTTTTAAGTAACAAACTCTTCATACATATTGAATCTTTCAACAGTCCTAGCTAAAAAAAAAATGTCTTGCCCTAGATTTTATGCACTCAAAGATACAAAATAACAGTGTACCTGAGCTAAAATTATTCTATTGTGAATAGATTAAAAGGAAAGAAGACCTTTCATTTTGTTCAACTATAAAATTATGCATAGAAAATAATAATGAATTCATTGGCATTTACAATAAGAGAGGGTTCACATTCTTACTAACTCTCAGGCATTGGTTGCATTTCTCGAGTCTTTGCATGTAGATTATATAACCACAAGATTCCACATTTTCAGATCTAAAAAAAATGTTGTCAATAAAATCACTAAATGGTTAAAAGAGCATGTCCTTGATGTATGCACTTAAATTTCCATTATCATTATTTGTTTCCTACTATTGTTACAACATTTACGATTCGAATAACAAGACTAGTTTATTTATCCTTTCATTATAGATGGAGGGAAAAATAGAATAGTTATAAAATGGTTTAGTTTAAATAGAACATTCTAAGTATAGAATATGCTATGTTATTAGAGAATTCCTCATGATCCTTGATCACATTTTATGAATTCTCCTATTTCTAATATTTTAGGATATCCTAGTTTCTGTTGAATATAATTTGATGAAGCCCCATTTTTCATTCAATAATTTTTTGGGCTTCAGGTTTAATAATTGTATGATATCATTATACTTAATGTTTTAGGATGCCTTAGTTTCAATTGAGTATTACTTGATTGAGTAAAATCCACCCATGATTCATGAGCATGAATAATTGTATGGAAAATTATGAATAAGGAGATCTTCAGACATGATCAAGGTCAAATTAGCAGATTTAATACTCAATATTACAAAGGTGGAAAAGAAGTTGGCTATGATGCAAGAAATAGAGAATGTGACCTTAAATATTCCAGGTCAAGCAATTGGAAGAGTATGGAATTTCACAATATACTCCTATGCTTCCAACCCTTTGTAATCTATCAACATAAGATGCCTTGAAGATGAGGCATGACCTACAAGAGGTCAAAGTGAAGAATAGAAAGCCATGCTAATGTTTACCCTAAAGAGTATCTATATTAGAATGATCTTTTCTTATCATTTTTTGGACAATAAAAATTTCTAACAAATATGATAGATGAAGGGTCCTTGATAAAAAGGCACTTGGCACAATATGGATGTGCTTGGTAGCATCAACAGTTTCAATTTATCAAAACAAATAACAATGTAGGATATAATGTTGATTTTGTTAGATTAGGCATGTTTTTCATTGATGAAAAAAAGTTCTATCTCAGAGTGTTGTTTGTGAGATGTTTAGAATGCCTTCACTAGCTATACCACCTTATGAGGATGACAACTCTTGGGCAGTGTTTGTGTGTTTCAATTTGTGTTTACCTCATGATGCATTTTTTGTTGAATTCAAAACCAATAGTTCTCAACAAAAGATGAATGGATAGCCATTGATTATTTTCAAATTCCAACAATTAGTAGTTGAAGAGTCTCATAGTCATGTAAGGTTTCAACAGAAGCTCTATTAAACTAAACAAATCTGAAACTTTCTATGTGAGAGGATTTTGATACCAAATTTGAAACTTTCTATGCCTAGTTTAGTTAAACTAAACAAATCTAAAACATTTTATGTGAGAGGAGTTTGATACTAGTCCACTCATTACTCTCAGTAAAGTCAATTCCAAGAATCAATTTTGATGACTCGAGCACAAATTCTCTCAGGTCAGCTATCACCTATTAGTCATATTCAACAATAACAAGTTTAGTAGGACTCAAAAGTTAAAATTTCTAGACCACAATGACTTTGCCAAATCTAGCTTGAGAATGTAAATATATAAAGGGAACAAAATGATCAAATATGAAACATTGTAGGTAGCCAAACATAAATCCCATATCACATTTGCATTCTATGTTATGGGCAACAGTAGTTGTGGATCATTTTAGACCTACCACATGCAAAGTGTCCATTTTATGTTAGTTTGAGCTTCACTTGGTTTCAAGAATAGTATAATATTCTCTACTTAACAAGGCCAAATTTGTGAAGGTGGAAGATCATTTGGCCTCACCCCCCTCCCCTTAACATCAATCAAAAGTACCCATTATCATCTGATTACATACTTCATTCATCCATTTATGAACTATAACATTCAATCAATACAATCACATAATATTCATTAATATGATATACAATTCATTAATACACAATACTAATCAAGACATCATTAACACATAACAATATTTATTAACATAAAATAAAAATTTGTATTAATATGCATCATTCATACATAATTACCTAAAACAAAGTTCTTTCATTATCCAACAAGGTTTATCAAAGAGGATTTTTAAAACATCATTTTTAAAATTTTTTTTTGAGCTCTCTTAAGAAAAGTGCTCATAGGAGCATCCATATCTACATCATTCTCCTCCTCTTTTGGCATGTGTAATGTCAAATTATGATGGCTCCTTCTCTTTGGAGGAGTAGGAGGCTACTACACTAAAGGGGGCTCTATTGCAAGAACAAGTGAATGGGATAAATTGACATACTCTTTTTCTTTTTCTAACTATTACAAGTTAGTAATTAAGTACGAGTACAACATAACATGCATTTTTCTTACTTGACAATGCCACATCATGTATATTAACATTTTGATCTGCCACTACATCAACATGTTGAACACTTGGAATATGGTCCACTCCTTCAGCATGATGTTTAACATGCTCTAAAATATTTAGAAAAAGGATACACATCAAATTGTAATTGAAGATGTTAAATTGTATTCATAATTACATAATTAATTTCCAATAGCAAATTAATACCTACACCACAATAATGCACATCATGGCCTTCATCACGAGCAGGCTTTGTGGTAGGATATGAAGGCTGTAATAAAATTATATGCACATTGTTATGTAGTCAATTTACGTTCAAAACTAATACCAAAAAATAATCTTCTCAACTATTCAATTTCATTTACTTTTCATCTAACCAATTTACCTATGAGATATCATTTGGTGCACTAGATTCTTGGGCAAGGCTTATAGATTCTTTGCATAGGCATGCAACCACAACTTTATAGCCTTCTTTCAAGGCAATTTTTCTATCTTCATCTGTGACCTCAACATTGAATTCTATGCCTTGTATTTTTTTCTTAATATTATCATTTTTCCATGTATGGTTTCATTAAACAAAATTTTTTGCAACATTATAATAAAAAAAGAATGAAATTTCATTGGTCCTACTTACAAGTCAAGACTACAGATTCATATAGCCACTAGAGCCAACTTTGTGTTTGCAAAACTTTTCTACTCTCACTTTTGTAGCCACGAATGTGTCTTGCAATCTATGAACAATTTCAAACATATTAGATTATATATTTATGAATATCAATAATTAGTGCATGATTAAAATGTACTTAATACTATCATGACATACCTCTTTTTGACCTATGTTGCTTCATTATCTCTATCTTCACATAGCTTTTTCTCCTTTGCATCTTCTATTATTTCATTTGACTCCATTAGTGGAATCATAGGAGGATGGTCATACTTTGTCTTATCCTTAAGAGCCCTTCTATATTGATCCTTCATAGTCTTTATATGCTTCGCTACTCTTTTGAGAAGTAGGTCAATGTCAAAAATGTTTTTTCCAAATTTCTCCTCAAAAGATGCAATCAGCTGATTTTTTTAATTCCACAGCTTGTAAATTCCACCTTTTTAAAAAAAAATAGATTGTTAGATCAATAACTTTAATATATTACAATAAATGGAAGAAAATAAAAATTATGTAGCAATGATATGAAACTACATATCTTTTATGTATGGTGGGTCCAAATAGTCTCAATGTCATATGAAAAAGATGTTTAAAGAAAGCATTATTACCTATAAAAACTTAAAGGATTTATCAGTCCAAAATGAGTAATGTAAAAGTAAACCAAATTTACACTTTAAATAATAACAATTTTAAAGCACCTAGAAGCTTTCATTCTTTTAATGGAAACATAGTTTTCTTATTCAGCAACAATGTCCCTTCATATGAACTAGTACTAACCATATGAACTACTTTAGGAAATGGATCAGCTTTAGTAGTACTACTTTCTATTGATCTATCAACTAAAACATCATGACAATTAAAGCAGACACCAAATGAATTGAACGATAGAGAGATGCCACCAGTCACACTTTGTTAATATGACCAATTATTTTGCTGCCTAGAAACTAATGTAAATTATATTACTAGAGAAGAAGACAATACCAGAGACTATGAAAGGTGCAGTCAATAATAAGAGATAGCCTAACACCTATTATTTGGAAGAAGCAATGGACGTTGGACAAAACCATGATGCAGTAGCTGGTACTTCAAAACAACATGTGGCCAATGATTATGTTACATGTCTTTCATGTGGTTCCCTAGAGGTTTAAGTTGGACAATATCTCAAGTCCTTATCACTACTTATATAATTTTATCAAAGTTTAATTTTTTTCTAATTACAGTAGTCATGTAGGTTGTTCAAGTGACAAGTTGTCAATTAACAATCCATTCTTAGCATGACATTGAAGTATACTTCTGGTTAATGTTCCTTTGCAGACTGAGATTGTAGTCATCTTAGCATTAGTCTACCTTATGAATGGAAAATCAAGAGCTCAGACAGAACCAAAAAAGGAAAATTTATTTGAGGAAATAGATTTAGAAAGTATTTGAAGGGATAAAATAGAACTTGAATAGCTACATTGTCCAAAACATGATGTCTGATATTGGACTAGATAGTGTAGGATTTGTTTCCATGAAGTGGTTGCTATTTCAAAGTAAAAAGTGAACATAGAAGTTCATACTTTTAGTTTGAATTCTCATAAACATACACAAATAACATTCTTATTTGAATATTTTTTCTACTTCTCTCGTAGTAACATGATGCTTCTAAAACTAGGAATCTATAACTTTTATGTCTTGCTTTCACAGTGCCTTCTTATGAATATCAGCTACTACTCCAAATCTAAAGCCAAATTGGATGCTAGGAGGAGTCTGGTGTAGTTTTCATTTATATTTTGGTTTAACATATTTTTAATTCATCTGTAATGGCTTTACATTCTAATCATATTACATTGACTAACTGAATTGTACATTTCTTCATTGTTATGTATCCAGGAAATTGTTTTGTATAATCCTTTGGGATGGAAGTGCAATGAAGTGATCAAAATTTTGGTAATTTTTTATTTTTAAGGGATTCTATTCTCTAAATACTAAATTCTAGATCTATGGTAGTTGAGATCATTACATTCACACATACGTCCTAAAAATGAAATCTAGATAAAATGTGGAAAATTTAGAAGCTTTAGCCTCTAGTGGCCATAGATGGATTGGTCACCAAAAGGGCTTGTAGCTTAGTGATAGATCATCTCAGCATCAAATTGCTGGTCCTCAGTTGGACTCCTGGCTGGTCTACAGAAAATTTTACCCTAGTATCAAAGCCAAGGTTAAGTAGATCGGGGCTAGGATAGGAGCCCCAAGCACTTGCAGTTTGGATCAAAGGGAATGTAGGAAACACCTAAACCATAGATGGACTAGTAAATAAGAGATCTAGTAGTAAAGTGATAGAATAGCCCAACAACAAATATATGGTCCTAGGTTTGATTACTAGCTAGTTAGTGAATTTCTTCATCACCAATCCAATTGAATTATCTTTCTTAGCTTTATCCCTAAAACTTGAGTTAACAAAAGTATGACTTTTTTATTTTACTTGATCTGGGTCATTCTTTATTCAATATCAATACTATTCCTGAGACTACAAGTCATATATCCACTCTTAAGAATTTTCTTATTGTTCTAGACTTTTAGTATATCCAAATAAGCCTAAAGGTTGGACAATGCATAGTGCAAAAATTGTACCTTTGAGAGAAATCATCACTTTAGAAAGATGAAATAATAGTTCTTCTATCCCATAGGCTATCTTTGTTCTTGTGGATATTTAAAAACTTATATTCAATTGTGTACATTACAAAAGTTCTCAAGTCTCTAAAGTAGCTAGTATGATATCAATGGTCTTGATTCTTGATAGTAGCAGACCAGCAAGTGACTCTTTTCTAGACACATTTGGATGGTTGCCAGATTTAGTCTTGGTGTACTTTGAGAAGTAGAAAATGTTCAATAGCTCTACTAGCATCTCAATAATTCTTAGTTGAGGTCACTATTCATTACATTTTTCCATTTAGTGAGATAATGTGGAAAATAATTACTCTAGTGGTCAACTAGACAGCTGGCTACTTTAAATTGGCTACATCTCTTTGATTAGCACTTACAAATAGGCATACCAAACCAAAATAGGTAAAAGATACAATAGTTGGCAAAAAAATCAATGTCAAGATTGCCACATTGTATAGCATGCAGAAACTATAGAAAGATATTAATGAGGAAGCTTAATTACCATTGATGGCAGTCAAAGTTCAAGAGCTTTAGTAACCTCATTATAACTAAAATTGAATTCATAGTAATAGTAGCTAAAATGAGAAAAATGTCTCCAGAGTTTTAAGAGCTTCACAATACAAAGGAACTAAAAGTTTCTTTCATTATCATGAATGGAGATAACTTCTAGCCTAGCATGAAAGTGAAGCATAACCAATGGGCTACAAAATCTAGAACATTAGTAAAGTAGTTCAAATTAGCAACTATAATCTTATAGAATTGAGAGTGTATTTTACTTGTAAGCTTTAATGACATAATCATCTACACCACAATGGAAAATATACTTTGAAGCTTAAAGCTCCTATGCGTAAGGATGCTATATGAAGAAAAATGTCTTAGGTGCTTGAGCTTCTTGCTTTCAATAAAATGTAGATGAGTGATTGTGCTATTCAAGGCAATTCTAACAAGTAAATGCATCAAAAAAGCATCTAGATAACCCATAAGTTTGGAGTATATTTGAAGCAAGAGTATTTGACAGGCCAAAGAATTCAAGGCATATGACCTACATTAACTTATATAGAATTCCATCAACAACTATCATTATTTGATCAATTGTATATGCCATTACTGATGTTAAATATGTTGTGCAATAGGCTTCAGGTTTAAATAAGTGGAGACCAAACACAACTTACAACCAATAGTTTGGTACTTTTATAGACCTCAAGCTATTAATTTTACTTATTCAACACTCTTCAAGTAGCTAGAAAAAGGTGATAAAAACAAATTTTCATAAATGTCTATAACTACACTAAATATGGTGTGGATGATACACCACAATGCTTTATTCTTACTAGTAATTTCAACACAAAATTAGTAGCAAAATTATAAAATGATAATTCATTTAGAGATTAAATGTTGCATGTGAAACCAATAGCTAGAGATAGGAATAGACGGTTACATCACCTAAATAATAATATGCATTCTAGCCTGTTTGTTTGGGATGAGTAAATAAAAGTGTGCTCTTGTAGCAACATATTACAGGGAGAAATAGTCAAGGGTCATGAGCCCAAAAATGTCAAAAGTGCAGATGAGAAGTCATGAGGAAAAGGTATACAAGACAAAACTAAAAGACTACCTCCCTGCCTATCTCCATGTCTCTCAATGTGTGGGTATATATATATATATATATATATATATGTATATACATATATGTATGTATATATATATATATGTATGTATATATATATATATGTATATGTATATATACATACATATATATATATATATATGTATATACATATATATATGTATATACATATATATATATATGTATATATATATATACACA